>JAZDUA010000890.1:0-403133 GCA_038098605.1 Gryllus longicercus | reverse complement strand
CCCCCCCCACCTCCGCTGGAACCCAATGGGAATTCTCTTTTAGCGATCAATCTGTGGCAAATGTTTTCGATAAACTTGAGTTCAATTATAATGTTGGAAGAGTATAGTCTATGAGCAAGTCCAACTACTTAGATCACTCATCCCGTTAGTGTAGTGCAAGGGGGAATGAGGGGACAAGTATGCGGAAGGAAATATTGTGCACGTTCCGAGACCTGATTGTTGTGGTACTGCTTCCGCATTCGCCTGGAATTGATTGGAAAGCGACCGATCAAAGTCGGCCGCTAGAATTCTCCACCAGACAGTGGTTGGATTCGATCCAGCAATTTAGCTAGTGTCAAAAATTTGCAACCGTCTGCTCTAGAACTTGAATATGAGTAATGAAACTATAATGAATTTTTATTTTGCGATATTTTATAGTTTTTCTTACATATATGTAAAAATGTAAATACGTATAGATGAACATATTTTGCGTTTTCTATTAAAATACATTCTCTTATCTAGTTATAAGATTTCGCACCACCTGTTCATTGGCAAAAGTGGTAATTCTTTAGCCCCCTACGTGCCCCAGAAATATGTAGCATTCTTAATGAGTCTGTAATGTGAACACACTTCTGTGTTCCTTTTTGAATCAAACAAAAATTAATGGAAATTGTATGGTGTAAATCGGGCTTTAGTCATAGCTAAAAAGCGGGAAACAGTTATCGGGCGCTTGCTGCAAAACACTTGTAATGAAATCGAGAAAACTTTCGTTTGTACCTATGTAGAGTCATATGCTGTGACTAAGAAAGGGTTTTAAGGTGCGGCACCTTCTCAAAATATAGCTGTTTTTGTATAGATAGTTCAATATACGTATGTTTGGGGGATGAAACGAAGCGAAATAAACACAACTTGCTCACCTTTTTGCATCCTTTTGTGAGATTACTGCATTTTACCACCTTTTCCCTCTTTTTTTACGCTTCAGCACCTTTTTCTTCACTCTTTTCTGCATTTTTAATCGACTGGTCAGAAAAAGGTATTTTTTCTCTTCTTGAACAGCTATTTAAAATCTCATTTAATCAAAAGTCAACAATATTAAATAGATATTAAAATATATTTTTTACGTAAACCACCAGTAATTTATATCCCAGTTACAATAGTCAATCTGCAGACAAATTTAAATTTCAACAGTGTTGCTGGAACAGTTTAACCCTTTCCCGCTGGATAAAAAGTGCTGCCCAGACATGCAAACACAAAACATTTAAGTGGGTGTGCAGAAATCCACTCGCCTGTAACCAGAGGAAAATGTTGACCCTTGCCATCGCGTCGCCGCCTACACTAAAAGAGCGCTGGCAACGCTTGTGGATTTGAAGAAGAAAAGAGGGGGAAGTCAGGGGAAGTTGCCTGGGCCAGCAAGAGCGCCGTGGCTTCCACGCAGACAAGTGCTTGTGCAGGTGATTTGACGCGCCTGTGAAGCACGTTGTACTACGCGATCAGCGGAAAAAATAAGTTCTGTCAGTACTGTCAATTGTTAACAGTTTTCAATCTACTACAGTGTTGGATAAAGTATTACTCGGGCAACTTTTCTTGAACGATGGATTGACGATTTCGGGTGGAGTGGGGGTAGTAGTTACAAAGTCGGCCACTAGAGTATTTTAAGTAATGCCAACGTCTGTGAAATGAAAGTCAAAACTGAATCTTGTGCTTAACTTTTTCGGGAGTTTTAGGTGACTCCCTTGACGGAACTGGACTTGACTCAGCCATTTCTTTCGATATTGACACTAAATCAGAACAGGAGTTCTGCACTATGAAAGCAACTGGCTTTGACTAGCTTCTGTTTCGCGCCAACGAAGTTTTAATGTTTGGAAGGTTGTCATCAGTGCCCGCTGCGAGCTTTTGCCTTCAACTGTTTATTGCACAAGGGAGGGGGATCAAGGTCATCGTTCAAGAAAAGTTGCGCGAGTAATACTATGAATCTCACGGACCTCTTACGGACTCTGTAAGGAAGAAAAAAATTGGTGCAAAATGAAACGTATATTCTGGGAACTGCATTCATGTAACTGGTTTAAAACTTAACACAGTTGTTTCAGCAGCACTTTTTGCATCTTTTTTGTATGTATTTTCAGAACCATTTTTCCCTTTCACGACCATAGTTTGCACCTCAGATTCCTTTCCCTGGGTCTGACACAACTTCATTTTAAATTCAACCTTTGCCGGCCGCGTTCTTGAGGTTGGGCCATCGGGCAATCCACGCCGCCAGACAGGATGCAGACAAAAGGGCGATGACCCGGTCCTAAAATATTCGGCCGGCCGCTCCGCCCAGCCCGTCCACTTAGAGGAGCGCGGGCGAAGGGAGGGGTGGAGGGGTGGGCGACGGGTGGCCGTGATTGGCGCCGCGCTCAGGATGTGTTGGGCAGCCCCAACAACAGGGCATTCCTCAGCCAACTGCCACGCACACTACGTTCACAAAGACACGATTCTACGTAGTGTTAAAATAGAAATACAATAGAAACACCCGGTATTCTGAACTAATTGGGGTGTGGTATGTATTATATATATATATATATATATATATATATATATATATATATATATATATATATATATATAGTACATTTTTTCACATATTCCGAACATTTTCGAAAATATATACACACATTTGTAGGATTACGAGACACAATGCATTGTTGCGAGTAACGTGAGAAATGGCAACGTGGCGTAACGATCGCATCATAACGAAGATTGAGTTCCTTACGGCAAAGGAAGATTATCAATTATTTGAAAGTTCCTCTAAGTAATAATTACTGCCATATAAACATATGATATACACCGTAGTTACTAGTTCAACAAATATTTCATTTCGACAAATGATGTTTCAATAATCAGTTCAATACAGTAATTAAAAACCCTTTCTTTACACTACAAATATGCATTTTATTTATTTGTTTATTTTTTCCTCTATTACTAAATTTGTTTGGATTAACCGAAATTTCGTATTTGCGGGGTTCAGATTAGTTATTATCGTTGTTTCGAACGCTTGGATTTTGGATGTCCATTGCACATCCCAACATGGCCAAAGTGTTTCAAATTTTTGAATTTGTCATCACTCGAGCGGCTAACGCTACCAGCAGTAGCAGAAGTCACAGAACTTTTTACTCTCATGTTCGCCGCTAGGTCCATAAACATGAGTTTTAAGTTTCAACATTTTCTCTCAAACATAATCAATGTTTTGTGTTTAAATTTCTTGGTTGATTAGCCCAAGTGCACTATAAATATGGATGACTAAAAATTTAATTTATTCTCACTCTCCTTCGCCGCTTGTCATTGAAATATTTGTTTTTAAAAAAAATACCATTTTTTTACATTTTAAAAATATATTTTGATCGAAAAAACCCTCTCAGATTTATAAAATACATTTGAAATTCGCAGAAACCTCGATCTAATTTGTATTGAACGTGGATTGTTGATATAAATGTTGTGCGCAGACAGATAGACGTTAAAAGGAAAAACCCACAACACAATCATTTCCATCAAAATATCAAATATTTCCTGCATTAAATTGAATACGTATATGAAAGTGTAAAACGGGTGATTTAAGTACTCTAATTTCTGAATGTCGGCCGACGCTTTACTTAAAAATCTGCACTTCCATTTCATTGAGTTTTCGCGTTTTTACGACCATATTTTTGTCTCTCGCTGAGAATTATTCTTATTGTGTGGCTGCAGCACATCTTATAATAATGGTCATTATGATACTACTTATTTATTATCGTTCGTATCTTTGATGAATCAAACGAAGTTTGCAAACCAAGAAATCAGACGTTAACTTATGCTAATTCGTGAAATAAAGACTTCTCTTGATTATGTAATATATTTCCATTTGAAAATTCCAATATACATACTGCGTTTAAGGTTTTCCATTTATTTATCTTTTCGTAAGAAAAACAAATCATCTTGAAGAAAATTGGTTTTCACCTTGACATTAACTTGATTCGCCTAATTGCTGTTAGTATCAGGACAAAACTTTACAGGTTTTTATAACATACCTCTACAACTATAAGGAAAAAGTATTTAACTTACATAATATTGAAATATTGGATGGCACAGATAACCAATTTAATAATTATTTGTAAACTCTCTACAGTTTCGTCGTACAAATTTATATTAGTAACACGTGTAAGCACACATGTACCACTACAAGTTAAGATCTCTTTTCCTCCTTTTAAGAGTATCTATCACCTCAAATATTATTTTTGCAGAGCATTAGAAAAATGTTAACTATCTCTATTTCAAGGGTATACTTAATATACCCTTGAAATAGAGATATACGTATTTCAGTGTACTTAAATAGTTAATGATTTCAGACACTTGAGTCTCAAAGATTCACAGAGAAACCCAGAGCCACACATGGAACCTTGCGTAGTTGCATGCAATAAGCCCGCCGCTCCATCCGAAAGGCGGCGAGGCGGGGAGCGTGAAGAGCGGAGGAGGGGGAAGGGGGGGGGGCGTGGCGGGCATTCGAAGAGGCGCGCGCGCCGCCGAGGCGCCGTTATTAAGTCAAGAGGCTCTTAGCCCGCGCGCGGCAACTTCGCCTGCGGATACAACAAATTCCGGCGACGGTAAGCAAATCAACGGGATACGGGTGTGGCGCCCGCGCGGTTGTCTCTGTCTCGAGACAATTGCAATTTAATAAAATTAGGCCGCGCCCCCAGAAACTGCACCCTCCCCGGCTTGTCGCCCATTCCGTCTCCGCATCCCCTTAAGCGCGCGTCCTCTCCGTCCCCGCTCCGCCCCCGCTCCGCCCCCGCTCCGCCCCCGCTCCGCCCCCGCTCCGGCCCCGCTCCGGCCCCGCTCCGCCCCCGCTCCGGCCCCGCTCCGCCCCCGCTCCGCCCCCCGCTCCGCCCCCGCTCCGCCCCCGCTCCGCCCCCGCTCCGCCCCCCGCTCCGCCCCCGCTCCGCCCCCGCTCCGCCCCCGCTCCGCCCCCGCTCCGCCCCCGCTCCGCCCCCGCTCCGCCCCCGCCTCCGCCCCCGCTCCGCCCCCGCTCCGCCCCCGCTCCGCCCCCGCTCCGCCCCCGCTCCGCCCCCGCTCCGCCCCGCTACACCCCTGCTCCGCCCCCGCTCCGGCCCCGCTCCGGCCCCGCTCCGGCCCCGCTCCGCCCCGCTCCGCCCCCGCTCCGCCCCCGCTCCGCCCCCGCTCCGCCCCCGCTCCGCCCACCCTACGACCCCATCTCTTGCGTCTCATTGTCTCTGTTTCGGTCTCCATCTCACGTTGTCTCCTCCGCCTAGCCTACCGCCTCGTAGCCGCACATGCCCCCTTCCCTCCTGCCGTCTTTTCCTCCTCGCTTCCGCTCTGCCTGCCTGACGACCCCAACTCCTGTCGCTTCCGTCATTCTAGCGTCTCCGCCTCCCTAAGATTCCATTCCTTCCACCTTTTCCTCACCGCTTCGGCCCCCCACCTCTCGCCGACTCTCTCTTCTCAGCTCCGTCTCCACTCTCTGTCTTTTCGTCCTCCTCTTTACGTCCACTCCCTACCTTTCCCCGCCTCCGCTGACTACTTGTCGCCTCCCGCCTCCTTGCATTCTCTTGTCTCCCGTTCCCTTGCATTCTCCACAGCAATGTTCAAGCCGTCACCTCCCCTACGGACCCATTTCTTGTTCCTCCTCCGTACCTCTTAGGTCTCCATCTCCCGCTGTTCTCGTCCTCTGCCGTACCCGTTCCCGAACTTTTCTACCGCTGTCTGGCGGTCTCCACATCCTGCCATCTCCGTCTTTCCCTCGTCACCCTATCAGCCTTTCATACCACTTTCTTCTCGCCGATTCCACTTCTTCTTCGTCGTCGTCTCCGGCGCCTTTACGTTCTCTCGCCCTGCGACCCTCCCAACCACACGTTTCCCGTGGGTCTCGTTTCGTAACCTTCCCCGCCCTCGACCGCTGCTATCCCTACCGCCGTTTCCTCCTCGCCGCTCGAACCCGCTTTCCTCTTCTCCCTGCCATCTCTTCCGCCCTCACCATCTTCTCGTTCTGCCCCTTCCGCTCTCCTCTCCCCCATCCTACAGCATCTCGCGGTCTCCATCTCCTACGCTGTCTCCCCCCGTCTCGACGCTCAGGCCGCCCCCTGCCGCTCCGCGCCGCCTCCGCCAACATGAGCGCGCTGCAAATAAACCACGCCAATTTCACTGCGCAAACCGGGTCGCGTTCGAATTAGGCGGCTAGAAACTCTGTTTGCGCGAGCGTGTCGTTTTGAATGTCAACAGCGCCCGAGACCGCGCTTCATATTTTGTGATCTTTGAACAACACGCTTGGAAACGCGTTTATTGTTTTTATGTTAAACATTCTTATACCGTTTTTTTGTGAATTACGGAAAAATGTGCGGGAATCTTTGTTCTTAGGGTCAGGCAAAAATAAGATTGAGATTGGTATTTTTAATTTTATTTTATTGCGAAAGTAATTCAGCTGAACTTTATTTCATGATTCGAAGATCCAATGAATTTATATTTTTCACATTTGCCAACAATTTATTTATTGTTTTCTATTTTTTTCTTGTCTTTGTGGTCTATTTTGATGAGAAAGAAGGAAAAATCTCTGTACAGCATTATTGCTGTACTCGTACATTTATTCGTTCCATGCTGCGGGAAAATACTCTACCATTGACGTATTAAAATAAATTACATATGCCCTCAAGTACTCGTTGCCCATAGGGATATACGTCATATTATTTTCAGATGAAGTTATTTCATGGAAATTCGCTATTATCCTCGTCGAGAGAGACAATACTGTATTAAAAGAGTTGTCGTTTATGCAATTTCCCCGATATTACACAAACTCATTTCGCTCTTAATAGAAACAAATGCAAATTTTTAAAACAAAAGCTGAAAATAACCTGAATATACATTATTAATATTATTGAATTACGTGGAGCCCCCGCTGAATTTTTTTCATCTTTTACAGTTTGATAAAAATTAAAAAAATAGTTAAGTAGATAGAAATAAAAAAAATAATATAATTAAGTCTTTTACCAAATTGGCTCTTTGTAACACCTTGTTTATAAAAACATCATCAGTAAAACAATACAATGTAACTCCTCTGTATACCTCCACTAAAACTATCTACTTTACTAAGTTTCTGTCTTTAACAAGAGAAACTTTTTCATTTCCCGCCAAAAAAGGGTGGGTAATACTCCCAATAAATAATAATAATAATAATAATAATAATAATAATAATAATAATAATAATAATAATAATAATAATAATAATAATAATAATAAGCAGAGGTACATCGTTGCGATTAAATCGCAATCACGTAAGGAAAAAAGGAAAAGGATGTAGTTAGCCATCAAGATATCCCAATAATGTGGCAGACCATAAAATCTCACCGAAGAACGGAAAACAGAGGCAATGTACGCGTAGCAAGAGGCATTGCGAACAACACTATACCAAGCACACAGAATAACAGAGACACTGAATTTCTAATGCTACTTAATACGAAACGTGAGACACAAAAAAGTTAAAGAAATTGGGGAGAGACAAACCTCTCCATACACAGTACAAAGAAAGAATGAACGAGGTGCAAATCAATAAATATCAATCATATTTGTGGCTTTAAAGGGGAAGAATAAAGCCGAAATCGTAAGCAGTTCTAATAGCTGCTTCAAACCAGGCGTTTGTACTTCTTACATGTTCGCATTTTACTTTGTACTAATTTAGTGTATAATGAGTATAGATCAACGTAAATAAATGTTATGAATTTTGTTAACTTACACTGAAGGTAACAGATGCATTGAGTTTTTCATTGGGGGCTGACAATTCTCTTTCTACATAATACGAGAACGAAATATGTCGCATTTCCCTCTTTATAAGAAATCATAGGCACGAAAGCCCGTAAATGTGTTACTGCTGATTAGGAAATTACCCCCGGAGTTGCATCAATAGTTATTTATGTATGAGCTTTAAAATAAGTTTTTGTGTTCTGGGCAAGTTATGTTTTCTCTACTAAAATGAACACGAGGAAAATCAACATGATGACCTCTTTGGACGTTGTGTGACATATTTTATGGTTCCGTTACTTCGTAGGACGGATTGGAAGAAACGTAAGTTGTATTCGAATGTGAAGCAATTTTGGAAGAATGTTTAGGAGAACCTTTGGGAGAATATTTAAAAGAAAATTTGAAGAAACATTTAAGGAATCATTTCGTGAACATTTGGGGGAACATCTGGATCATTAATGGCGGTGTCTGGTGATCATGAAGGGGGAGTAAACATGCCATGAAATACGATGAAACATATGTGCAACATGCGAGAGAATACCCGGTGAACGTTCGCAGAACTGTGAGGGAAAATAATATGATTTATCCACTTCTTTGTTACCAGGTGCCAATAATACAGAGTTTTTCTGTCGAAAATTCGGCATTTTCCGGTGTACAATTACAATATTTTCTCTTCTTAAGAAGTAAAGGCGAGAAAGCAAAATGGACAAATCGTGTTCCTATATATGGTAAATTACTTCCACCAAATCGTTGTGTAGTCAGAATCCATGTTTCATGGGTAATTGATACCGAAAAATGGATTGGCGGCAAAACATACATCCGTCTGACTGTCTGGCAGTCAGTAAACAACGCTAGCAGCTAAATTGTAAACTGGATTTTCACAAAAAAATATAGATTCCACAATTAATCTCGCTGATTTCGCGGCCCCTTCAGTTTGAAATAAATATTTTAATATTGGAGGGTACTTTACGAAAAGTCTCTGCGGCATATTCACAATTTTCAAAAATTGGCACCATTTTCACCACCATGAGCTTGGACCAAAAAGGACCAAAAAGGACCAAAAATGACCAAAAATTGGCACCATGCTTAAAGGTAAACAATTTTATTGAATTTTTTCGAAAATTAGAAGTATTTATCATTTTTTTGGCGACTTCATTCAAACTGAAATTGTTATATTTGATCCATACGATAGTGAAGGAATATTACGTTTATGTCATCTCTGTATTGACGTTAATATGTGACGTGAGGATAAATTTGTTTGGTTGTTAATATTACGTTTATGCCATCTCTGTATTGACGTTAATATGTGACGGGAGGATAAATTTGTTTGGTTGTTAGTAAATCTGTTGTCTAATTTAGTTTTGAGGAATCAAGTTAGTTTATTCAGTTTTTGTTTCATGTCTGGTCTTCTAGAAATTTGCCAAAATCGTCTTAAATAGTGTTTTTTAAAATTAGATTGATTATTTGTGAAGATAGCTGAGTGCTTGAAGTAAATAGTTTTCTTAAAAAGGAATGTGAGATTTGTTGAAAATAGTTGGAGCAAAGCTCCAACCATTTTTCTCTCTACATAGTCAGCAGAAAGTATGTGAGGAGAAAATGTATATTCAATCGTATATTGTCGAAATTTCTATCAATATGTTTACCCGATGTTTTGGATATGGATGAAATATTTTGGTATTTAATTTATATACTGAATCTATATTATTAGTTTTCGTAATGATTGCAATAGCTTTCAAATTTGCACGGGAAATTCTTATTAATATTTATATGTGAAATGACAATCACCTTGGTAAAGGGATTGTTTCTCAAGCCTTAAACATGGCAGGAAATTTCTTTTTCAACTTGATACTGTAAAATAACTAAGTTGTCGTTATTATTTCATCTAGTCGGAAATTTTGGAACAAAATGAAAAAACAACTGCTTGTTCTGTTGAGTCATTAAGATTTTACAATTAATCATGATAAAATATTTACGTCTCAAAAAGCGAGATATGGCATGTTTTTCTCCTTGTACTATAAATATATTCTATTGGGTATCAAATGATTAATTTTCAAAATTTAGTGTTGATGAATATGTAAACTATTTTCTAATTTTCATCAATGAAATGGCAAATCACGGTGCTGAAGGCACACTTTCTGAAGTCACAAAATTCTAGAAACTTTCTTTCTCGAACATTCTCCTTGACCTACTTTACTAAACACCTAGTGATATGTCTAGGCACTTCAATTAAAGCCTTGTTTGAAAGCACCCACTTTAGCTTTAAGTTCGTGTTCCTTTCTCTGAACACATGAGTCATTGCCGAGTTGAATGGTCCGAGAGCGTATGACAAAAGAAGAGAAACCACGGCCGCCATTCATCATTTCATGCTCCTTCATATATCAAGAGGACCGAGCACGATGTGCATACGTTCACCTCGGATGTACATCAGTAAAGAATGGAACTTTCTCCAGTACGAACATCCAAATTACATTATATGATGAACGTTATATGTTCCACTGTCTGAGTAACTCCTCTGCAGGGTTCGAAAAGAATGTTACAGTTGGTCAGTTTTCTATTAGACGCCAGATCTGTTCATTGGTTATTGGGCATATGTGACAATATTCTTATTTATTATCGGAAATCGTAATATGTGACTGATTCACGGGATGTGGAGCCACCAAGAGGACGACGCCAACAAAGAGAGAAAGGAGAAGGAGAAGAAGAATAGAAGAAGAGAAAAGAGAAGTGAGAGAGCAGGTGTTGAAGGAGCCGCCGCGTAGAGGACAAATCACGCGCGCGTCTAACGGCCGCAAGCTCAGGTGGCGACAGCCGAAATGAAGACGCCGCTGCACCGCCGCTGCCGCCCCTACCGCCTCCACCGTCGCCGCTCCCGCCGTCGCCCCTCCCCAGCCGCCCCCGCCACCTCTACGGCCGCCGCCTCCGTCGCCCCCGTACCCGCCTCCGCTACCCCCCTGCCACCGCCACCGCCCCCTCCACCGCCACCGCCCCCGCCGCCGCCCCCGCCGCCGCCCCCGCCGCCGCCCCCGCCGCCGCCCCCGCCCCCGCCGCCGCCCCGCCGCCGCCCCCGCCGCCGCCCCCGCTGCCGCCCCCGCCGCCGCCCCCGCCGCCGCCCCCGCCGCCGCCGCCCCCGCCACCGCCCCCGCCGCCGCCCCCGTCGCCGCCACCACCGCCGCCCCCGCCGCCGCCCCCGCCGCCGCCCCCGCCGCCGCCCCCTGCCGCCCCCTCCACCGCCACCGCCGCCGTCCTCGCTGCCACCGCCTCCACTGCTGAGGCGCAGTCGCGTCACGCGCGCCGCATAAGGTTCCGCGCCACCATTGTTTGCGCGCCACTCGTTCACTAATTCATAAGAAGCTCGCGGCGGCGGCGGGGGGGGCGACCGACTGCAGGGACGGAGACGACTGGGGCGGTGGAGCAATAGCGCCGTGGCGGTGGAGATGGTGGAGACGGGATGAGGGACGTGGGGGTCCAAAGCGCGTACCGGTAGAGGTGGCTCAGGACATCAACTGATGTCATTGCAATGCTTCTGACTGCGAGGTACGAGAGTTCCAGTCCAGGATTTTCTACACGAGCTACGGACGACTACTACTAGGTCGAATACAGCCGCTGTCTGGGGAGAATTGGCCGTCTGCTCTGATCGGTAGGCTTCTGCGGATTCTCCGATCCGAACAAAACGAATGCCGCGCGCGATCTTTCCTTTCCCTTCCTTGCCTACTCACACTCACACGCTATACACTATCACCCTTCCTGGGAGCTTAGGGCTTGTCCCGGCAGGGTCTTGTGAGGCGTCATATCTGTCGCCAGTACAAACGCACTATATCAGCCATGTGGACAGCGCTGGCGGAAGTGACGCTGGGCTGCACAAAGGCTGGGGAAGCGAGAGAGAGGGGGTGCCGTGTCGTGGGTGGTAGCGTGGAAACCCCGAAGCCGGCGGAAACGCGTCGGCGGACACTGCGGGTGACGCGGTTCCGTCAGCCTGCCCAGAGGGTATATAAGCGGACTCCGACTTAAGAGCTTCCTTCTGTTCTTCTGATTCTTCAGGTTTGGGCGCGTCGCTAGGGCGTCGTGTGGGTTGTGCGCGGCGTTGCATTGTAATGCATAGGCTACCGAGGCGGGGAACCGAAGCCGGCGTGCTACTTCGTGACGGTCGGTGCGGCATACTAGCATGTATGCTCGCGTAAGGTACTGGTGCATCACACCGGATATGATAATTAATTATCAGGCCAGCGGTGGTGGTAACCAGGGAAGGTTCCTTCTTGTAACGGTCAAATTTATTTGTAAATATTGTATATAGTATTTTGGTGTCGGAGTATTTTTATTCTAATAAATACTAAATATTTACAAGCCGTTCACGTCTGTAATTATTTGCAACGGCAAAGACGCCACACTTGTATCTGGGAGGGGCGGTACCCCGCTAGATACCCGGATGAAGAAAACTTCGCAACCTGACGGTAGGACGGCGTCGAATTCACCATCCAGCGGGGGAAGATCATCACTACCTCCCGATAGAGAAAAATGCACCACACTTACGGGACGTATGACCTTCGCAGATGACGCACCAGGACAGTCAATCAATCAACCCAAGTGGGCGACGATGGCGATGGTGGCGCCGAAGATGGTGCCGACGGCGGTAGAGACGTCGACGGTGTCGGCGACAGGGGCGCGAGAGGCCGGAGGTGGGAGCGGGGGAGGGGGCGGGGGGCGGTGTTGGCGGAGGGGGGTGTCGGGGACGATAGCAAGCACATATGCAATTCTTGTGGCGAAGATGAGGCGGCAGCGGCGGCGGCGACAGGGGCGGGGGGGGGCACGACCGGAGGCGGGGACGTGGGCGGGGTTGGGGGCGGTGTTGGCGGAGGGGGCGGCGGGGAGGGCGGGGCCGGATTGCGGACGGAGCGCGGCGGCGCAGGATTTGCGTGCGTCGCTGTCCTCCTCCCCTCCCCTCCCCCCACCCCTCCCCGCCAGAATGGAATCCCTGCGCCGCCCTCCGCGGCCGGGGCCTTCAAACCACGAAAAATGCGCTTGCGCCCCCCCCCCATTCCCTGCCACTCCCCACTCGCGAGAGCGGCAGCCGAGCGGAAGTGAAGAATACGCCAGCATCTCGCTCTCGGCCAGAGGAGGAGAAATTGCGAGTAATAGTAATTTGGCATTCTTGCGAATGAACCCTCTAATATGGATTCGTTCTGATGATACCTACGCTTCTTGGAAGAGATGTTTCTCAGCAAAGAGTAAATTCATTATTAAAGAGTTTCTTTTTATTTCAAGTTCACATTTTTGCTGTTTAGAAACAAATTGCAGACCATCAAATTTGATTAAAATATGGTAATTAATTGGTGTCAATAACGAGCACATTTGGCTTTATTAGTATTAAATACTCGTATATAAGTATTTAGCAATTACATGTAATAAATAATGTCTTTGAATAGTTTTAAAGGCTAAGTGAATATTTGATAAACAAAACAGAGTTTTTTTTCTAGAGAATATGAGGAAAATGTAGTTACGATAAATCGTTTTCAATGTGAATGCAAACATTTAATAAAACTCTATAAAAAACTGAAAAGGCTCCAGAATAAAAGTGTATAGTATGCTGAAAGCAAAATTGATGTAGAAAATTGGATTTCATAAGAAAGGTATGTAAATAAAAATATACACGGGACTCAAAAATAAATAAGAGGAGACTCAAACTTTTATAAACTCAGAGAAAGACTGGATGAATACTAAAGCAAGAGAAAAGAATACACTCATTGAATAAAATGTTACTGAGTAATTAATATAAAAATCTAACAAGATAATTAAACACTTTTGTATGTCGGTGTTCGGACAGAAAAAAACCCAGAAGTTTTGAAAGATCTTGCAAGAGGAGTAATATCGTGTGGAACCGTAGAAACGTATCGTATGAGATGTGTAATGAACAGGAATTTCCTATATATGAAGTAGAAGAGATTAATATTTCATGATTCGAATATTTCAATTTGTTTTCTAATATTTCAATTTGTTTTCTTTATAATTTCTTTTGAAAATTATCTGTAAAAGTAAAATTTCATGGTAACACGAAAAACAATTAATTTCTGTCCCTTGTGGAAGTCCAAGTGAATGAAATCATTTGAATCTCTTAAAACGTATGTACAAAGACATTTCTGATGTTGAAGACCAAATGTAAAGAATGTTGAAACAAGGCGAGATATTGATATGCGGTTTGTATTTGGAACAAATAATACACAGCCATATTTCTTCCCAGCAGTTATATCATCGTTATCGAAATAAAAAATTGGAACATTTTCAAGTTTTCCACAGAGTTATATCCTTCACTGATTCTTACCGCTGAAATATATTTTGTATTTTGACGCTGTTTCTCAAAGTCATTTTCGATTTAGACATGCTTGAACATGAAAGACCGTCTGAGATGTTCCACATTGAGACAAGATAAATGGCAAATGTTAACCTAGAGGAATATTCAATTTATAACGTAATCATTTTTATTTTAAAGAACGCTAAATTTAAAACAATGGCACGCAGAAGTTAACACGCATTTCCCTCAAGTTGCCATGTCACTTTCAGAAAGGTCAGTAATAATTTTTTTCGACGAAAGAGAATTGCTATATATACAGTAGAGGCTACAATTTCTCTGTTTCATCAGTCATTCTGAATGAGTTCATTTGGTACGCCGTATCTCCATGCAAAAACTTAAGGGTGTCTACAGCGTATAATATAACATAAACTTTCGTTTTCATATTTTGAATTTATTGTTTAAAAAAAGTCGTGATTAAGGATGCTAGTAGAACACGAGGCTCTCGCATAGGTCGTCTGAGTCAGAGATGAAACGACAACACGCGTGAGCCTTGAATATGATAATGATGCTTCGCTTGATGAGGCCCAAATTGTCCGGGGTCACAGGCACCGCCTTCAGTCGAGTGGGGGCTTCCTCGAAGCTTCCCAGCCGCCTCCGCCTCCGCCCCCGGCACCGCTTCCTCCGCCACCACAGCCACCGCCGCTGCGTCACCTCCACCCCTAACGCCACCGCCCTCCACACCTCCACCGCCGCCGAAACCTCTGCTGCCATCGCCACCTCCATTTCCCATCGTAACGCTACTTTCATCCCCCTCCCCACCGTCAACCCACTATCATTACTCCCACAAACGCCACTACTCCCGTGAGAGCGTAGGCTTCCGCGGCCGGACGTTTCGCCCCAATGTATTACGCCCTGAGGAAGGTCGCAGAATGGCGACCGAATCGTCGGCACCTTCGCCATGGACGCGGTGTCACCCGAACAGCCAAGTTAATACAGCCACTACTCCACAACCACTTCCACCACCGCCATCACTTCTCCCATCGCAACCACCTCCGTTGCCACCGTCACAGCCACCGCTACCACTACCACCACCACCACCACCGTCACCGCAGTTTGTGTTATTGTTTCCGTATCTCAACACCCTTTCACTGCCACCGCCTACATCACAACCTCTCCCCCCCCCACCGACCACCACAACTAACCTCAGTCACCATTCCCATACCTTTGCAGTTGCGGTTCATTCTGCCACTGTTACAGTCATCGACACCGCATCTATCTCCACCACTGCCTATGAAATACTACCCTAAGAAAAGTCCTGTTGAATACAAATACATTTGTGTTAGGATGATTCGCATTCGTTTACAGAATGTTGCTATACGGAGAACTACTTACTTTAGCGACAGAATCCCGACAATAACAGATCTCATAATGCAAACCATTGCGAATCATCCTAACACACGTGTACTTGTTTACATAAGGATTTTTCTTAGGGTGAATGGATTGGCGCTTGTCATAGGAGGAATAAAATCCCCCCGATTTGAAACCAAGTACTCGGTGCAGCTTGCAGTCTGTGGACTCGTACACGAATATAATGTCTTTGTCCCCGTCCTATTTGCTTATATGAGAATTTCTCTTACGGCTAAATGTCCCGACACAAGTACAATTTGTAGCCACCACGTGGCAGCACCAAAATATGTAAAATTTACTTTACCGATAACGTCTGAAAATATGGTTCGATTTCGATCTGTAAACGGCATTTGACGCCTTTTTAAATAGAATTTACGCTACGATGACCTTTTTTCAAAAATCTAGTAAAAACGCGAATTTGAACTTAGTTCTCAAACTTACGAGAACAAATTAAAAAATGTGGGCTTATAGCGCGAAGGCGACATGCTTCCTGAATCTAACGCCGTGACAATCATGCAAATCGGACGAAAAAGAGCGTCTTAAAGTGAAATTTACGAAAACACCTCACCCCCACTTCCCCTTCTGCGCCTTTGCGTCACCCACCCGCCCGTTGTGGGCCCTATGTCAGCGCGGCGGCACGGCCAGGCCTGGAGGCGTGCGACCAGGCCCGGCGGCGTGCGACCAGACCCGACGAAGCAGGCGAGACTTGCGGGACACGCAAGCCACACAGTCGGTTCATGCGTTCGTCACTTTGCATCCCAATCTATTTTCCACGGGTATCAAACTAGAGATGCTATACTACTATTACAGACCGAGACTAACTGTCTGTAATAATAGTAGTAAAGGGGTATTGTGAACCTGATCATTTAAGGGTTCATTTTGTTTCTCGTCTATAACGGAAATTCTTCGTCTCATTGCAGTTTGATTTGCACCATTGAATTTCTCTACAAGTGTTCTACCTATACCCAGAATATTAAAAGGCAGCGCCAAAATTAATATTTTTCCAAATTTGTCACGTAATGGGGGGTGCTTAATAATTGATCATTTAAGGCCTCATTTTGTTTCTAGCCTAGGTCGGAAACTATACGTTCGATTGGAGTTTGGTTTGCACCACTGAATTTCTCTTAACGTATTCTACCTATACCTAGAATATTAAAAGGACGCGCCGAAATTAATATTTTTCCAATTTTGTCACGTAATGGGGGGTACTGTGAACCAGATAATTTGAGGGTTCATTTTGTTTCTCGTCTGTCTCGGAAACTATTCGTCTCATTGGAGTTTGGTTTGCACCATTCAATTTCCCTTAAAGTGTTCTACTTAAACCCAGAATATTGAAAGGCAGCGCCGAAATTAATATTTTTCCAAATTTGTCACGTAATGGGAGGGTATTGTGACCCTGATCATTTGAGGGTTCATTTTGTTTTCATCTATCACGGAAACTATTCGTCTGATTGGAGTTTGGTTTGCACCATTCAATTTCCCTTAAAGTGTTCTACTTAAACCCAGAATATTAAAAGGCAGCGCCGAAATCAATATTTTTCCAAATCTGTCAAGTAATGGGGGGTTGTTTTGTTCCTGATCATTGTAAGCAACATTTTGTTTTTCGTCTATCTCGGAAACTATTCGTCTGATTAGAGTTTGCTTTGCACCAATGAATTTCTTTTAAAATGTTCTACTTGTATGCAGAATTACAGATAGCAGTGCTGAAATTAATATTTTTCGAAATTTGGCACGTAAGGGGGTCGTTTGTAATTTGATCAGTTGAGGTTCCTATTGTTCTCGTCTATCTCGGAAACTATTCGTTTGATTGGTGTTTGCTTTGCACCAATGAATTTCTTTTAAAGTGTTCTACTTGTATGCAGAATTACAGATAGCAGTGCTGAAATTAACATTTTTCGAAATTTGGCACGTAAGGGGGGGTTGTTTTGTAACTTGATCAGTTGAGGTTCCTTTAGTTTCTCGTCTATTTCGGAAACTATTCGTCTGATTGGAGTTTGCTTTGCACCAATGAATTTCTTTTAAAGTGTTCTACTTGTATGCAGAATTACAGATAGCAGTACTGAAATTAATATTTTTCGAAATTTGGCACGTAATTTGGTCGTTTTGTAACTTGATCAGTTGAGGTTCCTTTTGTTTCTCGTCTATCTTGGAAACTATTCGTCTGTTTGTAGTTTGCTTTGCACCAATGAATTTCTTTTAAAAAGTTCTAATTGTATGCAGAATTACAGATAGCAGTACTGAAATTAATATTTTTCGAAATTTGGCACGTAAGGTGGGTTGTTTTGTAACTTGATCAGTTGAGGTTCCTTTAGTTTCTCGTCTATTTCGGAAACTATTCGTCTGATTGGAGTTTGGTGTGCTCTTTTGTATTTTTCTTAAAATGTTCTATTGATGGCTTGAATTTCAAATGGCGGATTTGAAATTAAAATTTTCTTAAATTTGTCTCGTTATGGAGGGGTTTTATTTGCTTGATCACTCGAGGCTGCTTTTTTTTTCTCGCCTATCTCGTAAACTACTTGTCTGATTGGAGTTTGGTTTGCACCTTTGAATTTCACCTAAAATGTCTACCCTTTCCCACAGTTTCAGATGGCAGCGCCGATATTAATATTTTTCCAAATTTCTTACGTAATGTGGAATTTTTTGTATCTCCCGAAAAATAATCGGCTGGATCCACTCCTGGTTTGACACCTCCTTGAACTCCGTAAGCGGAAGGCGATAACACAGAGACCCTCGTATATCATCGGAAGCGACCGCAGGTCCTGCGCAAATCTGGCGTCTCCCACGGCACCGCTTCTGTGACAGAGGCGAAGCGATGAGGAGACGGGAATTTTCATGACGCGATTTACAATTCCTGGTAACAATGCGGAAAGTTTTATCTCGTAAACTGAGAGGAAATTATAATTTTGAATTTCTTTTTTTTTTGTTGTTGCATGTAGCTACAGTTATCTACATTGTAAGTTTTGTTTATTATTATAATTATTATTATTATTATTATTGTGTTTATTAATTTTGTTATTATTATTTCTATTCACATTGGTTCAAAAGTACCGAAATTAAGGGTAGACCTGTGAGACAGGAGTCACTATGACAAACATGAAATTTCTGTTTTACAGACTGTTTAACAGGCAGATAAAAGGAAAAAAACACAAAGCTTTTGTGACTCACCAACGTAATTCTGAAAGTTTGTACATTATGTTTGTGACATGAAAAAAGTAATTTATGAAAAATGAATGGTAGTCTCTCGTTTTCTTGCACTGAAGAGTGATGACGTGTTATTGAAAGAAATGTTTATAAACACTCAATTCATTGACCATTTTGTACTTGAATTACAGTGCAGTATACTCTATAAATAAAAGTTTTTAGTACCTAAGATAGTACAATCTAAAAGCCACTTTCACACTTTGCGGTCTCAACATATTACTTTCACGCTGAAAACCTGAAAAGTGTTTACAGCAATGTAACGATTTTTGACGCCTCATCTTTCGCAAGGCGGCAATTTAACAATAATCTCTCTTGAATAGTGAGGAAAATTCAGTTACATTGCACAAATATATATATTTCCAAAACTTTAATAAACCACATATTTAAATATTAGTGTCATCTGTCGTACATACGAGGTTGAACTAAAGAATTCGCTGTAGTATAGAGTGTAAGTATTCGGCATATTGACGGGTTTTGCAATTTGCCGCCTACGCGAGCAGTCAAGGAAATAGTATATCTGCTTTGACAACATTGTATGAGATTCAATATCACTTCATCTAATATAGAATGTGTCTTGTTCTGAGAAGACATGAACTCAATGAGTGAGTGACATGTTGTTTGCTTCTTGTTCGTAACACAAGTGTATAGCGTATTCATTTTATTTTGGTTGTGGCTTTTGGTGGAACGGTATGGCTTCTGTTCGTAGTAAAGGCCAAACAATACACAGTTAAGCTAGGGAAAATATACGTTTCGTTATTAAGAAATGTGACAAAGAAAAGAATTCGGGCGTTCTTCAACACACGCTGCATAACAGCAATTTTCGGGTAGTAAACTATACTGAAGTATCTGTTCTAACTGTGACATCAATTACGAAAGAAGGATTTGAAGCCGGCGGGCAGCCTTGAATACTCCTGGTAAGAAAAGGCCATATTGTGAAGATAAAAAATTCCACATTGATGACATCCACTTATTGCTTATTTGTTTTCCTTATTCTCGTATGATGGTTTAATTCTTGCCTATGGATACTTGGCGTAATATATTTGGGACAGCTAGTAGTTTCAGATTAGGTGGGGGGGGGGGGAGAGGGCAGCTTCCAAGAACATTGAGCGCATTCCTCAGCCTCGCAATCGAGTCAGCTCCCAACTCTAAAAATGAGGTGGCTCGGGGATGAACAGACGCAGTAGACACGTGGACTTGGAGGAGGAAGTGTAAAGCGGAGAAAAACACCGAGTAAGCGAGCCGATCAGTGAACTTGGTGTGAGCATTCTCCACGTTGTCTATTTGCGAACCACTGTCCCAGTGCCATATCGGACTTGGAAATCCTCCCTCACGGCCACTTTACGCGAGTCCAGGCTCGTTCATGCCCTAGTCCCTGCCCTAGCCCTTTGTGGCAGGTGGCGAAGAAAGACCAACCGCCCGATGCATTCGGAGCAACAACCTGCTCAATAGTTTTCACAGTCGACGGACTGACTCAGACCCTCAGAGAAAATTCAAGATTTTCTCCGTGAAGTATAAAGGAGTTTCACAAAATCTTGGAAACAAAGACATCGAAGTGAAGATTCGATGGATTATATAGTACGATAAAAGCAATACTATAGTGTACATACTTTGATTTTTACTCCAAACGCGTGCCTATTATTATTATTATTATTATTATTATTATTATTATTATTATTATTATTATGTACAACGGAGTCCTTATATTTCTTTCTTTGAAACATTATATTTCTCTGCAAAAAAGCAAATGACCAGACGAAAGTCAGAAAATTCTACGGGGATTCCAGCCCAGACCAAGTCAAGATAAAGAAAAGTTCATTCAAGAAAAAAGCGAAGAAGTGGAGGAACATAATAACAAATGGAGATCTTAAGAAATTTTCCAGGTCATCCGAAATATGACCACGGAGTGTAAACCAACAATGCCGAATGTTAAGAACGAGAACGACAAAATAAATACAACAAAAGAAGAGATCACAAAAAGATGGGAAGAATACACGAAGAAGCTATATAAGAAGGACTTAAAAATAGAGTAGTGGATAAATATAGGTGATTACGAATAAGAACCTGAGATCGAAGAAATGAATTGGGCGACAAAACAACTGAAAAATGGGAAGTCCCCAGCTGTAGATAATATTCCAATCGAACTATTCAAAAATACAGGGGAAGAAATTTTGGCGAAACTGACACAATTATGCAATGTGATCTGGAAAAGGAAAGAGTGACCAACAGATTTGCAACGCACTATAATTACTCCATTATCAAAGAAGGGGGACAGCCGAGATTGTACAAATAACACAATTGCATGAATATGAGTAATGCCTCAAACAATTTTAAGATGGTATTCGAAGGAAGACGGAAATATGTGAAAAAGATAGTTATGTACTACTATAACAGACAGTTTATCTCGGTCTGTAATAGTAGTATAGCATCTCTAGTTTGATATCCGTGGAAAATAGATTGAGATGCAAAGTGACGAACGTATAAACCAACTGTGTGGCTTGCGTGTCCGCAAGTCCCGCCTACTCCGTCGGGGCTGGTCGCACGCCGCCGGGCCTGGCCGTGCCGCCGCGCTGACAGAGGGCCCACAACGGGCGGGTGGGTGACGCAACGGCGCAGAAGGGAAAGGGGAGGGGCGAGGTGTTTTCGTAAATTTCACTTTACGACACTCCTATTCGTCCGATTTACATGATTGTCGCGGCGTTCGATTCAGGAAGTACGTCACCATCGCGCTATAAGCCCACATTTTTTAATTTGTTTTCGGAAGTTTGAGAACAAATTTTAAATTCGCGTTTTTGCTGGATTTTTGGAAAAAGGTCATCGTAGCGTAAATTCTATTTTAAAAGGCGTCAATAGCCGTTTACAGATCGAAAATCGGACCTTTGGTTCAGACGTTATCAGTAAAGTAAATTCCCCTGATTGTGCTGCGATCTATTGAATTTTCCTACAAGTATTTTTCGATGCATTTAGCCTTAAGGTGAACGTTTTGGCGCCTGCCTTAGGAGGAATAAAGTAATTAAATAAAGTAATCGGTGCAGCTGTCAGTCCATGGGCTATACACGAATACAGTGCCGCCGATGCCGCCACTGTCAGCGCGTGGCACGCGAGCGCCTACGCAACGTCTCCGCGACGTCGCGAATCGGTGCCACGGGCGGCGGATGGGCGCGTGGGTGGCCGCGGCGCACGCCATGCGTGCCCTCGCTTTCACCGCCGCCCGGGGCGTTGCGTCAGCCCCCGGGGCGGCCACCGCCGGATGCGCTCCGCCCCGTCCCGCCCCGCCCGGTCCCGCCCCGTCCCGCCGCGTCCCGCCCGGTCCCGCCCCGTCCTGCCCCGTCCCGCGCCGTCCCGCTCCGTCCCGCCTCTTCCGCCCCGTCTCGTTCCGTCCCGTCGCGCCTCGTCCCGTCCCGTCCCGTCCCGTTTCGTCCCGTTTCGTCTCGTCTCGTCCCGTCCCGTCCCGTCCCGTCCCGCCCCGTCCCACCCGTCCCGCCCCGTCCCGCCCCGTCCCGTCCCGCCCCATCCCGCGCCGTCCCGCCTCTTCCCGCCCCGTCTCGTTCCGTCCCGTCCCGCCTCGTCCCGTCCCGCCTCGTCCCGTCCCGCCTCGTCCCGTCCCGTCCCGCCCCGCCCCGTCCCGCCCCGTCCCGCCCCGCCCCCCCTTTCGCCCCGTCCCGCCCCGTCCCGCCCCGTCCCGCCCCGAACCGCCCCGTCCCGTCCCGCCCCGTCCCGCCCCGTCCCGCCCCATCCCGTCCCGCCCCGTCCCGCCCCGTCCCGCCCCGTCCAGCCCCGCCCCCACCGCCCCCTACCCCCTGCCCCCTGCCCCTCCTGCCCCCCTGCCCCCTGAACCGCCCACCGGAGGCGCAAGCCCCGGGGCGCTGTGGCGTGCGGTTGATAGACAGCAGCTTTCGTTACGCTTCCGAGGAGACGCGTCGCGGCGCCCTCTGCTCAAGGCGTCTTCTCACGAGTAGACCTCGGCTTTTAGGGCAAATGCCTATTTAGTTCCGTTAGGAGCGGCGCAGAACTTTGTTTTGAAGGGATGGGGCAGAACTTTGTTTTAGGCCCAGAAGCTGCAAGCTTACTACGCGAACGAAACGATCTTAACTTAAAAGATTTTTTGGTATCAGGCAACATCTTTAATTTACCGTATTTAATTATTAGAAGGTATCTACCTCACCAGCGATCTAATTAATAATTCCGTTAGGAGGTTGTGGAAAAATAACTGCAGGTGTTAACGAATCATAAAAAAATAGATCTACTAAAAGCATCCACTAGTGCATAAAATGTCCTAAAGGAGCGGTGATTATATGCTCAAAACAAGTAATTTAGTAATTTTTAAAGAATTTTCATATTTTCATTACCCATTTTTTTAAACTAGTTATACCAATACGAAAATACTTTTCCGAAAATTCAAAAACGTAAATACGCAGTCGACTGCGCAACGAAATCTCTCACCCCGCGGCGCGACTTCTACCCAATCCATTCGAGGAAAGACGTACTAGGCCAGGCAAAAACAATCTACTGACGGAAAGGCGAATCTTACAAATTAGGCCCAAGTCTTGAACTGCTAGAAAGTAAAAAGGATAATTTCGAGCTTTCTTCTGTGTGTGTGTGTGTGTGTTTCGGTTCGAACCTGGATTACGTGCTACTTAATTTTGAATGTGAACATAATGATATGCTTGTAGTCACTAAGAAATGTAAAAATACTTGACACTCGTGAATAATAAAAATTCCTAAATTAATACTTTCGTGAGTAGTTATAGATGTCAGAAACATAACTTTTTATTTATAATGATTTTTAAATGGCTGATTTAATCATTTTGCAATGTATTTAAAGGGTTTAAATCTTCACTTTTCACGCAAAATAGTGACTAGTTTTATAATTTTGTTACCTAAATCATATTTTTTTAGTCCGTAAAGTTCCGAGGGTAGGCATGTCGCAAGTTAAATTGTTTAACGATTGTAATTGATCGAGAGATTCGCACTTGAAGGAAAAAATTGAATGGTTCAAACTTCACTGAAACAACTAAAAATTGAGTAACTCTCTAAAAAATAAACACTCACGTACGGGAATACATGACTAATTCATTGCCTGGATTAGCAAGTCACTCGAGTTTATTTTCAAAACTTGTTTTTTAATGATATGTCGTTCTTCTTAACCACAAACCTCTAGGAGACCATGTCACTTTGCAGTCTGAAAACAATAAAAAATTCGTTGGAATTTTAAACGAGGTTGTTACGAGCTGACAAGGAGAATTGTTGTGCCAACCTCTATTCTTAACTGAATATATCTGTCCAGTTTTAATGAGCACTGTTGTTTGGTTAAATAACTTTCATGGATGGGGCATAATGAATTATTAATAATTTTTTCTGATTAATAAATGGTTGTGATAAATATAAAGAGAAACCCCGATTTCTTTAACAAGTCAGAATATAATCTACAATATTTTAATTTTTTTCATAAATGTGTTGCAAAACTGAGAAGTCAGGCCCTAACCAGCCGTTGGAAATTTACAGGATTTTGTGAATTATGAGGTTGCATAGAACATGATTGCGCATGACATCTACACAATAATCCGGGAACTTTTTTCGTATTCAATCAATTCAATTAGACCCAAGGGGAACTAATAAGGAAGTATTGACAATTTTATCCGGAGAACTGTAGTAGTGAAAGTATAAAATTTGTTTAACTGAGACTGTTACACCATCCAAATTTGTCGGGGTGTTTACCAGCAGAGAATTTGAAATTCTTGGTTTTCTTCGCCAGAGAGCATCGTCCAAAATTGTTCAACTTTTTGCATGTTATTCGGTTTTTATTAATGAAATTCTGTTGAAGGCTACGCATAAAGAACAAATACACACGAAAAACGTCCAAATGGCTGTTCTCATGTTATAGAAAATGTTTTAAACTGTTGCCAGCGAGTGAAAAATCAAAGAATCTGAGTGAATATTATAAAAGCAAGCTACATAAAGCACTTTGTAAAAATGCTGTGTGCGATATTCAATTGTTTTATTTTAATTTTTACTGTCGGTTTTTATAAAATAATAATGCTTATGACATAACATGTTAATTAATGAAGTGTTGCATACCTGTGTAATGTTCATCTTTGTAACAAATGTGATTCTACCTAAATGCCTTCCTTTGTAAGTGAGGCGAACACTTTTTGAATTTGAAGTGAGAAAATGGATAGGTGGGGCGCTTCTTTAAGTTAGACACATTTTTGTCCCTTGATATAGAGGAGTTACTCTAAGAAGGGACCACAGTGACAGGTCAGGAAACAAATGAACGTCATGCAGGGCGATGGCATTGCAAGAGATAGTGGTGAAGCCATTTGCAAATTAGCCAACTGTAAACGAACGCACTGACAATATGAGTGCATTGACATATCTTGCAGTGATAAGGCCAGCAATGACCAAGCAATGGCTGTCAAAGCGGCCCCATTTTACAGTAATCTCTTCATACTTTTAGCTATGTTCGAAAGTTCCATTGAATGAAAACTAGTGGATCTGGCAATGCTTCACTGTATTACACATTACAAACTAGTGATCACGTGATTGTCAATCAGGTTTTACGCTACACTGCAAAAATTACATTAAATTAAAGACGTTCTCCAAAGCATTGTTTTGTTCTGTGCCCTGATATGAACATGGTTGTCAAGTATCCTATTGTTAAAAAGTTCTCCCTTAAAATTTGGGCATGCATTAGCTATGACACTATCTTGGAAATATTTGATTAACTTGTCCGGGATTCAAGTAATAATTCCGACCAATATTTGACAATCGCAGAGGCAGAATACGTATATGCAGTGATCCCGCGCTTAATCCTTTACTGTGTGGAGGGTTGCTTACAGACATCTGTAAGGCCTGTAGTTAAGGGGGAAGTTAAGAAATCATAAACGAATAAATCATCATCAACAACGCAACTACATATCCGATTTAATTAAACCACTCTTTAAACACTCCCATTACTAATAAGATCAAATTTGTGAAAATTTCAGCAAAATCAGTGGAGTAGCTTTGGCGTCTATGCACGGCACACATGCGCACATTCCCTTTTATTTATGTATAGATTAAGTTAATGCATTAAGCAGTTAAACTTATAACGGTGAATGTTTGTTAGGATAATTTTAGAAAATGGTAACGCAATTTTTAATTTAAACCTTATTCATAACATCTAATATTAACAGTTTAAAACGGATTTAAGGACAGCCACAGAATGTAGTTTTGTTTTGGCAAGAGTAGTGTTACGAGATAGAATTTCAATCTCTGAAACTACATTATAATTAACCATACCTCCTGGTCCATAGTCTGTGTGGAATGGCACTTGCCCACTTGTTTGTGTTATGCGATAGAATTTCAATCTCAGAAACTACAATATCATTAACCATTCCTAATGGTCCGTAGTCTCAGCGGAATGACACTTGGCGGCCTGGTTGCCTCCGCCGGGGTTCGCTCCCGGGCCCAGACCCCCACGGCGCGCGGCCTTTCTCCGGCTTCTCCGAGAGGAAGGCGCTTGGCCGCGCAAACAACACACGCGCGTGTACGCGAACTAGCTCATTCGAGGTAATGCGGATTTCTGGTAGGTCAGAGGTCGTAGCGTACGGCGTTCTCACGAGGGAGTTGGTTATTCACAACAGGCACAATATGTAATTCTTATTCAGGTGGAAGGTAAAAATATTCTCTTTCTTCAACTTCCTTATGTTACTGTCATCTGAGTGGTTCTCAACCTGTTAATGACATCGGTTTTGGTTTAATAGTATATATATATATATATATATATATATATATATATATATATATATATATATGTGTGTGTGTGTGTGTGTGTGTGTGTGTGTGTGTGTGTGTAAATTAGCAACGAATTCGATTCAATATTTTGAGTGTTAATTTATTCTGTATTTTTTCTTTTCAAAATCAAGACGATTCGGTTTTCCATATGTATTCTTCGCTATTCTTCCTAGTAATAGAAAGTTTTCATAGGAACATTTTTTTCGTTTTCTCAAACGTTTTATATTTCTTTAAAAAAGTATGCAAGTTTGTTGTTTACAAATGTCTTTTAACTCTTCTCGTCCTAGTTCTGAGTTTTTGAGATGTCTATAGCGTAAACGTTTATGTTAATTGTACATACATACTTTGAAATAACAATACACAGAAGTAATAATACAAAGAAGGCAATGAGGCAGCAATTTTCATTTTTCTGAAAGAAGAATGTCAGTCTTTTTCTGCTGATTAGAAGTAGCATGTATTTGTCTTTTAATCCTCAGGGAAAATTAAAAAAAGGTCCATTCTGGGACCCTTTTGTAGATACTTTACTTTTCGCCTACAATTCAACTGTGACATATATAAAGCTATTCATAATAGAATTTTAAATAACGTTCGTTATATGATGTATATTTTGGGATCCAAAGTCTCAATGCTCCTCAAGACATTTTGTAATTAATTTCCTTTATCTTATTTTTACAATCTGCTTCCTATTCTAATCGTAGTCCTTATCGTTTTGATGGATATCGAGGTGAAAAGTGACATCTAATTGGCTTCCTTATTATCTATTACTACAAAGAAATTTTGGAATTTTGATGTATTGAATCGTAATATAGTGTATCTATGCGCATTGACAATTAGTTACCTTGAAATATGTGATACATTTATATATAGGATATGCTTTGTTAAATTAATTGTTTGTAGATAAAATGTTGTTTATAATTGTGCAAAATAAATGTATTTATCAACAAATATTGAAAATAGTAAATCACATTTTTCAAAAATAATTTAATAAAATTATTTTTATTCTTAAGTGTTATATTAATACAAACAAATTACGTGATCACATTTCTATATAAATGTTCACGGAGTATGTGATGAGGCCTGTGTTTGTCAAATTGGGACACAACGCCGCTCTAATCAGAGGCTAATCCCTTCTCGGAAGAAAGTTGCCGGAAGGAAAGCGCGAAGCTGGATCGGACGAATGTAAAAACAAACCACGAGCGTCTCAATTACAGTCTCCTTTTTGTGGTTCTAACACAATCAGCGATGTCACCTCTTGGGGGAAAATCGAGGAGCAAGCTCTTTTTTGACAGCATGTTTTCTCTCCTACGCTCTTCTTGTCACAGTATGACCGTGGAGATGGTTTGAATTCCTTGCACTAGGTTCCTCTGTTTTGCATGTTCTGATGAGCCGAAATTTTATAACTAAGCGAGAGATACAAATGGCATGCACCAGTGGTATTCTATAATGCATAAACAGTAATTATTTTCTATTCGCGAGAAAGGAGTGAACAAATATGTTATAGTGTCCATTTCGCAAGTGTTACTTAGAATTAGGTTCACACCAAACTTTAGAAAGACTGGCAAAATAGTTTAATTAAAGATGTAAAGTAAATACAAGGTGTTTCAAAAATTTGAACTATCATATAAAACATAGGCTTCTTTCTCACCTACACATTTTCAATTTCTGGAATAAATTGAATTAATGTTTCTTCCACACGTGGAAGAATCGTCTTATTGCGCAAAAATATGAACGTACGTTTGAGCTTTGAAGAGGGGAAGCAGGTTATTAAGGTGAAGGTTTGCGGATACAGAGACGTGAGTATGGTTCTGATACACCTTCAAGGTTAACAATTGCTTAATCACGAGACAAATTCTAGGATCTTGATTGATGGCACTATTCATGTGCCTAAAGTCCGTTGAGGCCGACCTCGGACGGCAACAAGTGATTTCCTACTAGTGAATTGTTACCAGTAATGCACCATAAGTTTACGTAAGGTGCAGTACTTAAGGTGTGGTACTTAATGATCGCAACCTTGTCAAGCAGTGCCATGTGTTGAGCGGCATCTAGCGGCACGACTGAGAAAGGCGCCCAATGCCGTGAGTTATTCCATCGTGAAGACAGACCCTGACGCGCCACGTCATAAAAACCCAAGTATAGTTGCGGTTTTGGAACTATTCACCACAAAACTCGCCAAGGCAAGGGCCACGTGAGAGTTGTGTACGTGCTAGTAGTGTGTTAGGTATTCTAAAGAACGGCAAGATGCGACGGTACATTTCGAGGATGCTGCAAGAGCTAAGTGACGATAACTTGAATGGCAGGGTACAATTTCGTGAATGGATTCAGGAGATGGTTACAAGTGAGCCCCGACTTTTGGAAATAATTGTTTGGTCGGATGAAGAACAATTCAAACTAAATGGAACTGTTAACAGAAATAATGGCAAGTACTTGACCACATTACGCTGTAAACGCTGTAAATTTGCCTGGTGTAAACGTGAGGTGTGGTTTGTATTCTAAGGGACTCAATTTGCTTTTCGTTTTGAAGGCAACGTAAAAAGATAAAAAGGACTTGGCAATGTTTGCTGATTCCATTTTCCCTGCTATTCGACTAATGTACGGTAATGACAAGTTCTGATACCAACGAAATGGCGCCCCGCTGTTCTAGGGAAGTGCGGGTATACCTGTATCAAAATTTGTTGATTATTTCGTGTCTCCCGGCGCGTCAACAGTACGTACAGTGCAGGTTTTCATAGGTAGCAGTATTCATTCCCAGATACATTGAATTTGCCTTATTTTACGTGGCGAGACTCGGGCCATCAGGCCCGCTCTTCCGTCTGACCACGCAAATTTCGCTACGCTCCTTTCACCAACTAGCAGAGAAAGGAGGTATTTCTTGGGCGAGAAACAGGCGATTTGAGTTTAGCTCAGAGGTGTCATTTAGGCTTGAGGATCTTTTACATGCAAGTAAATCTACTAACATGGGACAGCCGGCTTTACTTCCCCTCCGAAAGAAGGCGTACGAAGGATTTATAGAAGGAAGGAAAGATACATGAGATTCGGCGCCGACCTACATGCCTACTCGCGGGGTTTTCCCCATGCACGTATCTCCCACCAGCTGGACACCACATTAGACGATACAATCTCTGCTTTCCAGACTGGTATACCAATTTGAATGATAGTGTAATCAAGAAAATAATTTTTTAATACACTTGAAAGTATGTATTCATTTCTTTGAAGCACCTGAATATTATTAGTTACCACAAGAGGCTACGATGAGCATCGGTAATAAAAGTTGAAATGTGTTAAGGAAGATTGAGAGGGACAAGCAATACTATTGATGAAATATAATAGTAAAATGATGAATGTGGCATACTATTTTTAAATAAGATCTAGGAGAGTGTATACTCATTGCTCTCGTGAGTGCATAAGTCTTTTGAATACATTGTTGGTAGACAAGTAGTTTAAATTCATCGGTCTGATCGTATCCGTATATGACACTGACTATCCTTATATCTTGGCCGATATAAACCAACCCAAAGGATTTCGATACAATCCTCCTATTTCTCTGCAAGGAGATGTATACAGGGTACCAATTTATACAAATGTCTTGATGACCAACTTAGACTAGGAAATGGTGGGAGAAAATTCGAAAGGTTTGAATCTCGTCAAAAAATTACGGTTGTGAAATCTTCAGTCGTGAAATATTCGATCCAGAAAGGAACTTAGGGGTCGGTCCATCTTTGCTAGCTTCTGGAATATTTCTTTTTCACGCAGAACACATACATTTTGAACAAATGAAAGACAGTTACTTCATTGACGCACTCTTTTATGATAAAATTATTAGTAGATTAGATATTTCCATGTTCTTTATAGAATATGTTTCTTGAGTAAAGATCAGTTCACTGCCTTTTAATTTGAGAGCAAGAAAGAATCTGTGAAAAACAAGTGTGGTAGTGTAGTGTACGTGTGTGCGAGTAAGGGGTGAGAATAGGAGTAAGGGACAAGGAAGAAGAAGGAAAGATCGAGCGCGGTCCGTGGCCCGTTTTTAGGGTACTGCTCCAGCATCCGTCTGGTGATGATTGGAGAAACTACGGAAAATAGCAATTAGAGCATCCAGTCGCTAGAATTCTTCTCCAGACAGAGGTTGAATTCAATCTATCAGCTATCTAGCAAGCGTCGAAAATCCTGCCGCCTTCAGGTCTCGAACACCAGGACCTCCCGGTCAGAGGCACTGCAGTGCACAAACACTGCGGTAGCAGAAGTGGAGACGGTGGCAGAGGAGGTGTGGGGGATAAGCGCAAGAAAAGCGATGGAGATGGAGCGGCGGTAGGAGTAGGGACGGGGGAAGTCGCTGGAGGTGGGGTGGAGGAGACGTAGGCCGATGCCGGGGCGGGGACAGCCGCTGGAGGTGGAGTGGAGGAGACGGAGGCCGATGCAGGGGCGGGGAAGCCGCTGGGGGCGGGGTGGAGGTGACGTAGGCCGATGCAAGGGTGGGGGAAGTCGCTGGAGGTGGACTGGAGGAGAAGGAGGCCGATGCAGGGGCGGGGGAAGCCGCTGGAGGTGGAGTGGAGGAGACGGAGGCCGATGCAAGGGCGGGGGAAGTTGCTGGAGGTGGACTGGAGGAGACGTAGGCCGATGCAGGGGCAGGGGAAGCCGCTGGAGGCGGGGTGGAAGTGACGTAGGCCGGTGCAAGAATGGGGGAAGCCGCTGGAGGCGGGATGGAGGAGACGTAGGCCGATGCAAGGATGGGGGAAGCCGCTGGAGGCGGGGTGGAGGAAATGTAGGCCGATGCAAGGGTGAGGAAAGGCGCTAGAGGCAGGGAGAAGGCGTCTGTGCCCGCGCGGGGGCGGTCTCCCCTCTCCCCTCCCCGCTCTGCCCCCGCTCCACCCTACTCACCACCGCCCCTCCCCTTCGGGCTGCGGCGGCGCCACCGCCAGCCGGCTGCTCGGCTCTTTGGAATGCAGATAATAGGCTCCGGCGGCGGCGGAGACGCAGGGGTGGGGCGGCCCGTGAGGGGGTGTTAGAGGGGGAGCGGGAGGAGCGGCCGCCGGCCGGCGCGGCGACAGGATCCTGTCGCCACAGGGGCGGCGGGGAGGGGCGTCAGAGGTAATTGGCGGGTGGGCGGGATGTCTGTCGGTGAAAGAATACAGCAGCCAGGGAATCTAATTACAGTGTTGTTGACAGGGTTACCGGCTTTCGTTATAACACCTGCTCTTAAGTCAAGTGTATGTTTTGTTACGATTCTCGCTAAATACGAGAATCTTTCGGACTCAAAATAAATATGATAAGCAGCTGAGTTGAAAGAATATAACATTTTTTAATTTTTTCTTTTACCTCAACAATACTTACAACTAGCCATAGCGAGAATGTTACTTAGTCAAGCAATAGAGAACTTTCTTAGTAGACTTAAGATTCGAATTAATTAATTTTTGGGTAACCTGACAAAAATTGAAACATTTTGTCTCCACCGATTGCAAAATATCATAATTTATTTATTACCGGCCTTTTAGTCTCTATTTGTAAAATTAATTTTCTGACCATTTGAATCTGTCAAAATTTATGGACGTACACGGTGCATTTTATTTGGGGAGAAGGTTTATTTATATATTTATCACCAAAATATTTGTAGTGTATGAGGGAGAAGTACTGCTTAGTATGGATTTCGCCCTCTATCTCATCTAAATATAGGTGTCTATTCTAACATAAGGTTTGTATTATAGTATTCTATGTTCTAACGTTCTCAACACTCCAAGCATAGGTTTTTTCTAAGAGTAGAAAGGAGTCAGGTTTCATGACTGATGAGAAAATATAGATCGAAATTACGTAGATTTGGATCTTGCAGATTATAGAATTAGAATACAAGTTATTCGCTGCTTCACATATGGTATGTAAATGCGTGAATAAGATATAATTAAAAAATGATTGGTGCCATTCGTGAGACATGTTGGAGAAATCGTACCAGCCCAACTCTGTGATTACATCGTACAAGAGAATTTTAGAATTGTTGCAATAGAAAAGTACAATATATGCATTGTAAGGGAAATCAAAATTCTCAATATATTGTTTTATGTCGTTCAGTTTTTATTTTACATAAAATAATAATGAGGGAGTTTTATCAATTCTGGAACAATATAATCACTATTAACTCTGAACATAAAATTTAAATACATTTCTGAAACTATAATTGAAATGCGTCATATATATATATATATATATATATATATATATATATATATATATATATATATATATATATGTGTGTGTGTGTGTGTGTGTGTGTGTGTGTGTGTGTGTGTGTGTATGTACGTGTGTGTGTGTGTGTGTGTGTGTTGTAGTGGACTATTGCAGGAATTTCTAGTATCCATGTTAAATCGTAACATAACATATTTTTATACACTCTGGTTGCTAAAAATAGAAAAACATTGCTCTAACACGTGGCGTAGTCAGAATCCATGTTTTGGGGTCCTCGTAACCAAAAGGTTGATTGACGGCGAAACATCTGTTGTCTATCTAGAGATTTTTTATTAATACAATCTGTTCCTTTAAATAAGTTCATGTCCAATTGTGCGACAATATTAGTAGTTTTCGTGAAATTTGGCGCGAACTATAAGTAATTAAATTTTAATAAATCTCAAATATCGCTCTCCCTTTCTTTTTTTCCGCAGGTAGAAGAAGAGGTGCTTGGAAGAATGGCGCGGTCTCATTTTGCTTTAACTCTCAGAATTTTCGAAAATTGCAAATTTAGAAATTCGAGTAATGCGAGAAAGTATGTATTGTTGACGTACCACTAGTTTTGTAAATGAACACATGTGTCAAAAGGTTGCAGGACCTTATGTTTGTATAGATAAATAATCTTTGCACTTAAAAACATTGAATCTTGGAACTGAATAAAACTCTCTACCTTTGCCTCGCTAACTACAACCTCACAAAATTTGGTTGGTAGAAAGTTCAAATTTCTTTCTAAACGGAAATATTTAATGTTAAATATTATATTTTCATTACCACAAGCATCATCAGTGATAATGACAACTGATAATTATTGAATCTACATTTTTATCTACGTATTCTAATAGTTATTTTTCCATTAACTGTACCGATAGAAAAGGATGATGTCTATCGTTTATTTCCGAATGGCATATAGAAAAGCATGATCATTGCCAACAGCTAGTTTTACTTCATTCCAAACGTCACAGAAGTGCGTTAGCAGTGCAGCTATATCATCACACAATTCCAGTTCACCTCATTTCATTCTCACATTCCGAGAATTCATAGAGGAATAAACGAAGTTGCTCGTAAAAAGTGCTCCTCTGGTTTTATCATCGAAGATTTCGTTTTGGAAACTTTCTTGTATGTCGTAAACCCACGTAATTAGAATAACAAAGGCGCTGGAAATTACCGAGTAGTGCGAATATGAACTTTGCGAGTTATGTTAAAGTGTCCTCGATTCGAACTTCACGAAAGGCACTGCATAAAGAGAGATATTTTCAACGTAATAAAAGTACAAGTGCTTTCGAGACTTTAAGACCTTATTTTCCTCCTTTTGTGTTCCTCCTGTTAGTCACCTTTATTTCTAAATTGTCTTGAAAATTGTGTGTAATTCCTGAGAAACCTAGGAGAATATGTGTACGCAGAAATATGTGCAAAGTAGTAAAGTCCTTTGAAGAGGTCTCTACACTACATTATTCATTTATGGCAGAGAGTTATTCATTTTATCTTTCTGTTTTCTCAGCAAGAGAAATTACTCAAATGATCTTTTCCCCAAAACGCATTTGCCTGTGATGTAAATGATTAAATGTTTATTATCTGCATTTTAACAAAAATACGATAATATATTTCGATATTTAAATATAAATGTATTTGTTAATTTAAAATGTTTATGACATTCACATTTATGAAAGAAAATCAGTGAATAGAGAAGATATTCTGCAAAAGTTTAAACATGGCACATTAAACCAATATGGAATACGTATTAGGCAGAGAGAGAAGTAAGTTTTTATTGTACTTTTTACTGATTTAAGGATTACGAATTACTTTTCACTGATTACGGGTTTACTGATTTATACTATTTATACGATATTCGTAGGACTGTCATTAATGTATTAGGTTATTTTGCTTACGATCCCTTGATTTATTAACACTTATATTTTATAAAATTCAGAAATCTGTGTATTGTAATCTGTGAAGTGTGTATATTATAAAACAAGTTTGTTAATAAACTAAAGGACCAAATCTCATGTAATTTATTATATTTGGATACTAGTAATTAGTATATTTACATTATGAAAAGCAAGCAAATGAATTATTTTTTACTTCCCGCAAAATTATAGTTTTGGATTTGCGAAGTTATTTTCTTAAGCGTCGACTGCAAAAGAGCGATATTTTGGGGCGCAACATTGCACAGAAATTTTGTTTTACCAGGTGAGCTTCACCAATTCCATCATATCATGAACAGATTGTCGTTATTTTCACTCACATGTGTAATTCCCCAGTAATTTCAGTAGGTAAAATTGCCAATCCCAGATGGCTTCGGGCATTTGGGACTAGTCAAAACATTTTACGAGCACATCTACCGAGAACTGAGAAATTCCTGGTATGATACGCGTACACGGTGATCGAACAATGCTCTGTTGCAGAAAAACGCCACTTTTGTCGGCGTTCAAAAAATGTAAATTGGCACCTTTTGTGCCGGCGTGCCGTCAAATGTCACAACGGCAGCGGAGCGCTGTAGTCACGGGGGGGGGGGGGAGGGCCACGTGGGAGGGATGGTGAGTGGTGAAAGCGGAGAGGGGGGGTGCAGCTGGAGCGGGAGGATCTGTGGAGGCGAAAGGGGGAGAGGTAGGGGTTGAGGTGATAGTGTACGGTGCGATGATTCGGCAGCGGCTAATGCGAGGGCAGCAGGGTGGAGGGAGCGATGTCGTAGGTTGGGAGGAGATGGCGGGGAAGGGGAGGTTTGTGTAGTAGTGAGAGGGGGGCGGCGAGGGCAGCCAGAATGGTGCGGGCGGAGGGAGTGGTGAGAGCAGCGAGGGCAGTGCGGGTGGCGAGGGCCGAAGGAGTGGAGTTGAAGGCGTGGATGGCTATGTGGGTTAGCGGTTAACGTGAGGGCAGCAGGGTGGCGGAGGCCATGGCTAATGGCGATTGAGGGAGGCAGAGAGAAGAGGGTGGTGTGAGATCAGGCCGGTGAGGGTGCGACGGCAGTGAGAATGGTGCAGGTGGTGGGAGTGGCGACAGCAGTGAGGGCGGCTACAGTGACGAGGGTTGGGAGACAGGCTTTGGAGGCGTGGGTGGCTGTGGAGGGGGGTAGCGGTTTAAGCGAGGGTAGCTGGGTGGCGGTGGCAATGTCGGAGGTTGGTAGGAAGTGGCGGGGAGGGGGAGGTGGTACAGGTATGAGAGACCGGCGAGTGGACGAGGGCAGCGAGAATTGTGCGGGTGGAGGGAGCGGCGATGGCAGGGACGGGGAAAGGAAGGGTGAGGCAGCGCAGGTGACGAGAGCCGAGGTAGAGGCATTGGAGGCGACGCTGTCTGTGGGGGGTAGCAGTTACGGCGAGGGCAGCAGGGTGGCGGAGGCCATGTCTAATGGCGATTGAGGGAGGCAGAGAGAGGAGGGTGGTGTGAGTAGCGTGAGGTCAGGCCGGTAAGGGTGCGACGGCAGTGAGAATGGTGCAGGTGGTGGGAGTGGCGACAGCAGTGAGGGCGGCTATAGTGACGAGGGCCGGGAGAGAGGCTTTGGAGGCGTGGGTGGCTGTGGGGGGGGGTAGCGGTTAAAGCGAGGGCAGCAAAGTGGCGGGGGCGATGTCGTAGGGTGGGAGGAGGTGGCGGTGAGTGGTTGGGAATAGTTATGAGAGACCGGCGAGTGGACGAGGGCCGCGAGAATGGTGTGGGTGAAGGAAGCGGCAATGGCAGTAAGGGCAGGGAAGGGGGAAGGAAGGGTGAGGCATGGGGTGGTTGTGGGGGGTAGCGGTCAAAGCGAAGGCAGCAGAGTGGCGGGGGCGATGTCGTAGGGTGATTGAGGGTGGCAAAGCTGTGGGTAGGAAGAGGTGAGGCCGGAGAGGGCAGCGAGATTGGTGCGGGCGGAGGGAGCGGCGGCAGCAGTGAGGGCGGCTATAGTGTCGAGGGCCGAGGCAGTTGCAAGGGAGGCGTGGGTGGCTGTGGGGGAAGCGAATGAGGTGAGGGCAGTGGTTTGGGGCAGAAGGGGGAGGGAGGAGGGGTGAGACCGCGAGGGGGTTGACAGGTCACCGCACCGGCAGCACGCGCAATGTAGCCGCGCGCCGATTACAGCGGGCGGCCGCGCGCTGCCGTGAAAAGCGGCGCGGGAGAGAGGGAGGTGCGCTCCATCGACGAGCGCAGGCCACCGACTGCGCATTTCATGCAAGGAGCAAAGGGGCAGCAAAACCACCCACCCAACGCTCTAAAAACTCAGGGTGCATATATCGAGTCCCGAGCTTCGAGGGAGAATGAACGTTTAAGTGGTCAAAGGAGTTCTATTAGCCAAGTGTTAATAAGAGATATTCCAATTATAAAGGTACAATTAAAATAAACATTTTCTGACGTTATTTTAAATTTACGTTTCAAGGATACATTGCTTTCTATTCTGGTTGGGAAACTTGATCCCCAATAATAGTTTATGGAAACAATATCGTTGACTGTCTAATAATGTGGACACACTCAATATGTGAATAGAATACTCATAGATTAGGCAAGTGTTAATAGTAGATATTCCAATTATAAAGGTACAATTAAAATAAACATTGTCTGACGTTATTTTAAATTTACGTTTCATGGATTCATTGCTTTTTATACTGGTTGTCAAACTTCATCCCCAATAATAGTTTATAAAAACAATATCGTTGACTGTCTAATAATGTGTTTGGTCTCACACTCAATATGTGTATAGTATAGAGTGCTTTCAGAAGTTAGTAACATACTTCATTTCCATAGAGAAATTTCCCACTAACGAAAATGATGTTTTGTGTTTATGGCCCAGAAGGATGTTCGTGAAAGGAACTGGGTTACCCTTACGTGTTATTTGTTACTGTTTCTCTGTTTAATTTCTAAAGTATCTCCTATGAAATATATTTAAATCCCCATTATTTCAGAAAAGCGATTGGTATATTGCAACTGTGTTCAAATTACATTTTCCGTTGCAGGTAATAAAAAAAATATGAAACCGACATATACTGATTTTGAACCGACATATATTGATATTGAACCGACATATATTGATATTGATCGCATTTGCAGTGGCGGTGAAGGTGGGTTGATCGGCTAAGCGGGAGGGCAACGGGTCATGCGCATAATTGGCCGGGAGGATGGCTGTGTGATGCGGTGGGTGAGGGTTGAGCTGGGCGGGTGAGTGAATGGCAGACTGAGTAACTGGCGACCTCACTGGGTGAATGTGAGAGAGGTTAGTTCGTTTTTGCGTGGATGAAAAGGCTGATTGGGCGGGCGGTTGGGCGGGCGGTTGGGCGGGCGGTTGGGCGGGCGGTTGGGCGGGCGGTTGGGCGGGCGGTTGGGCGGGCGGTTGGGCGGGCGGTTGGGCGGGCGGTTGGGCGGGCGGTTGGGCGGGTGGTTGGGCGGGCGGTTGGGCGGGCGGTTGGGCGGGCGGTTGGGCGGGCGGTTGGGCGGGCGGTTGGGCGGGCGGTTGGGCGGGCGGTTGGGCGGGCGGTTGGGCGGGCGGTAGGGCGGGCGGTTGGGCGGGCGGTTGGGCGGGCGGTTGGGCGGGCGGTTGGGCGGGCGGTTGGCCGGGCGGTTGGGCGGGCGGTTGGGCGGGCGGTTGGGCGGGCGGTTGGGCGGGCGGTTGGGCGGGCGGTTGGGCGGGCGGTTGGGCGGGCGGTTGGGCGGGCGGTTTGGTGGGCGATTGGGCGGGCGATGGGGCGAGAGGTTGGGCGGGTTGTTAGGCAGATGGTTTGACGGTCAGTGGAAGTTAATGGGTGTTTGAGCGAGTGATTGAGCACGTGGATGAGTGGGTGGATGGGTGGGTGGCTGGGTGGACAGCTGAGCGACCGTTGAGGGGGGCGGGCGATTGGGCAAGAGGTTGGGCGGGTGGTAAGGCAGATGGTTTGACGGTCAGTGGAAGTTAACGGGTGTTTGAGCGAATGATTGGGCGGGTGGATGCGTGGGTGGCTGGGTGGAGAGCTGAGCGAGCGTTTAGGTGTGCGGGCAATTGGCCTGTCGGATGGTGTTTAGGTGGGCGGGCGATTGGCCTGTTGGATGGCGTTCAGGTGGGCAACAGGGAGGTTCGGCAGCCGTGTGGGCAGCTGGGCGGGCGAGCGAGCGGGCGTAACACCACGTCACTCGATAAGAGCGCGGCGTGGCTTTTGACAAATGAGTGCCGAGAGTTCATCGGCAGCGGGCGCTGAATTTATCAGCCGCATTCTCCTTCCGGCTCGATTCCCGCCCGCCCCTTCCCCCTCCCACGCCCCGCAGCTTCCAGATAAACGCGGCAAGCTCTTCACAATGCGGGCATCCGCCGCCGAAGCATGCCGGATGGCGGGCTGGGGGGCGGCGGAGTGGAGGATAATGCCTAGGTGGAAACGCATTCGCCGGCGGAGATAGGGGCGTGTAGAGGCGGCCGGAGCGCACGGGGGCGGGGGCGGCATCACGGTGAAAGAATGCACGGCAGGCACCAACGAAATCGGAAAGTTTGGTATGTGGATATGGGAGTGAAATGGAAGCCCTAATATGGCGGACTGTGAGAGTATACTCAAGCGACGGGTGAAGACAAAGTGTTTTGTGAGCATTGTATAAAATGAATCACAGAACAGTATCACAAGGTAAGGTGAACATCTGATTAAGCAAACGGAGAGATGAGACAAATGATGGACGGTGCGGGAGAAGTGTGATCAAGAGATGGAGAGGAAATGAAGCCATCTGCATCCGAACATGAAGAATGTGGGTTGATCTAGGAGTGGAATGCTTTCGAAACACGGCTGTCCACTGATGAATCAAAGTTCAAGCGACTGAAGTTGAATTAGGGAGATAATGCGGGAGACACGCTAAGGGCGTTGGAGGCGTCTGGAGGTTCCGGAGGGTCCGTTGGAGGTTGAGGAGGTTGAGCAGGTGTAGAAGGTGCTTACCGGAGGTGACTCAAGGCATCAACTGATGTCACTTCATTGACTCTGTCCGGGAGATCCCGGGGCTAGAGGCCAGACGATGACAGGGTTTTCGACGCTATCGCGATATCTAGGTAGAGTTCTGTCATGTCTGGAAGAGAGTTCTAGCGATCGATGACTCTGATCCGTAGTTTTCCGTGGTTTCTGTGATCAATATCAGAAGAATGCTGGAGCAGTTCTACCAAAAAGGCAATGGAACCCGCGCAATCTTTCCATCCCATTCCTTGCCTTTTCCTACCTCTTACTTATACACTTACACACACACACACACACTACACTACCACACCGGGGGACCTGTCGGGGTGTTAGAGCTTGTCCCGGCTGGGGCGGTACCCCGCTGGTGGGAGATACCTGGTTGGGAAAACCCCGCTAGCCGACGGTAGTTGGCGCCGAATCTCGCCGTCTAGCGGAACATGTTCACCGCCACCTCCTTAGCAAAACACTTGCACCACTATTACGGGACTAACGACTTTATCAGTTGAAGATCCCGGATTTACTAGTAATCAGTCATGCAGCAGGTCCTGCGGATAAGAGTGTTTGGCTGTGAGGAAGGAGAGGAGTCGCCAGGAGCTGAGTGCAGTGCGAGGAGTAGAGCTGGGTCGGGCGGTGTAGAGTAAGGAGGCTGAGGAAAGATTGAAATTTAGGGACGGTCGGGGAGAATGTTAACGCTCGCCAGAAATCTTTGGTGAAGTCTGTCACCGAAATTTCCCGTAAACGTAGAGTGAAGGTATCTCCTGCAGCGTAGCACTGCCTCATCCGGGCCAAGCACTACGCTCCTGGCCCCCTGGCCGGTCTCCCGATGTGAGTGGCAAATGCAGTGCATGTAAGCATAACTGTGCTTGTGTGCAAGGGAAGAAGAAACGACAAAGATGATAATGGAAAAACTGCGCACGGCTTGTGGCTTGTTTGTTAGGATACTGCTTCAGCATTCGCCTGGTGTGGATCGGGAAAACCTCGGACAACTACCGATAAGAACAGCCAGCAGCTAGAATTATCTTCCAGACAGCGGCAGAATTCGACCTAGTTGACAAGCAAGTCTCGAAAATCCTGGCACCGTCGGGAGTGTAACCCTAGGACCGCCCGGACGGGGGCACTGCATTGGCATCAGTTGGTGCCCTGAGCCACCTCTCCCGATACAAGCGCATAGAGGCGGAGCTGAGCGGGGCGGGGAGGGCGAGGATCGAGCGGAAACGGGGCGCAGCGAGGGGGAGGAGGGGCTGGATGGCGCGGATCCGGGCGGGGCGAGGTGGGGGAAGGGGCGCGGCCTCGCGTGTCAAACTAGCGAACTTCTCTTGTTTAACTTTCGGCCGGCGGCGGCGGCGGTGGCAGCGTCCGAGGGCCGCTTTTTGTGTGGCGCCGCCGGTCGAGCAGCCCGTGCACTGCGCAGCACTGGTCAGCGAGGGCCCGTCGCTTCGACCGAGCCCCCGCAGCCCAGGTGCGCTCTCCAGGCCAGCACCGGCTACGTTCACTTTTTTGATTGATTGATTCATTAGTGATTCCGGGCGTGTCAACGGCTAAGGTCATTAGTCCCTTAAGTGTAGTGCGTGTTTTTCCTCGGGAGGTGGCGGTGATCTTCCCCCGCTGGATTGGGATATCCAGCGCCGACGTACAGTCGGCATGGGGGGTTTTCCCGACCAGGTATCTCACCCCAGCGGAGCACCGCCTCAGCTGGAATACGCTCTAAGCCCGCGACCGGTCTCCCGGCATGTGCGGAATCGTATTGCATGTTGGTGTAACTAAGGGGTGAGGACAGGACAAGGAGGAGGGAGGAAAGATCGCGTTTGACTCGTGGCCCGTTTGTGAGGGTACTGCTCCGGCATTCGCCTGGTTTCGATCGGAGTAACCACGGAAACCTACCGAACAGAGCAACCGGCCGATAGAATTCTCCTCCAGACTGCGATTGAATTCGACCTACCTGACAAGCTAGTGTCGAAAATCCTGCCACCGTTGGGGCTCGAACCAAGCACCTCCCGGTCAGAGGCATTGCAGTGGCCTCAGTTGATGCCCAGAGCCCCACCTCTCCCGGCGCCGCGGCCGCCCTCGGCACCGATAGCCCCCGCGGTTTCTAGAGCGGCGCGCACGCGGGAGGGGGCGTGGCCCCGCGCAGCCAAGCACGCGCGCAGATAGCGCCCGCCCCCTCGCCCCCTCCCCGCTGCTCGACCCTGCCCCCACTCACCGCGCCCACCTGCGCCGCCGCTCACGTTCCCGACCCCTCTAGTAAATAGTGTTCGTGAAGCAACCCACTCTCAAAAATGACATGTGCAAGAGGTGCAGAAGCGCTTCAGACGCTCGGAACTGTCAAAAGGATTAAGTAATTTACACTGTGTGAACAAAAGTATCCGCACACGCCCAAAATTGTGTTATGAGTGCTTATAGCGGCTTAGCCATTCGGAATATCCCAGTAATTTATTAGACATATGCTTTAAATTGTCTTAAGAGCTTATTTTTGAAGTTTCGACGTTTCGTCCCCGGACAGCCTGTATATTTGTAAATACCGCAAGTTATGACGATCAAAACCCACTCAACATGACGAACGGTCTGGCGTGCCACTAATCCCATCCCTTTTCCTGCTTGCTCTCGACGTTCACTCTCATCTCCTTCTCCGCTTCCACTTCCCGCTTCCTCGCCCCGGTCTCACCTCCCGTCTTCGTCCCCGCTCTCCTTCCCTAACCCCCATCCCCGCACTTCCCAGTTTTCATTCCCATTCCAGCACCGACATCCGCGTTCGCATCCCTTCTCTCGGTCCCGTTTCCGCTTCCGGTGGTTTTCCCGCGTCCGCCCTCATCCCCGCCCCCGCCCCCGCCGTCCGGCGGACGCCTGGCGCCCGCGCCGGTGACAAGGGCTCGGCAGCAGGTAATTGGGAGAAAGGGAGACTCGACGCACTGATTGGACAAAGCTGCAAACGGACGGGGCCCTGTCACGCGAAAGGCAGGTAATTTACGCGGAGGCAGAAAGGTGTTTGGTATCACATATGACAGTTGCGCCTGATTTTGCCGCGTCCGTGTGATGATACTCAGTCAATGAGGGTATCATGCGCACCTGCGTTCTGCTTTGAGGCTATTGAGGATCCCAATATTTAATACGGATGAGTGGTAGTGAAGACAATTATAAAATATGTTGGTTTTAAAATGACGCAAACGGAAGCAGATAAATTAAACTCAGATATATGGATTGTATTTTTGTCTGTCATCTGCGGCATTCTTCAATCATCTCCAAACGTTTTCCACATGTTCATTTAAGTTAATTAAGTCAATATTACGTTCAATGGCAATGATAATAATAATAATAATAATGAGAAGAAGAAAAGAAAGAAGAAGAAGAAGAAGAAGGAATTATGTGGATATGGTTCTTAGTTCTTCTCTTATCAGGTTGTTAAATATATACATTGAAAACATTGTATTTTACAAAAAAACGTATAATGGACAAAAGCTTTTGGTCCTCTCATAGTGTAACTGAAATGAAGCTTTCAGAATATCAGAGAAGATCCAAATCTATTCTGATCTGGACAATTTCAGGATAAATCACAAGCCGTTTTTAAGAAAACATCCTTTGAACAATTTGGGAAATCCGCCATTTTGAGCTAATGACTCCAAAAATTTTAGATTTTGAAAAGTTTAAAAGAAGAAATAGTTTAAGAAAGAAATTTCTAGCGTGAGAAATAAAAGTCTTGTTCAGGTATGAAACTAGTGACGCGTAATGGATATATAATAATATTGCACATTGTATCCTATTAATTCTTCAGCCATCTCGCGAAACATGATCTCCAGGAAGAGAAGTGAAGGAGCTATTATTTTTACCTTTCCAAGACTTCCGAACGTAAAAAGTTCATAGAATTTATTACTCAAAATTGGACACATATTTAAAAAGCTCACTTTGCACTACACCAGAGGAAAATCCCATTGATTTTTAAAAAAGTTTAAGCGTAATATTGAGTTTTAATATTGAGTCACATAACGTTAAGAATCATTATAATATTATAAATTTACAACTCTGCCAGTTGTTTGGGTCGTGGAATGCCTATTGCTGCATGGTACATGACGCGCGAGATCAAATCTCAAAGTCGGTACTTAGTTTTTGTTTTTTATTTAATCTTTTTGTAAGAATAGAGTACAATACACCAAATAGAATTGTCTGTGAATATCTTTTAAATATTTGATTTTCAAAAAATTAAAGATATGATTTTTTTGGACTTATTGCTTTACTATTTTGAAATGATGGCTGAAATGCTAGTCGAATATAAATTGAAAGATTATGTTACGTTATTAATAATACTAGAGAATATGGAACCACTAGTTTGATGATTTCGAAGTGTCAATCAAGTCCATATAAATAAAGTAAATCTCATAATTGTAATTGTATTCTCGTGCATAAGCTGATTACTTGATTACTTTCTCTTGGGTTTATCCTTCCATTATTACGCAAGGTGGTGAAGCAAGCACTGCTAGCAACGGAATGTCGTACTCAAGCCCTCTCCTGACAGGCTACACTACAACAAAGTTCTTGCACACATCCTGGAAACGTAGCGTTATCTTCTGGATTACGTAAACCAGGAAGGGCTGCAGTTGGCGCATTAGGAATTGAGAAATCTTTTGTTTTAAGTATCGAGGAACTACTCAGTTTCGCTCTCAGAATTCTTCAAGCATGTAACCCATTCTGTGGTTACGAAATACCTCTGACTTAAGTATGCAACAAAAGTCAGTTACTTTTCAAAAATATTCTATAAATTAACGCCAACCTTTCCGCCACAAGCGTTCCTTTGCATTGATTGGGTTTGGATTATATTAGCATTATTTTAAATCTTTACATGAAATAAAATTGAAAAAAATTGAGTACCATTTACTTTTTAAAAACATTTTAATTTTAATATATTTCTTTTTACTGTACTCTTTGGAATTCTTACCACGCTGCGTACTGCAGAAAGTAATTTTCTGCGAACAGGAGCAAGAAATGTTTTATGGCATCTGGGAGCCACAAAACGAGTTTTTCTCTCGAAACAACAGCACTTATTGCCCAAGTATCACATAACTTTTATAATACGTGTATTACCCAGTATATACGTACGTCTAGGAGAACGTTTAGCTGAGATGTCCAAGAACCATAGAGTCTAGATCCCGAGGTTCCGAGACCAAATCACAGGAGATGGACGATTTGCTTATTCGAGATGCCTGGTACAGTTGCTCTCACACTTGTGAGGAGTTAGAGCATTTTTAACTGCCGTTTCATCATCTGTTTCGAAAATCGAAAATACTGGTAAAGGAGAACTGATGGTCAACTGTCCTTTTATCATGGTCTCTAAGTCGGAAGTGGTAAACAAAGAAGACCTCGGCTCGAGTCCCGCTGGGGCAGGATTTTCGTCTCTAGCTTAATATGTTGAGTTCAGTAGCTATCTGGAGAATTGTAATGGCTGGCTGCTCTCAGCGGTAGTGTTCCGTGGTTTATTCGTTCAATACCAGCCAAATGCCGGAGAAGTACGCTAAAAAACGGGACACGGACCACGCGCGATCTTTCATTCCCATTCCTTGTCCTATCCTACCCCTTACTTATATACACTTAAACTTACATGCCCTACACTACCACACAGGCTGGGAGACCGATCGGGAGCTTAGAGCGTGTCCCGGCTGGGGCAATGACCAGCTGGTGGGAAATACCTGTTTGGGGAAAACTGCGCTAGCTGACGGTAGGTCGGAGCCGAATCTCACCATTCAAGTAAAGATCACCGCCCTCAATCTCACCACTTCAAGTCGATGTGGCGATGAAGGTTACCGCCACCTCCCAAGGACAAACATACACTACACTTACAGGACTAATGCCCTTAGCAGTTGACGCGCCAGGAACCACTATAATCAATCAATCAAAAATCAGTTTACATAAACAAAGATAGATGAAACTACGGCGGGGTCCGCTTTTGTCCCGCCCCTCCCCTTGATACGCGAGTACCTGGCCGTACATTTCTCTGCAGCGAAGTGTCTGCGAGGGGAGGCCGGGGGGCGTGGCCCGGAGCAACGGCCGCTGTCTCTTTCTCTCTCTCTCTCTCTCTCTCTCGCGATCTTCTCCCCCCCCCCTCTCTCTCTCGCCGGCGTCGTTCGGTTATTGAATTGTATCCGAAATATTTCACGGCAGGAAGCGAAGTCGGGGGAACTAACTTTCGCGGTAATTCTAATTTTCCAACACACCGTCCCGGGCTTTCGGTTTCAAACGAGCATTCCGACTTGCCCCTGTGATTTATGTTCAGACATTTCATTTTCACCTTCCTAAAAATACGTTAGAAGAGGAAGAATTAAAAGTTATTGCTCGAATTTCCTTTGATTAACAGCCCTGCGGTGCTAAAGCTACGTTAGAATAGCAGAAAACTGTAAGGGATAAAATAGTGAAGGGACTCGATGCAGATAAGGAACAAATACGTTCAACAAGGGAATGTGTAGTGAATTTTATGTTCAGAGACTTAGTATGAATTGAAATTAACCTCCCCTCAGTTTGCGCGTGACAAGATTTTTCTCGTTTTTAATCAGAGGTGTGCCAATACCTTGATTATAGTTCTAAATTTTGAATAAAATTATTGGTAGAATTATTGATGTGAAAGAACGCATTCTCACTGAAAATGAGTTTATAACAATATGAAATGGTGGCAATATAAAAAATCTTTACAAATAACGACACATTTTTATATTTTACGTAAGTATTGATAATAGACAAAACCGAATGTAACAGACATTTGTACACTAAGGAAGAGAAAAGAACGATTTGTTTCAAGAAATATGTCCGAATCTGAGTGCTACTAGTATTTCTATCATAATATAGTTGTATACAGAAAACTGAATTATGACTTCGTCTTTCGTGACGTTTCTCATCACCATTGCATTTTTGTAAGAAAGGCATTGAAGTTGAGATACTATTACAAACTATGTGCTTTTTACGGAAGGGCGACAGTAGTGAATAATGTATTTCACACTAAGGATGGATGTGAAAGATTCAAAATTTATCGATAATGCTGCTCATGAAGCAATCTTATTATTTAGCTGAGATTGTTATATGTATTCAGTTAAAAAGTGTACATTAATCATACAAATTGTATAACATTTTCCTTACTTCCTTATTTTAAGGCATAGATTAGCTTAATATGTCTTTCAGAGTTCTATTAAATAATTATCGTGATACTGTAATGTTAGCTACTCTTAAGAAATTGATGAAAATTATATTTATTCTATGACAAAAATTACTCTAAATTTCTAATAACGAAATTATCGGTGTAAACATTCACTCAATTGGGGATTAATCATTACAAATATCTGACTCCAATATTAAAAGATTTTGAATATAAAAGCAAACAATTGATCAACAAATTTGACATTAGAATGTCAATTTTATTCTTATTTTTTACATAATGAAATCGAATCTGATTAAATAACTCATATAATATGTTTAATTACCTTTTGTCTATATTACAAACTATATATTTATTTCATGTGTCAGTTTTCTATAAAATATTTATGGATTTGTGGGAGTCACTCGACCTTTATATATGGAATATAACTGACGTAACCAGGGGTTGAAGATATATTAATTTACCATAATCATATATTAAATAATACATGCTGTGTTTAATGTAAAATACAAGTAATTTAATTTCATCTTCTTGCCGCTTCACCCTTGCTCCTCACCGTTCTGGATTGTATTGCTCTGCCTCGTTCGGTTCCACATCAATCATTGCCTGCTTGCACTCCCGAACTTTTAAACGAGCACTGCGAATTCCTTTAAAAGAAGAACACCTGTTTTCGTTCGTTTGAAAACATCTGACGATAACCGAATGTACGAAAACTGAAGTAATGTTTCCTACATGTTTCCTATATATGTTTAATTGCAATCACGCAAAAATATTTTTTTACTTATACGTTATGGCTTGTTATTGCTTTCGATACGGAACTCCATATACACTCTATAGCTTACCTGAATCGAGAGGACGTTGTGACGAGGGAAATGTGAAAACAGTTGAATGATGCTATATGTTCTCTTATGGAGGGAATTATGGAAGGGAAATATGAAAAGACAAACCGAGTCAACATCTACTTAATAAGTAAATCTGAATAAATAAAACTTGGTACAAAATAAAAGCATGATTGCATCATGGGCGTAAACTGGTTATGTTGATCTAGCAGCGAGAAAAGTCCGAGGGTCTCCGGACCAAGGGCTTTTTGCAACATGAGATCATTAGAACCCTTATAACCCGTTGTTGCACAAATTACAATTAAAACCAATATGAATCAGTGCCATGTTTTAATGGCGGGTTATCTGAACTCAAGAAGACGTACGCTCTAAAGAATAACGTTTTTTCTTTAAAAATATAATCGCCCGAAGATTTTCAATGTGAGCATGCTATTGAACAAGATGCGGATACATTTTACTTTCTGGTTTCAATATACGCATTTTCAGAAAAGCTCAAACGACATTTTCTAAAATTGGCAACTAATTTTTCAATGAAAATGTGTATGTAGGAACAGATTTTACTCATCGATAGTATTCTTGAAATAACATTCCGATTTTTATCATTAGAAGACCGAAAAAATGTCCGTTAGGCGCCAATAGATAGCAGCTGAGTTTAAGTTAGGACAAAAGCGAAAAGATAGCCCAGACTCAACACACAAGGAAATTAACTAGCACGAGAAAATCTGTGCCATTCTGTAGCACTACTACTTTTGGTTATTCTAGAAGTACAACATCATGAAAAGGAGAATATTCGGAAAATGCATTTCGAAAAGTAAAAATGGTTTGAATATTAAAAGAAATAGAGAATATTTTGATGAATCATTTGATCCTTTAAATTTTCTGTTATTAGGCTTTCGCTTCTACGTATTGGACTATTTTTATGGAACATGCAATGCTTGAGAAAGTAAATTGCAAAGTGTTTGTCCACTATTCAATTATTGCTTTGAAGTTTATCTCAATTTTGCCAGCCTACTTCGTGATATCCACGAATTTTGGTCGGTCTGACCGACAGAAGCAATCGAAAGACAGGTAATCGGAATGGATTGAACAAGTGGGGCAAATCCCGATTGGTTTGGATGTGAGGGCAGCTCCACGAAAGAGGAACATTTGCCCGGAACGTGGCTCAGAGCAGAGGGTGAACTAAAAGGTCCAGCGCCCGAATCGAGTGCTAGTCACGCAACGAAGATGCGGTGGAGGAGACGGGGACGCCAACCGCAATTCAAGCAAGGGATTCGGAAGTTCAGATGCAGCAACGGTGACCGTGAGTAGTGCATCATAGTGGGGAGGAGACTAGAAGTGATAGAGGATACAAAAAATTGGAAAGGATCGGCTGCTGGAATGATCATGAATATAGAAAATAAAAAAAAATGAACATACGATGCTAGTGGATTTTGAGAATGAAACGAAATTAGCAAAAGTGTGGGGGTAGAATAAATAAATATCTATTCTATTACTTATTATAATCGGAACATTTGTGACTGATAGAGATACCGCAAATGCGGGTTACTTTAACTATGTGGAATTCTCCTTGGTTTCAAACCCGAATTTAATATACTGAAATACGCTTTCGGAATTATCAAACTAAAATATTATGAAATAAGATTTGTGACGAAATATTTATACCAACATTGGCTTGAATTAAGATTCAAATTCATTTGTCTTGTGCGTTTGAGAATCTTTTATTACAAATGTTTATCATTGATCAATTACTAAACCTCAGAGGACGTAGTAATAGTAGAAGTTGGGAGGTGGATTACTTTATGTTTCTCAGTGCCCAGTTTTTTCTGTCGGGTCAGACTTAAGTGGTTTAAATCAGGGTTGTCCAACTGGCGGCAATGTCATTTAGGTGGCACGTGGGTATTGGTTAAAAGTGAAAGCTTTTTACATCCATGTCAAACGACAACATTGTACCCCTCGCACGCGCTCTAAAGGGACACCTCCTTAATGTCATTTTTTCTAGTAAATTCAGAAATTCGAAATCATCGCAATGTGATACACTGCCTTACGCATGGTACACACATGGATCCATCTTCTGCCTCCCTTCTCCCGTTTAAGAGCAATCGAGCAATCTATGGAGATCAACAATACAGAGAAGTCAAATGTATATCGCCCAACTAATGCAAATATGGCCCTCAACCATATTGATCTTTAATCGTTGCCTTCGAGGTCTTGCAAGTTGAACGTCCCTGGTGTATATGAATGATATACGAACGACGGCGATGGAGCAAGGGGAATCGGGTAAAGGGGGCGCCGGGATAAGTCTCTCCTCTACGCCCAGAACATCGGGCCACTGCCAAGACGAAGCCAAAACATGCACCGCACTAACGGGACTAATGCCCTTAGCATTTGCCGCGCCCAGAATAACTAACAATCAACCAACCAGCGTTTGCGGCAGCGGACTACGGTCCTGAGACTCAAGGCTTGAAGGCGGCTGCCGCAGGGGGCGGCGCTCGCGGCCGCTGCCACGCCGGGCGGTGGGCCGGCGCCGCCCCGCAGATTACTTCCTGACGAGCCCCGCCCCCCCCGCCCCCTTCCGCCCCCGCCGCCTTTTAATTTTTTACCGGCGGCGGGGGCGGGTGCTTGCGGCGTGCGGCGGAGATGGCTGCGGCGGGGATGGGCGGCTGGGCGAGCCCGCTTCCTCTCTCTGTGATGTGCTGGGCAAGGCGTGTTGGTAGAGGATATGCTTGACATATTGCCATTTTGGTACCATTTTCATTTGCCGTGCGTGACTAACGTCGAAAGGAGGTTATAAAACTTGTCTATATTTTGCTATTTTTACTAATAAATAACTCCGCAAATTAACCTGGACCTAAATGATTAATCCTTTGGTTTAAAGGGTATAAACTTAAGGTTGTACCCATGATGGAAATACATGGGTGAGTTGCCCCAGCGCACCGATTTTGCTTCATGAACCACGTGACCACGGCACGGGCACTTCGTTTGAGAACACGGCTGAGACGATGGCCGCCATCTTGCATGGAGAGCGAGAAGTGTTGATAAACCTTTGAAAGTGGTTCAATGTGACAATTTTGAACGGTAACTAACCAAAAATAACACTAAGAAGGTATAGAAGATGCAATATTTAAAATGAATGTTTCATAAATCTGTTGTAACGAGATGATAATTTTGGTATCTGTCTGCATTTAAAATTCTTGGTAATATTGTGACGCAAACTTGTGTCTGAAGCTCATTGGCTGAAGTCTGATATGATACGCAAGAGCCCCCTTTCCCTCTGGATCGTACCATGATCATTTAATGCCATTTTGAATGAATGGTTAAAATATTGCTCAAGTTAAGTGATGCAACACTTTTGATATACAGGCAACGCTCGAGCCTAGCACGTAAGCACTCTTTTAAATTGATATTCTCGGCGAAATGTGACCTAAAATTATTCCCTGAGAATTTGAATTGCATATTTTAATGTTTGAGAGTATTGCTTGTGAAACTCACTCTACATTTTTAAAATATTTAAAAAAAATGCTTCAAGTTAAAAAAGAAATAGTCTTACTCAAAGACAGACGCACTTGTAGTTGTCTTCTTGCGCGGGTTCTGTTCATGCGCGTCGTTATCGCTTGTAGATCTTGTGCGATCTGTAGTTCCATCAAATTTCTGAAATTTGAACAAATCATATTAATTTTACAAAAATATAGCAAATTTTCTCATTTTTATTTAAATTTTAGGTACAAATAGAGTACAATACGCCATATCATGTACTATTTTCATTTAAATAATTATACTTTCAAAAATTAAATTATTTAATAATGTTTGCTACTTAAAGTCGCACTGTACACAGGCGTATAGTCGAAAGACTATATATACAGGTGAGTCATAACTTACTTGACAAAACTACAATTCTGGAAAATTATTAACTTCAGTCATCAATCATCATGAAGACACAACTGAAGTATTTTCTTGTTTCTAGCTACTCTGTGTAATTGACCACTGAAGAACTGTCACTATCATGCGACTCAAGCTCACCTTGTAGTAGGTTTGACATCATTTCTTTTATGTGTGTTTTTGTAATGGGATGTCTGTTTTACATTTTTAAATAGAATGTTTATTAAGTCCTCTAATCCTGGGGTCCAACATTTCTTTATCGTTATTAAGAGGTAGTACAATAATTTGAATTATAGTTTCTGAACTGCAAAATAAAGAATATTTGGGCCAATAGATTTTTAGTCCCTTTTAATTTGTTATACATAATTAACTATGTGAAAAAAAAGCAGGGTTCGAAATAAACTTCCTATTTAAAATATTGGAATTTGAATGGGAAAATTACCATGATGCCAAAGAGAAGCCATCATTAGGCCAAGTTATAACCCTGGTAGGCTTCCACCAATTTAAAAAAGGTGATGGAATTTCTGGGTATTTTAGTTCCACTGAAATCCCTTTTCGACACGATTCCAAAAGGATGACGGCGACATGGGAAAGATAATTATATTTGATGCGGGTAGAAGTTGCATTTTTGACTCCGACCCATTACACAACGAACAATTTAGAAAGTTATAAATCGAGATTACGATCCACCATTCAGAGAAATGTTTAATGACCGTTATGATTATAATACATTCTTCTGAAATTCGACGTGTTTATGCTGAGCTCACAATGCATTTTAAAACATCTATCTTCCAGCTTCAGACTGTTCATAATGTATTTCAGACCGGTACATAATTTTATGCAGTGTAATACCCAAAAAATATTAAAATGTGTTTGATGCAGAGTATTGATAATGTTGAAGACAAAGCCCATTTCTTATACACAAGACGATGCAGTTTTTAAACTGAATAAAATAAATAAAGAGAAAAAGATGAAAGAGAAGTGAATGACACCGTGCTTTTGAAGGAAGGAGGAAAAGAGAGAGATAAAAATGGCACTAAATTTTGAGAAGTCCAGGTAAAGGCTAGAGAGATAGTTTACAAGTAGCATCCAAAACGCTTTCAGAAAAAGATCTGCACTATGACTGGAGTTGTATGTGTAATGACGGTCCTTTAGAAATCAATTAAGACGTAACATTTTCATTAAATTTGAGGGTTCAATTTTTTAAATCTATTGTATTTTATGGAAAATATAATATCAGCTACAAATATTTATTTCAATATTTAATTCTACCAGTCAATTCTTAAGTTGATAAGAAACTCTTAATAATTAACAGTGACCATATCGCACCAACTGAGCAATCACACGTCGACCCTTCTGCAATTTCACTTAAAACCAAAGCTAGCAAGTAAAGTCACAAATTTTTGAAGATGAATAAAAGTCAGAGTTCATTCACATGAAATGTATTCAAACTACATTTTTTTACGTTTTTTGTTGATAATTTGGTTCATCAGCCGTTTTAACGATGTACATATATATTTATATTCAAAGTTCAATTAAATCATTCCACATAATGAAAATCAAACACATTTAAGAATTTCATTTCTATCAATTAAACCTCAGTATTTTTGAACAATTAGATTATTTAAATTAGATTATTATAATTGCCAGTTTGAAATAAAAGAATTGCTGTGCAACGAAGGCTGATATTAAAATAACAGCTTGACAATTTAAAAAAACTGTAGTTTATTTAACTTGTCGGGTGATAATGTACCAAGTCAGTTATATTTTTTCAATCGAGTCGTTTTTACGATCTTTCATTAATGGAAATTAGTACACGCGCACTCATTATAAATGACGAGAAAAGTAAATGCGACGTTGAATCCGAGCATCCGTCACAGATTCATTCACGCTGTTTGTTACGTTCACTCAGCGAAACGATGCAATTGGATTCAGGCAAAAAATGCAGTAGAGTTATTACAGCTTGAAAATTTACAGAAACGCAATTACATAACTGTTTGAATGAGTTGGAGCGTGTACAATTTTTACACAAAGAACTACTTGCAAACACAAGTTACCTTTCATTTGTTGACCGTACACGCTGGAAAGTGAGCAGTTTAATTGAAGAACTAAGATAGTAAACAATGAATGAAATGAGAATAACAACAGTATTCTTATGCACACATTCAGTAGAGCGAATAGAAATATTATATTTAAAACTCAATGTTCAAGTGCAATGTACGTCGGTTTTTGTGATTTAATCAAGAAGAAAAGGAGTACATATTCCAATCTTGTAGTCTCTCAAGAATTCATATGTGATAATTACGCTCTACTGATTAAAGTTCTATTCGTCGAACTTCAATTGAAAAAAGCATGATTTACACTTCTCTTGCTGGGTCACAGACTAAAAAATTCTTATTTTTCATTTTGTTCGATTTGTTCATTTTGTTTCATTTAAATGTTCGAGGTGCCTCCTCTGTCATTTTCATCAATCCTCATTTCTTCTTCTTGTTTTTCGTCCTCAAAGATGCCATCGAGGCTCTCCCCTGGAGTACTTATTCGTTCACCGCCAAGGTTCACCGCCAACTATAATATCGTGTACTCCCCAGGTGGAATAGGTGTTATTATTGTTATAATAATATTATTAAAAACTAACGCGTGAAATTTATTATTTTTTTGAACAGTATCGGTAGGTTTTGAGAGTTGTATCTAAATTGAAAGCAATTCTGTCATGACTACATTATGCGTCCAAAACGTTTCCAACGTTTTCTCGAAAGCTGCTCCAAATATCTTTCTTTAAATAGTAGTACATGCGTGTAGATTAAAATATATCCACCCCCTCTATTCCGACCTTTTTTCCATGCTCTCCCTCACGTGCGAGAAATTTGTACGGGCGTAAAATAAAATAAACAGATAAATTAAGTTAATGATAGGGAATGATGTCAAATGCAATTCATATAATTCATTCTATTCTACACTAGTATGGGTATTGCAATTGTATCCCGTATATTTAATGCATTGGGTTGAGTGTCGCTTTTGTTGTCCTATAGTTTGCGCATATTTATATTCCAGTTGAAAAGTATTTGTTTTTCATATATGGCAATATGTTGAAATTAGTATGTAACATTTTGAATGATTTAGTGGGATGAAAGCATGTTATTTTGATTCTTTTTCTGTTCATTTTGTAATATGTCATTGCTATTTTGTCATTCGTATTCTCGCAGAAGGTTATTTGATAGAGACAGATTGTACAATATGTTTCCACACTAATTTTATCAATCTATTAATAATTTTTATTTGTTATCCCTTTATACTACCTAAGCTTGTATTTAGCAGAACAATACGAAGCCATTGCGGCCATATTCAGCTTTACAAAGTACTTCTAGAGAAAGAAATCCATGTCAGAAAGCTATTAAATACGTCGATTACTTGAGGAAGCAACCGATATGTTCTTTCGAAAAGAAATCACTCGGTATACAACACTGGTGCAAAGGCAATACTAATTGTCTCGATCAATTACATATCAGTCGCAGATTCATCCTACTTTTATCCTTAAGAACGGGTAATGGACGAATTCTCCATCCTCCTATATTTAGTTCCTATAAATAAAATATCACTATATTTATAATCAATTCAGAATCATTTAAAAGCGAAAATTTGACATGAAAATGAAGGCGACGTAAAATTTATCAGATGAATTACATAAGAATAAATAATATGTTCGAAACGTATCACGTGACTCGGGTATTCCCCTACGTCTCGTTTTTACTGGAATAGCCACATGGATTATGGGAGAAAGGCAGAGTGCCGCAACAGTGACTGGAGCATAAGTAGCTTGGGGTTTCCCCGGAGCCGCAGAATTATCGAGAAAGAGAAACCGTCGGTCGCGTGGCGTCGAGTCGCGCCCTGGGGCGTCTGCGCCTGCGACGGAGCGAGGGGCCGGCTGGCGCGCGGCGACGCCACAGGAAGCCGATCATCTGTCTTCGTTCGGGCCACCGGCCACCGGCCCTATTCATTCACCAATCGGGCGCGGGGCGGCGCGAGGCGGCGCGAGGCCGTGCGGGGCTGTCGCCTCGCCGCTTCCGACCGCCGCCGCGTCGCGTCCCCACGAGCGCTCGAACGCCCGCCCGCCCTCCACCGCCCATCCGAACGTTCGACCGCCCGACCGCCCGCCTTCTCGGGCCGCTCGCCCTCCCGTTCACTCGCGTGCTCGTCCGCACACTCGACCGGTCGCCTTCCCGCTTGACGGTCCACCCCCTCGCCCGCCCGCTCGCCTGCTCGACGGTCCGACCGCTTACCCGCTCGACGGTCCGCCCGCTCGCTCGCCCGCCCGCTCGCTCACCCGCCCGCTCACTTGCCCGCTCGTTCGCCTGCACACTTGCCCACCAGGCCTCCCTCTCAACTGTCCGACTGTCCGACCGTTTGACCATCCGACCATCCAACCGACTGCCCGACCGCCCGACCGCCCGCTCGACTGTCCGACCATCCGACCGACAGCTGGACCGTTCGCTCGCCCACCGTCTTGCTCCTGACAGTCCGAACGTTTGACCGCCCGACCACCTGCTCGCCCGCCCACTCGCCCGCCCGCTCGCTCGCCGGCCCGCCCGCCTGCCCGACTGTTCGGACGCCCGACCATCCAACCGTCCGAACGTCCTGACCACATGCTCGCCCACTCCCTCGCCCGCTCGCCCGATCGACTGTCCGAACGCCTTCCCGACGCCCGCCCGGCGCCCGCCCAACCCACTGCCTTGCTTCATCAACCCTTCATTCACCATCGTTCTCCTTCATTCACCAACCATTGACCCAAACTCTCGCCCGCCCGCGGCACCCGTGTTTGCCCGCCTCTCAGCACCGCCCGCTCTGCACTCACCGATAGCCCGCATGCCTACCTGCTGCCCCCGCCCACTCGATTCCTCTTCCACCAACTGACTCACTCATCTACCGTCTACCAACCGCCTACCGGTTGCTCTCGCGTCCACCCGCCAGCAACCCGGTCCCTTCACCACTTGTCCTCAAGCTGCCCTGTCCGTCTGCCCTAGGCCACGACCGCCCTCCCGCCCGCCCGCCCGCCCGCCTTCCCCTCTGCCTACCAGCCCTTCCGCCTACCTCCCGATTCTTTACTGTGTCACTACCCTGAAGAAGCCTGCGACATGACGGGCGAAACGTCGGCCTATCTGCCAACGACGCGGCGTCACCCGGACAGCCTAGAAGTAATCCCTCCCGATTCCACTCACTCACCTACCATCCACCAACCCTCCAGCTCACCCGTTAGCTTGACCTCGTGCCCGCCAAGTCGCCTGCCTACACGTCCACTCTTCTGCCCACCCGTTCTCTCACTCACCCACTCTCCAATCGTCCCACTCGTCCGGCTGCCCACCCTTTGGCCCACACATTCGTGCCGTCCATCGAATCACCAGAACGATTGCCAAGCCCCCATTCCACCTTCTCACTCACTCTTGCAGTCGGTCTGCAGAAGTTGGATGACCATGTTGTTTTTTACTAAACTTAATTCTCTCTAAAAATCGAGCGAAGTGGCTCAGTGCGTAGCGATCTGACTTCGTAATCGGGAGGACCGGGTTCAATTCCCGGGCCGGCCATCCTGACCGGGGTTTTCGTGGTTTCCCTCGGTCATAAAGGCGAATGCTGGGATGGTTCCAAAAGACCACGATCACCTATCGCCTCCTAATCCATTCCTATCATCTTTCATCTTCCATACCCCCGGGCTAACAACCATGGGGGATAAAAATCGGATCCAGCTAAATGCTGGTCCCCCCTAAGAATTGTTGCAAGCACCTGCTACCGCGATAATAAATAAAAACTGAGCCACGGTATATGCAGGATGCTTGCTTGCGTGGTCCTAGTCGGACGATTAACGAAAAAAAAATCTCTCTAAAAAAAACTGTTTCCATATGAGAGAGGCCTCCTAGCTGTTTTCAGCACAATGTTTAGCTGTTGATCCACATAGCTCGAGTAACCCACCGAAGAAGAGAAAGTGTTCCCGAAAGTTGACATGGATTACTAATAAATATTTAAAATGTGAATTGTTGTGATTTGAATATTTATTAATTCAGATTATGAGTGGAGAGAAGAGCTGAAGAGTATATAAGAGTTTCATAAAGAGCCTTGGCTGTGTGAATATTGGCCTCAAATTTCTCGAGAATACAAATTACCTCAAAAGAACGCTGATTTTAGACCAACTTGGGGTACAGTGTACTCAAAGTTAATAAACCCTTAATAAGGGATGCACTAAATATTATTGCAAAATAGCTTTTTCGTTCGCTTAGAAAGAAGTGATTGGGAAAATCCGACTTTTACACATGTTCAAAAAGATTGCCAACGTTCTCTCAACTCTTCATTGACGTACAGGTTTCTGCAATGACTCAAATGCAATGACATGATGTTGATCATGTCATCAGTGTTAAAGCCGAGATACTGTTGTAGAGTTTCATATAGTATTGATTCCGCGACAGGGGCGCAAAAGAACCAGGGTATCGTTCAAAACGTCTGAATAAATGTTGAGGGTAGTCATCTTCCAAGAAAAAGTGGACAAATGAATGATCGATAATATAATGAACATAGATATTATCTAAAATTACCAGATTTTATAGAAATTTCGATACGTCTAGAAGAAACCTAACAAATGAGCACCAAAACATTTCGTGATATATACATGTACTACATTTACGGTATAATGACCATAACAATTGACGCGCACGAAAACACGAAATAATTAATAAATTAAAGTAAATTCAACTCATAACATCGTTACCAGGAAGTGCTGGTACCTAGAAGGGCTGAACGCTTCAAAATGTAATACGTATTGTAGATTAAGATGTCAAAAACAAAACACACTGTCTCTGACTTTCGGAAAGGAATCTAGAATGCAGTTTTTGAGTTATGCATGATTGATTTCAGGAAACAGACCGTTAAGCGATAGTGTGATGTAGATTGTATTTGCACCTGCCTGATTTAGAAGCTATTTTAACAAATCTTAATATTGTTTAAATCAAAATCAATCAATCAATCAGTATTGTTTAAACAATACTAAATAATATTTAAATAAAAAGTATAATTCTGTACATATCCGTGAAATTCTCTTTTCTTATCATCTCATTTGTTGAGATTGGTGTGTGAGACGATAAAGGGACATATATTACAGAAATAATAATTTGTGATAGTAATCGATTTAGATGAAATGATTAAGGCGCTCAGGATAATAATAGCAGATCCCAACCGATCTCGCGTTTTCATCTCGAAGTATGACGATAAACTCCTGTGATATACCTATCATGTGCTAAAATATCAAATGAATTGGGATACGGCAAAACACTGAAATTCCACTTTCCAAAATTTTCCGGAGTGAAAACGAACGTGTACGAAACAGAAAAGTAATTTTTCTCAAAACTTCGGGTCGGGATATGCCTTTATTATTCTAAGCGCGTCAATTTCACACAACGTCCACGCTTTTTTTGCCCTCTTGTGCTGCGCAGAGGGCCATCGAGCCGCAGTGGCCCTACGTCGCGTCGCGTCACGACGCTCACTGTACCTCGTTGCTCCCAATATAGGATCGCACACGAGTCCACTTCCTGATTAGGGCCCGAGCGGCGCGGCGCGGCGCGACGCGACGCGACGAATTGAAGATGCAAATGAGCCTCTTGGGATGAAGTGCCTCCCGCAGGGTGACCTCCTGCACCGCGCGTCTGCATACGGCCACATGTGGACTTGTGCCACGTTGGATCAGATTTGTTTCAATTTTTATCCATTACGTAGGGGCGACCGTAATGGGGAGGGCTAGTTATGACGGGGCGTCGTGTTTACTGGGTGATCCAGATCGTTATAGATTACATGAACGTTTCAAACCATTGCCTAATTGTGCTCAATGAGTTGCTGCGAGAACCGTTGCTTGATTTGCTCATTAAGGGACGTTTTGTATTTTACGTGAAGTGACAATAAATTTGAGGTATGTACAACTACTGAGTATCGCAGAAATATTTACTTTTTAATCTATATTTTAATGTTTGTTTTTACATTTATATGAATGATTACATAACCTGAAATAACGGAAATTCATAGTGTCTTTCGTTGCTAGTTGTGACAGGTTCCGAGGGGAACGTTTTACTGTGTCACTACTTGCCCGGATACTGTTTGGCAGTAAAAATTTTAATATCAGGAAATTTTATGAGGAATTAAAAGAGGTGAACTGATTAAAAAGAGCTAAAGCTTTGTTAGAAAAGAAAAGCCGCTTTGCAAGTCGATGTTTAGTGTATTGCAGGGTAACCATTGTTTTCGTTTTGAATGCGACTTCAATGCAAATGACATTTGGAACTTAGATGCAATTGTAGATAGAACAGTACAAAAGCCCATAAAAAATAACAGAAAAGGGTAAAAACGTATGGAATGACTTCAGCAGAAAGGGACACTACTCTAACATTTAAAATGTTTTTAATTAACACTGTTGGATATTTAATCTCTCCAATGTTTGAATTTCCGCGTAAATGTTTTGAAGAACACTTAATTTCTGGATGGTCCAATAGGCTGTTGTGGTACTGCAAATTCTAGTAGATGAATTACGGTCTCTTCCATTTTGTTATTTATGAAGTATGTTTTGAAGAATATGAGATACTTAAAAGAGTGTCCAGTTGTAGTACTGCTGTAAAACAGCCTCCATCTTCATGTAGACGTTTTGAATTTCTGGAAAAAAGTAGAGTATTTCTGGTGTCATTTTGGTCACATATCAGCCACAGATTACAGCCCTTAGGTGTGTCTATATAAGGCCCATTCAAAAATATAGAAGATAATAAAAGAAAAATATAGAAGAAAAAATATATGTCGAAAAAAAAAGACAAACAAATCTGAGAGTTCAGAAGATGAAGTGTATCTATGCCTTATTTGTTTAGAACCATTTCAAACATCAAATGGTGGAGAGTAATGGGAGCAGTGAAGAAACGGGCTCATGAAAATGCAGTGTATAATGTTTACATTCACTGCCATTCGGAAGTTCAAAAAATGAATATTATAAAAACGGTGGTGTTTAAATGAGTCAGGATTATAGAGACGGTTATTTGAATATAACATTTCTCTAGTTTCTTTTATATGTTTCACAACTTGCCCCAGTCCAGTTACAAGGGGTTCCGTAGAGGGGTAGGTTGTGACAAAGTGCACTGCTGCATAAAATTGTTTATATATTATGAAAGCCATTATGTATTTTAATAACAACTATATGGAAGTTCATACAAATAATCATTCTATTTGTTCCATTCATTTTAAGTTTTAAATTGAGGCCTATACACCTTCAAAAATTAAATAAACAGAAACTGTCACAAACATCTTCGATTGTAAGATCATCGAACACACTTAAGCCAAAAAATGTATCTGTAATATATATATATATATATATATATATATATATATATATATATATATATATATTGTAAACAAACCTAATGTGCACGGGGGAGGGCGCCAGGTTCAGCCCCTGAAATGTAACTGAATGGAAGAGATGGGAGGTCAGGAATGAACACAGAGTCATTTGTAACGAATACCAGTTTATTTCTGGCACCAAAAGCTACCAGGGAAATTACAATGTCGCAATGGGCGACGCAAGTTTTTTTACTAAAATTACTCTGTGAATTAATTACAAGTGGTTAATTCTGCTGGGCCTGAGCGCGGCCACTTGCAGTTTTTCGCTGTTATAATTGTTCAGTGAGACGGCATCGTCTCATAGTTATCACCAATGGCTGCTGGTCTTCGTGGGCGGGCCGAGGCGGCAGCCTCAAAGCAGAGGCGGCGGCGGCTCCGGGTTGCTGATCTTCTGCGGCGCGTCTTCTCTCGCTCAGGTAGCGGCGATTCCAGGTTGTCAGCTCCAGCAGGCTCAGAGGGGGCGAGTGGCCACGGGCGTTGACGTTGCGAAAAGGGCTGTCACTTAGCCCGGGACGAGAGGCGGCAAGGCTGGCGGGCCGAAGCGAAAACGGCGCGGGATCCGGTAGTTTCCCGCCCGAGTTTTCTCCGCAACAATTTACGAGTCGCGTCCTGACTAATTCGGCTGTGGGAAAGTCTTTTCCCAAACTCGCATCCCGATCGTGAATGACTGGATAACTTTTAGAAGTGAAGTTCTCATGTAACGAAAATTTCGAAGTTCCACGAAGAAATTTTACAAGTCGAGACTGTCGAAGGAATTTACAAGTGAAGTTCGCCGGAAAATCTTAGAAGTAGTCTCTTCAACAAATCTAAGAAGAAGTCTCGTTTCGAAGAAATTTTTAGAAGTGTTCCTCCGAAGAAATTTTACAAAGGTGTGTCATTCCTACTCTGCATCGCGTTTATAAAAGAAGTTCCTTTCCCCTTCCCAAATTGTTCCTGGCACCAAAATTTCTCCCTTCCCTCATGGCGAAGCTTCCCATTGGCCGAGGGTGGCTGCGTCGCAGGATTCTGATTAACCAATCTCGTGTCGATTTCTCTGTATTTTTCCGTAAATGTTCTCTGTCTGTCGCTGGCTTCGCTCTCTCACTCGCTTCCCTTTGTCAGTTACTCCGGGAGCTGATCGCATCTGTCTGGACACGTGCGCGCGTAAAAGCGCATTTCACGGATTCCCGATTCCCGGATTCCCGGACCGTCATGGGCTAATCGACACCCTACTGTATTTAGAGAGAAACAACTCCCGCGGGACTTCTGGTGCCCGTCGTGTGCCCCGACGCGTGCCAGAACGAATGTGAGGAGTTAGCATTGTCCGAGAAGGGATCAGTTTGATGGCCAAGAAAGGTTTCGCTCACGACGCGTCGTAAATGTGTCTTCCTCGCCTAATTGACACCCGGCCCAACTCCATCGGGGCTGGCATTCCCTGGTCGAGCGGCAACAGAAAGAACGCGAGGGTGGCGCTTTGTTCGGCCGGTCTTCGGCCTGGGCCTTTATGTCTGTTTATGAGGGGCAATAAACCAGTTGCCTCTGGAAAGAAGACCTGTGCGCGGTCGGGGGGTGGGCCTCCCTGTCTAGCGAAGGGAACCGTCGCGGTGGAGGCCGCGTCCCTTTGACCCACTTCTTTCTCGACGCGAGCTATTTCCAGCTGTAGGAATTACTTTGTTATTGGCGATGCCATAATAAAATTATATTAATTAATTGGTGACGCCACAATATATATATATATATATATATATATATATATATATATATATATATATATATATATATATATATTATTATAGATATTTATGATATACATGACTATAGATATATATCATATTTATAGATATACATTAGATAAGCTAGTGTTTAAATCTTCTTTCTTCAATAAAATAATTCACCCAGTTCTTTCAAACTACAAAGAATTTATTCACAATCGTTTCTTTCAAGAATTGAGTTTTCAATGCATGCAAATGGAGTATCGAACTTAATAGGTTTTATTTGTCCTCATAAATTCTGAACGTAAAGAACTGATGGTCTCGATTGGCATCAAAACTACCCAATTTACACCTTATAACTTTTTACAAACGCCAATTTGATACGATAAGAAGTGCTAGCCAAAAAAGTATAAATCAGACCAAACAGAAGAACAGATCCTAATACTTCGTGTATGCATTGTACTAACACTATACCAAAGGTTTGCATGAAAGGAAAACAAAAGCGAGAACCCGGATTAAATTTAGTGAACTAATTAACATTTATACGCTGATTGGATTTGATTCCCACTGCAAGTGAAAATCTAAACTGTGCTATTCTAGTTTCCCATGTCCGGCATTCTATGTCCAAACTAGGTGCGCTCACGATCCTGATTGGCTGTTTAATGACGCGATCCGCTTTACTAACCTTAGGGCATACAAGTAGTAGTTTGCAATCGAGAGAGAAAATCGCTCTGGTGAAACAAACTGTTTTCTGATGCGTTGTCGCGCGTAGTTGCGAGATCGTAATCGAAGCTTCGTTGCCCGAGAGATTCTACTGTTAATTCCTGAAAATTGATTTCACACCGACAGTAAGCTTTTGCGTCGGGCGACCACAGTCGATGGATAAGAACACCACATGCAGGTTTGCGGTATGGTCGTCATGATCAATTCGCGGAGGCATGATCGGTTCGCGATATTTCCTTTCATATCCTGTCTGTACACCGATGGCGTAGTTGGGGGGTAGGAGTGAATCAATGGATCCCACTTGTTCTGCCATGCGGACACCATTTTAACAGTGTCCTATATTTATAGAAGAATCTACTCAAGAATGAGCCAAAGTGACAGTTCGCAAAGTGACTGTTCAGCCACGCCTCTTCGTAAAGTGTTTATGTTTGTTAATGGCTCCCGTTAAGACATTATCGATTCTCATGGTTCACAACTGTGTAATTATATAAAAAAATAAATTGATAAATCGCAAAGCCCGGAACGCTCTCGATCACAGCTCGCCCCCTTACAGCACAGGAGCCGGAACCACGTGCACCTTCACGCAACATACATTCAAGTCTCGCTTTTCAAATTAACGTAAATCACACAAAAAGTGAACTCAATGCAATATAATAATGTAAAAAAAAATTATTACAGAACAGCACATAGCACCGTACTTCCTAATTTCATTTACTTCTCAAAGCGAACTATTTTTCCGTCGGACGAGGACATCACAAAAGGAGTCGTCGAACCAATTACAAGTTAGCCAACTGCAAAAAAAACAAAGGAGGAAGGAGAGTCCAATGGCTGAAGGACACAACGACCATACAATCTTCAGTTATGTTCCCTGCACTAGCTGTCAAAACAGTCCATTCTTATAAAAATCGCTTATATATTGTGGCGATATGGGATTATACAACCCCATAACACCACCGTTTCATCGGCATGAACGCTCACAGGCAGCGAGAAGAGCAGCCGAAAGCCAGAGTAGCAAAACGCGCAGCCTGGTATCCGTTGCTCGTACTAGTCGCCACGAACTATCAAGTCACGTTTTACTGGTGAAGGGTTGGAGGAGAAGTTACCCCCCCCGCCACAGAGAATTTCCCCAGGCAACGCCAATAAATAGGCGGGCGCGCAAGCGGAAGATCTCTTTTCCGAACCATCACGCCTGGAGTCAACATCTCTCTTCTGCCAGCACGCGTCGGGTCAGCAGTTCTTCTAGTAAGTCACCGCTCGACAAGTAAGCAGATTTTTATCAGCGCTCGTCAGGTTAGGTAGTAATTGCCGCCGCAACGACCGTTTGGATAGGAGTTTACGGCGTTGCAAAGACGTCTAGCTAGTCGTCCGCGCAGTAGTGAGGAATTAGTGAAGTATTCTTCTATTAATTAATGCGGGAAGTAAAAAGTTGCCCGTTGTGAGGAAAGCTCTGAAAGTTCTTGATTAACGGAGTAAAAGTTAGGAACGAGCGAGGTACTTGCACTAGCAGTCAGGGAAGTGCAAGGGACATTTTCTACAAATTGGGCGTAATCGAAGGCGGTAGCAGCCGTGGGAGGAGAAGAAACCGATTAGTGGAGACGGAAGAATACGCGAGTCGACCGGGCAGATGACGCCGTTCAGGAAGATAGAAGAAGACGCAAGAGGACAGCGCAGGCAACGCAGAACTTCGGAATCGAGCAACGCGGTGCGCAACCCAGCACGCGACTTCAAGGTTGGAAAGTGGACAGTTTCGAGGTAACCTGTAGAACTGTGAAATTAGGTCAAGTTCACGTCGGCAGGGAAAAGACTAGATTCAGAAGCGTTGGAAAACTGAGGACACGGGTGGTAATAATTTGCAGCTTTGTAGTGGGAGATTTAATGCGTTATTGCTTGCCTTAAACCATTCTATTGGAGCAGTCATTATTCTGTTATTAGCAGTTATAATTAAAAGATAAATTGAGAGTAGTGCGCTTGCCCACATATTATTTATTGTATGTAATATTTTAAGGAAAGCCAAGAGATTGTAAATTAAGTTTAATTTCACGTGCAATTGTAACTAGAATAACTTAAATTTAGACGTATTGAATTTTCAAAGGGAATTCCCAGTACTGGTTAGAGAAATTGCTTCAGAAAATTAGTTCTGAAGAAAATTAAGTGTTCATTTATTGAATAGGCTGTAAAGGTTGCTTATTTGTATTTATTTGATCATTTTGAAAGTGTAATTCTATTTTTGATTTGTTTTTCGTTGTTATCAACTCATGCCACAGAAGTTTGAGTGAATTATATGCTCGTTTATGTGTGATTTGTGTGACTTTTATTGTGTCAAGGGTTCAGACCTTTCTCGTACCCCAAAGATCCTGCTTCCTGAGATTCTAAGCTCGCTTCACGAGCATAATATCTTAACAACCCGCTTACAGTGCATGCGGCTGAGTGTGCAGAAGGTATACAGTTTGTGTGTGGGTAAAGGGGGTGTTAGAATATATATATATATATATATATATATATATATATATATATATATATATATATATCATAACTATTCTCCCAGGAGACCCTTCTGAGGTCATGCGGTCACGGGGGTAGGAGTTCCCCTTTGAGGGGCCAGATAGTGCCACCTGACGGGGCGCGCCAGCGAGGCAGCGAGGCGGAGATTCGGACTAGGGGTTCGGAGGGGGCGCAACCCGCTCTGTACCTCCCTCCCCGCCCCCGCCCCTAGGAGAGATCAGCTGGACGGGTCTCGCTCTGTGCAGAAGGGACGGAGGGAGTGTGGTTCGAGGAACCCTGAGTACGTCTGGTAGGATCTCTGGTGTAGCTGGACAGAAGGTATTTGAAATGAGGCCTGAGAGCCTTCGGATTTTGCTTACGGCCTTAACTTTTTTGTAATTTTAATGGAAATAAGTCTATACCGAGCAATTATGTTGGTGCAAATGTAGCGAGTTACTTGTTGTTTAAATTTCAAATGCTTAATTATGTACATGAATTCTAGTGTTAAATTTCGTTGATGGATCGGAGTCTCTCAATCTTTAGCGAACTAATTTTACTGTGTTATATATAACCTCTCGAATTCAATGTACATTTTTTAAATTTTTAAAATTTTCAAAAAATCAGGTTTTTTAACGAACATGAATCCTGTGACATTCTCTAAAAAGTCATTCACACTATCCATTAACAAAGTTGGAGCAATTTTTTTGAACATTTTGAAAATGTTCCTGAACCTTCATGTAAAGTACTCCAAAAAGTTATAATTTGGGGTCGGTACATCAGCCAGATCAATTGTGGAATATAGGTTTTGGAGAGAAAATCAGCTGCACGGTTTAGCCGCTAGTGATGCTCACAGACAGACTGATGTACCGGTGGTTTGCCGTCAATCGATTTTTGGACATCAAGGACCCACAAAACATGAATTCTGGCTACCCCACGTGTTAGAGGATTTGTTTTTGAAATGTAGAAACCTTTTCGTTACCAGGGCCCTGTAATGAGAGCTTTTATGTCGAAAATTCGCCGTTTTAGTGCGCACAACATTACATAACTTTCTCTCTACCACATAAGTGGTAGGAAGAAAGAAAAATTGTAGCGAAACACATTTTGAGCTATTTTGAAAAAAAAAATAATTGATTTTAAGTTCATGCACAATTACGTGAAAACTATTCATTTTCAAAAAAATTGTGCATAAATGAACTAATTTTGAAAAACAAACGCCTTTAAGAAAAAATCGCTACCTTCAATATTATAGTTGCAGGCAGACGCCAAAAAAAGTTAAACGTTCGAAATTTTGGAAAATTAAGAGAATTCAACCGGAAATTAGGAGAATTCAACCAGAAATTAGGCGATATAAAGCGTAATTTAAATCAAAAAGGCTAAAATAATCAAAACATTTTTTCATTCTTGAAAAAACATGAAAATGTCATTGAGGCCTCTGGTTAAATACCCTCAAAAACCAAAATGTGCTATGCAAATTCAAGGGGCCTGCAATTTCAATTTTGTTGGAACTCCAGGATATGGTTTAGCGGTTAGCGTTGTTAACAGAAGCACAGAAGGACAGTTTTGGCTTAAACCAACTTTTTGTTATCTAGGATCACCAAAACTTAAATGTGCGAGTGAATCACTAAGTAGTACGGGAACAAAGTGAATTAACACAAGACCAAGGATTATCTACTTTTTCGGTGTTTAACGGAATACGTGTAGTTGGCACGTAGGCATCCCCACGCCGTATTTCGGTCTTTTCAACCTGAAAAATTAAATTTCTCATCGTCGCACAGCAACATATACTGGGACATTGCAAGAAAAACGCACACTATAGTTATGCCTGAACTGGCCGCATAGTGGGAAGCGACCAAGAGCTGCAATCCAATACTTTCTATTTACTATGTAAGTACGTAGTAGGCGAGAAAATAAACGCAAGCGGTTCGCACTGATCGCGGCTTCTTTCGTCCACAGCGTTGTAACGTGTTCTCCCGTTTCTGTGGCTGGCCTCATTTTTGCAACTGACGTTAGTTTCTTATTCATTCACTGACTGAATAACTAGGATTCGCCCGCGTATTTACAATCATCTATTATTCACGAAAAGGAATGAATGGTATGCACAGTGTAAAATGTAAGTAATTGCGCTTACTTCTCAGTCTCGCCGCTTCCATCGCCGCTCCGACGAGCGCTATCATCTCTCGCGCTCTGCCTCGCCCTGCACGGCAATGCTTTGCATCGGATTACCTAACATTGCGGGTTGCATACTCTTCACCTACATTGTGTGTGAATGGAAATTGATATTTACTTGGTTATTTTATGTGACAAACCGTTGTTTTATTAGCAAAGAAACTTAGTGATAATGTTCTAAATAATGGAGGAAACTGAACTGAAATTCAGACAGTCGTTCTCATGCTCTTGGCGGATATACACTCGCAATCAAGAATTTTGTGTCACACACGCATATACATATAAACATATATATTTATATACAGTAATAAATAAATATACATAATTAAATAAACATAGCCGGCCAGATCGCTAAGAAAATGGAGATCGCTAAGGCAGTAGTGCCGTAGTGGTTTCTGACCAGAAGATCACGAGTTAGAGTCCTGCCTCGGGCATGGGTGTATTTGTGTATGTCTGTATGAGTGTGTCGTCCTTTCACCTCTCATTATCATCATCATTTCATCTTCCATTCCCCCAGAGCTAACAATCCTAGGGAATAAAAATCGGACTCAGCTAAATTCTCGTCACCAATTAAAGTTACCCACCGCGGTAATGCTACTTAGCCACAGTAAATGGAGGATGCATGCATGCGTGGCCTAGTCGGCCTATTCGCGAGCAATATATATATATATATATATATATATATATATATATATATATATATATAGAGAGAGAGAGAGAGAGAGAGAGAGAGAGAGAGAGAGAAAGAGAGAGAGATGTTTTATTTCATTTCTTGTATTTGGACACCGGCCAACATTGCTCAATAGAGTAATAGCGCTTCTATTTTGAGTAGCAGCGCATTCCATACTTTACCATAATGCGTAAAAGGTTCTGGATCGCAAACAAGAGCTATATCAGTGAGCACGATGCTCGGCGTGCCGCCACGCTTCCATTGCCCCGCGTAGTCGCGCTTTGTCGCATGTCGCCGCGCGTCCTCCCGCTGCAGCGGATGACGCCAAGTCAGCTCGCTCAGGGCCACAGACTGACGTCGGGGGTGGCGGGGGCGGCGGGGGCGGCGGGGGCGGCGGGGGCGGCGGGGGCGGCGGGGGCGGCGGGGGCGGCGGGGGCGGCGAGAGCGCTGTCGATTCGATAAAAAGTGGAAACACATCCACAATTTATTTCGTTCGGCGAGCAAACCGCATTATTACAAAAAAACACAGCGTTTCCAAATGAAAGTTTCGCGGCGTGGACACGGTAAAAACGCAATACAAAATCGTTCTGCAAACTACTGAAACATATAGGTCGGTTTTGAGCGTTTTTGAAAACGCTTGATTCAGTGGAAGAAGGAACTAAAGCGGAACCACTGCAAACGGTAGGGAGCTCGGATTCTGGAGCAATGTCTCAGGTTTATCCAAAATTTCTCTATATTCCAGGAATCAGATTCCAATCTCTTCTGATTCCATGAATCAGAATAATTTTCCAATACCATGAAGGTTTAATCGTGTCTTCCTTGTTGAATATTCAGAGTCTGACATTGCACCATGTTTTTCATGTAAATCGATTGAATTTTTAATTTTCTTTTTAAAGAATTGTAAAATGAAATGCACTTTTATGACAGTACCCATATGTTGTCACGAGAACATGCAAAACACTACGTTGTCAGGAATATGTATTATACTGAGAAATTTCTGTAACTCTAGGCCCCACCCTCAAATTTGACCTAAATGATTATTTAAATTAAAATTCTTTGCACATCTATATTGGAATGTTTCATATCATTCTGTCACCTAAGCAGTTTTTATGCAGGCACACGCTTATTCAAAAGAGCTTTTCCGGGATTGGCTTCCACGAAATATCGTTTGAGAAAGTAAGATTCGGGGATTTTGCAGATTACATTGTGTTCTTATGAAGATATGTCAACAAAAGACGTAGTGTATACGTTTCTTGTAAACAAACGGATGTGCATGTGATGTTCAAAAGTACAAACAACACGTTACGTTAGCTTGTTTTCAGAAGATGTGGCGTAGAATATGGTTTCGGTTTGTTTTAAACATACCATAGGAAGAATGAAATTCATGTTTCAAAATATTTTCTTTACTATACTGCAATAACTCAGCGAAAAATAATATGTCAAAATGAACAGGTAATAACAATTAGGTGAATTATATTAAATTTAGGTGGGAAAAAGTCAGTAGAATATTCACGGTTGAAATATTCGTAAGTACATTTGATAAAGCTTGCAATGGAGTTTCGTTGGTTAATTCGATAATTTAAAAGGGGGAAAAATATGTATTTCGAGACTCCAATTATTTCGAATTAACGAGTATAGATATTGTAGAAAAAATAGTCAGAATTTCGAAATTCAGAAATCTAATGTTACTAAAGCAGCCACTTCTTAGAGCTGTCTTCTAGTTATTCAGCCTAATGAAATTAATAATCAAGTTCTTATGAAGATTCACGAAAAACCAAATTTTATAACAACAACCATCTTGGAGGAAATTAAATCTTCGTCCGCCTTTTGCAAATCAAGCCTACACACACTTACTTTTCATTGCCAGAACAGAATAATTCGAATAAAAACAGACGTTTTTAACAATATAAACGAGAGAAAACTAAGCGATTTTTAGCATATTTACGTATCTAAAATGCTAAGACTCCTTGGAAACAAATACAAGTCCGTTGATATGTAATGATTAAAGTAGAAAAAATATTAAATGCCAAAATGTTTCAAGCGATATAGCATAGGAAATTCAAAAGGTACACTGAACTCTGGAGTTAAAGTTGTATAATTCAAATTAATTCAATAAATCAAAAGATTATCTTGAATGTTCTTGCTTTACCAAACAAGGAAATGTATTCAATTTTCAAATATAACATCCGCTTACTTCGAAGTCAAAACTTAAATGTATACAGAACCTTAAGAAGTTTGTTTTCAGTGAAACTGAACTAATGACTGAAATATCGCAATAACGAAAGAAAGTGAGCTGCTTACTAATTACTACATGTCACAATGTGTGAAATAGTTATTAAAATAATTTATTCTCAATTTAGATAATATTAATGTTGTGTATTACTATGAATTTCAGAGAAATCGAACATCAGGTAATTTAATATTGATTGTTCAATTTTAGGCAAATTCTAATTGTGCTTATTCAAATGTGATGATTCAGATTTCCATAACTCAATTTTCTGGAAATTCAAATTTCAAATTTTTCGTAATTTCGGAAAATCAATTTTTTCGCATTACAGAGTTCAGAACACCTGTCATTGGCAAGTTTAAATCTATATCATTACTAGACCTCGGATTTTAGGACAAATACGTATTTAGTTCCTTTAGGAGGTTGTGGTTAATAATTGCAAATATTTAAAATCATACACAACATATCTACTGAAAGTATTTCATAGTGCCTAAAGTGGCCTAAACGGCGGATCATGCGTATTTTAATAGTTTTTACGTAAATCTGCCTAAAACATGTAATTTTGATGAATTGTTATATTTTAATTGTCCGTTTTTAAATTTGTTTTACCGAAACGCAAATGCTTTCCCGGGTTTCCAGAAACGTGCATCCAAACGAAAACGTGAATTGAACATAAATGATTGGTTTAATAACTAATTTATAACCTATTTTAAGTGTTTAAAACGCCACTTTGCATTTCTAATAGTGCCTCATTTCATAATTTTGTCCCCTACGTTACCTTAGGTGCCTAAATCATCACTTGTTGGTGCCTGAAATTCCAAGGTCTACTCATTACAGAATTCAGTGTACAGTCGGCGAGTGCGCCCGCATGATATTCCAGTGAGTCGGATATCGATCAGAAGCGCATTGCCGGGCGGCGGGGTAAGTGCGCGGGAGAGGCATATTGAATTAATCGGAGCCCGGCGGCGGCGGCGGCGGCGGCGGCGGCGGCGGCGGCGAGGGCGTGCCTTGTCGGCGCCGGGGCCTCCCGCCGTCGTCGGCGGCCCCGGGGGACAGCATGGGGAGCAAGGGGGCGGGTCGACCGCGGCGACCGCCGCAGCCAGACGCGCGCGGGCGCCCAGCGTAGATTGAAATCGGAGGCGTGGGCGTGGGCGGGGTTGGGAGCGGGGGCGTGGTCGTGGGCGTGGGCGGGGTCGTGGGCGAGGGCGTGGGCGTGGGCGGGGTCGGGGGCGAGGGCGTGGGTGTGGACGTTTGCGTTGGCGTGGGCGTAGGCGTGGGCGTGGGCGTGGGCGGGAGCGTGGTCGTGGGCGGGGGCGTGAGCGGGGCGTGGGCGGGGCGTGGGCGGGGCGTGGGCGGGGCGTGGGCGGGGCGTGGGCGGGGCGTGGGCGGGGCGGGGGATGGGGTGGGGGCGGAATCCGCGCGCCGCCGTCCCCGCCGCCGCAGCGCTAACGAGCAGCGCGCGTGCAACGGCGCGTCATTACCGGAGATAACGCCGCCTCCGTCACCTCCGACGCGCGCTGCCCGCCGCCGCCGCCGCCGCTGCCGCCGGCCGCCGTTTCCGCCGCCTGTCCACGTCACAAGCCTCCATCATCGCTTTACCGGCGCTCACTATTCTTCACCCACTCGAACATCACGGTTCATGACTTCACGCAGAATGCGGATGGCTCTACCGGCGAGTACAATTCTTCACCCACTCGAACATAACGGTTCTTGACTTCGGGGTGAATGGGGATCGCTCTACCAGCGCATACTATTCTTCACCCCCTCGAGCCTCACGGTTCTTGATTTTTCTAAAAATGTGGATCGCTCTACCGGCGGGCACTATTCTTTATCCACTCGAACATCACAGTTCATGACTTCACGCAGAATGCGGATGGCTCTACCGGCAAGTACAATTCTTCACCCACTCGAACATCACGGTTTATGACTTCACGCTGAATGGGGATGGTTCTACCGGCGAGTTCAATTCTTCACCCACTCGAACATCACGGTTCATGACTTCACGCTGAATGCGGATGGTTCTAACGGCGAGTACAATTCTTCACCCACTCGAACATCACGGTTCTTGACATCACGGTGATTGGGGATTGCTCTACCGGCGAGCGAGATAATATAAAAAGGAAAGGTATTGAATTCACCTGCACAATAAGATTTCGATTTTTCTGTCGAAAAAACTGTGTTTAACACATTCATGTCGTAGTCTCTGCCCAACTTTTTTCCACCACAGTGCGTAAGGTTTAGGGGTATGTTTGAAGGGTCACGTGTTTTAAACCAATACACGTAGAAGCAATCTTCCTTTTTTATTTTGAAGCAAATCTTGTTTTTTATATGAAATTCCAACTTTTATGGTTACATTAATAATTTGAAATATATTTTAAATATAAACTACACAAAGAAAGTTTGTCATATTTATTTTAATTAATGGCATATGTAAGCAAATATACAGTGTGAACCCCGGTAGATTTTATGGGCGGGCATAGTAATTTAAGGCAACCTGTCAATGGTTCTATGGGCAGCGTCCTGAATGCAGATCTTGTGAGCTGTAAGTTTGCGCATTCGACGATTTTAGATCTATTAGTGGCGTACCAATGACGATCAAGGTTGGTGGAGGTTACGAGGTGATGCCTTCAGTTTTGAACCCGGATTATTGATATGTCAGGATGAATGGAAGTCACTCTTAACTCTGTCAGGTTAGAAGATTTTGAGCCGAAATTTGATACGCATATCAGGAGTAAAATATAGTTGTGTCGTTCCGGATATCATAAAAATATTTTAATTTTATGGGTACCTACTTTTCATGGAGCCCTTATGGCATTTTCAAATTTTCTGACATGTGATTATTTTTTTCTTGAGGAGAAGAAATTGGATTTATAAGTTCGGTATAGTTTCGATTTTTATTCCAACCTCTAACATATAGAAAACTGAAAATATATTTATACTTCAAAAACTAACGGGTTTGTTTGTGAAAAAGGTTTGAGCATTCTACTCAACAATAAACCAAGATTTTCACTTTCATTGAAAGATAGTAGGCCTGAGATGTGTAATCGCTGTATATTATTGACAGCTTCTATAGTATGAACTGTGCACGCGCACATTCGTCACCTCAAACACAAAAATGTTCTACGCTTTGCTTCGCTCATAGTGCATGGGAAACTGGACTTTCTGTTCGAAGGTACGAGGATGTCCGCGAGAGAGGATTGATGGTGACCCAGACGTATTAAAGAGGCCTTGGATATCACCAGACATCCCCAAAACATCAACGGTGTGGCGAGTTGTCGCCAGCATGACGCTTGTCGTCCATTACTACGGGTTGATACGCGGGCGCACACCCGAGCAGATTGCTCCATGCCGTCCGACACCGGACCAGCTCTTGCCGTGCGATTACAGACCGCACTTTGCCGTCTGAGTCCGGACCCTTTAATGCTCACAACAGTTATTAAACCTCGTCCCTCCTACGCTAAAACTCATGAAAGGAAAGAAATGCCCAATATGTACAAATAAAATTTATAAAATAGTCAAAGAAGGATTTTTTTTCAGAAATCACTTTTCCTTTGCAATCCGATTAGATGTAACTTTAGCTGTACACATCCCAGTTGTCAAAACAGACAAGTGCTAAGATATGGATAATCTATAAAAGTTCTGAGTCGGATACTCAGAGACAAAAGAGCGATTTGCTGAAGAACGGATTTCACTATTGAAAATTATACCATAAGGACGGCCACAATTGTGAATAATTCTCAGCACGGCAGTTCTTCATTATGACCCTCAATTTCCTTATTTACACAGCTTTCATGCTCCAATTGGTGAATTGGATAATGTTTGTATGTTTTGTGGGGCACGAAAATGGGCTGGCGAATATAATAGCATGTGTTGTTCTAAAGGGAAAATAAAGTTGAAACCACTCGCGGAGACTCCAGAAATTTTAAAGACTTGCTACTTTTTATTTTTATTTTTCATACTTTCAGAAGTACAGAGCTCAGTAAATATAACTATACATACAATGTGAAAGTGTATTAAAAGACTTACTATACTTAAATGTTAACTCACATACAGTTACAAGGGAGAAGAATTCCCGTTAAGGGATCTTAAGTCAGGATCTAAATCTGGATTTTTTTTGGAATATGTGGTATGGGTATTTGTTTTTTATTCTTGTTTGGAACATGGGGTTTTTGGCCAGTTTGAAGGGTGAAAGGGATGGGATTTGAGGTAAGTTAAAATAAAAGTGGAAGGCCAGATACGTGATGTTTAGTTCTATAGGTTCCAGGTTAAATTCATTATGGAGTTGGGTGTTAGTCATATACCAAGGGGAATGAGCAACTATTCTTAAGAATTTATTTTTCAGGACGTGTAGTTTGTAAATGTTAGTTTTGGCAGAGTTGATCCAAATTGGGCTCGCATATAGCATTAGGCTTGCTACTTGGTGAACATCCTTTAACAAATCATTTCTTGCACCATTTACGATAATACAACTCTTTTTTACAAATGACATGTTTGGGTGGTCCAGAGCATAAGGAAGGATTTTATATACCCACATTAAATATTCCGGTGAATTTTTATCATCGTATTGGTAGTTTACTTCCAACAACAAACCCTGGTTTTCTGCAGGTGCATTTTCTTTCCGCAACAGACCAAATGTCTTTGCGTCCGAACATTGTGTCAAATTTAAATACAAAAATTATACAAATGATGCTGTTTAGGTACGTAATAGAAGTAGGCGCAGAAGCAGGGCATGAACAGATAAAATTCCTCTTCCTGTCTAATAATTTACTGTAATAAATACCCGGGCAATGCCAGGTTCTTCAGCTAGCTAGTAGAAAGTAAATCCCAATTGTAATAACAGATAATTCATTACAACATTTTGAGAAGCGTTAATGTATGCAGAAACATCGAATAATTTAGTTATTTGAAATTGTATGCCGACAAAATTCGATATTGCTGGTATATTTTTAAAATATTGACGCATCGATAAAATTTGATATTGCTGGTATACTTTAAAAATATAACGTATCGATACTTTATATTAGTAATTAATCAATACTATAATGTAGTATGTATTTTAGCATCATTGAGGGTAAGGTGCTGGCGCCAAGCGTCATGTGCAGACTGAACGTGGTCGATGGGAAGCCCGGTCAACTGCTGTGTGTGGAGCTGGTGATCTTGAGACGGTGGATCGCGCGCGGACTGTGGAGAACGGCGCATGGCAGATTCGGGGCGTGACCGGTGACGAATGGCCCGTGGGCGGCGACCAGACAGCCACCCGCTCCCTCTTCGCCCCGTCGCTTTCCCACCGCTGCCACAGGCGCCCGTGACCCGCCTCTGCCCCACCACCGCCGCCAACGCCGCCGCCGCCACCACTACCCCACCGCCGCTGCCGCGGCCACCGCCGCCTTCTTCGCAACCACCACCGAGGCGACCATCACCTTCACCACCACTGTTCCCAACTCCGCCGCGCCGCCGCCGTCCCCACCGACCCCGCTGCCGACACCTCCACCCCGCCACCATCGCTGCCACCAACTGCACGCCACCTCCACGGCAGCCACCACCTCCACCACAACCGCCATCGCTGTCAACACCATTGCCACCACTTCGCCACCACCTTCGCTACCACAACCGCCACCGAGGCCGCCGACACCTCCACCATTTCCAACACCGCCGCCCCGCGTCGCCGCCCCCGCGCTGCCCCGCGCCGCCCCGCGCCGCCCCCACCACCGCTCCGCGCCGCGTCGCGTGTTTACGCGGGGTTCAAGTGAGCACGGGCGGTGATTGAAGTAATGAGCCGTTAACGAGGGGCCGGGCCGCGCGCGGGCGGCGGGTCGGCGGGGCGGGGGGCGGGGGGCGGGGGCGGGGACGTGTCTCCGCCAGCGGCGTCGCCGACCGCGTAGTGTCCCCTCAACCGCCGTTACTGCCGCAGCAGCCCCATCCTCGGCAGCAAGAGCGATCGACGGACGCGCGACATGGCCGCGACGTGCCTGCCCAGCTCCCCGGTAAGTGGCCGTTGGGCCAAGCGGCGCGGCGCGGCGCGGTGCGGATTTGCGACGGCGGGCCCCGCCCCCCAGCCGCCGCCCGACCTGGCTTCATGGGCCCCGGGGCTTTGCGCGACACGGCCCCGCGCCGCCGCAGCGCCGCCCGTGGGAAATGGGGGGCGAAATGGGCGATTGGGGCGATGCTCGGCTGATAGGGGCCACTTTTTCAAAAAACGTCGCTTGCGTAGTGGCTGGCTCCGAAAGCGTGCTAGTTGCACGTTTTAAGCCGCGGAGTACTCGTTGGTTATAATACCACTTCGACAACTATTGTTTGGCCACAGCTGCCAATGTAACTGCAGGTTACGTCCATGCAGCGCATTTTGTCAGTGCGTTAGTTAGCTCATTTATAAATGGCTTCATCACTAGCTCTGGTAATGTCACCACCCTGTATGACGTTCATTTATTTCCCGACCTGTGAGAGTGGTCCTTTCTTAGAGTTACTCCTATGTAATATCGTACTATAAAATGTCGAAACATTCATATTATGAAAAGTTCATGCCCAATTTGTGTCTGTGGAGCGAAGTAGCTAAGTATTTTGAAACAGGAATATTGGGAAATAACAATTTCTGTATAAAATAGGTAGACATTTCTCCAAGCTTTAACTGAAAGGCTCTAGATCATAATCTTATGCAACGTTGACTGAAATTGAGATAGAAGGTATATGTATCACATTCTGCGTCTACAACTACTAGACATCTACAACTAACTTTGCTGTATTACTTCTCCATTCAGCATTTAAGCTGTGGAGCGTTCGTAAAAAATGTCAAAATTTAATACTACTAAGTTTATGCTAAGGAGCGCTTATTCACTGATATCTTAATTTTCGCTCAAATATGACATATAACTTTCTAATCCCTAGTCTTTCAATTCTGAATGTAGAAAACCGTTACAATGGGAGCGGGCACAACTTGCTGAGGAAAAATGGATGCGAAATTGGCGCTGGTGAGGATTTATCTGGTTGTAGGTTGCACATTTTCAAACTTCGCGCATGCGTGGAAGCGAAAAGTAGCTGCCGTATCTTAAATCGCTCTACGATGTACGTGTTGCATTTAAAGATCCATGTAAGGATTTAAGTCAGTTAAATTTGAACGAAAGTGGGTAAAGTTTGAACGAAAATGCTTGTCAAATTACTCTATGGGCAATATGAGAAATAAAAAAAAAACCTTTAATATAACATTTTTTCTTTAGAATAGCTGTGACATCTCCATGCATTAATTCTTTCAAAATTAAGAAAAATTACAATTCCAACTAAGTAGTAATTCAGTATTAAAACAATCTATACAGAAGAATGAGAAGAAATACTTTTAAATTTAACTCTATTTCTGTTTTAGAGTAGTATCGTTTCTTGCAGATTGCCCTTCTTCTTTGTATTCACTTACGTTATTGTACCTTTCTGCTATAACATAAATTCCTTGTTCACTTTTCACATAATCATCTATCAATTAAGTATGGAAAAATTGAAATTAAAATTTTACAAATAATTTATAGCTTGTAACTAATTCAGAATTTTTCAATTAACAAACAATTGTTAGACCTACCAATAATACATTATTAAAACCGAAATAATATAGAAATTAATGACTAGAAGGTAATTAAAATTAATGCAAAGTATTGTTTTATTCATACATAAAATAACTTCGAAGAACAAGCAAACCCCCGTGCCAGGAACAACTTGGATTTCGCCTCCACATAGCCACTGGGTGTGCGTTCACAGAACAAAGTTCCGATCTTCAATTCGGCGCGGCTTCATCAAAACGCAAAAATTAAGGCAATGGCGGAGAAGCCAGCGCGGCGGGCGCCGTTTAAAAATGCAAAGCCAACTAAATCCAGACATAAACCGCCGCATTGCAAGCCCACACCTGAGCCGCTCTATAAATTTAACACGCAGCGGCGTAAAACGCCCCAACTTGTATGACTCAGCTAAATTTCTAATGAGCGGCCCCGTCCAACAAGTTGTTTGGCCCTCGTTATCTCGCATGGGCGACGACCGAGATGCACGCTGCGCCGCGACGCCCCGCGCCGCGACGCTCCGTGACGCCGCAGGTGGGAGGTATCGACGTCGCCCGCATTCCCTCAGCGACCGGCGCCGCGCCGCCCCCGCCGCCGTCGTTCGCTAGTCGGACTCGCGCGCGCCAGCAAACCCTCTGGGCGACTCGGTCAAAAGAGTCACGTCAAACGCACTGCGCTTCTTGCACCAGACATTTTGAGCAAGGGTGGAGAGGAATCGAATCGTTTGTTTCAGAAACCCGTCAAACGCCAAAATATAAAACACGCTTTAGAGACGGATTATTGTTCCAGGAGGATAGACTCATCGTTTAGTTCATATTTATATGAAAAATATTTATATATCAACTCCTTTAATAAAAAAAAGTATTTGAAATCTGAAAAATTGTGAGACTTATTCTGTTTTCTCGAAGAGATGGATTTGGCGTTTGACGGGTTTCTGAAATAAACGATTCAACTGGTAACAGAGCCGCATTCTGGAACCAGCTCTTGTCGATTGGTCGTTGGTTGATTTATTGATTAGTGATACAAGGAGCGTTAACGGCTAAAGTCATTCGTTCCGTAAGTGTAGCCAATGTTTTTCCTAGAGAGGTAACGGTGATCTTATCCCGGATGGCGGGAACTGGCGCCAGCCTGCGGTCTGCGTGCGGGGATTCTCCCCAGCCAGGTATCTCCCACCTGCAGGGTATCACCCGAGCCGAGACAAGCTCTAAGTTCCCGGCCGGTCTCCCGGCATATGTAGTAGTGCAGTGCATGTACAGAATGTGTGTGTAATTTAGTAAACTGATTGCCTTGCGATATACTTGAATCTGTATAGTACAGAAGCTTCTGTTCCCGAGTTTCTTGTATCTTTCCTACTATCTTCATGTTAGTGAAATAATATTGCCAACTATCAAAATAGAATGCCTCTTAATTACTTAATTGTTGAAAAATGATTAATGTATACTCCTTACATTTCTGCACTAGGCCATACATGGTTCCTTTCATCAACAAGTACTCGTATATTGATAAAAAAAATATGAATGTGGTTTACTACTGAAATCTCTATGGAAATAATCAGTATTATTAAGTGTGTTTTAGTCAGATTGTTTTTTTCATTTATCAAATAAACAATTTATTTCGTTTTTTGGAGGTTCTGAAACGTTTATATTTGCTATGTTCTTAAGTGTTATCTTCTCGTTTAAATTTACTTTCAGATGCATAAGTAATATTCAATCTTGAAGATGCTCGAACGTAAATCGGAGAATCGCTAATGCTTTAATACTATGAAGCGATAAACTTATTAAAATGACAACCTTGCAATTACGCCACGATGAAATATATTTGGCGATAACATCGGCTTCGCCATGATAGAACGCGTTAATCATTTTTAATAAATAAAGACGCACACACGTTGCTTTAAATCCCATTTTGAACAGCCACATTGTATTCGAGAAGTAATTGATGGTTCCAGAAATGGACTACCGATAACTCTTCATAACATTCCAATCGTTTGTACCCGCGCAGTTAAATGGAACGATATTTTAGGATATTAATTGGAAAGGTGTTTAATTCAGTCCAACTTTTTACATACAACCCCATTCCAGGGAAAATTAAAGTAGACGTACGAGCCAATAAAAATGTAAGTAAAATGGCATTCGTGTATTTGCGCGCACTCTCCAGTGCGAACGAGCGATGGTTTGTCGCGTTGCTGAAGGGACATGAACAATTATACTTGAACACGATTTCCTGTTTTATTATTTTAGAAATATGATATTTATACTGCACATCTTTATGGACTACTACGTTTTATAAAAATTGATTCTTCTAAAACTATAAAATGGGTGCTGATAAAGTAAATGTTATATTTATATGATTATTTTAACTGTAACCCAAAATACTTAGCATAATGTAATATATTAATTTTGCATAATGCCTTCAGCAACTCAAGTATCCTATGAATATGACACAAGTATCCTACATGTGATTTTGATAGCAGAATGTAGGGTACTTTGTTCAATAAAGCTTAACAAAATAGAAAGGGAAAGATGTTTTGATTCCTAATTACTGATGCTACAACAATACATACTTTTTCGCTGCATTTGTAACGTATAGACAATGTTATACTTCTTTATGAACCAGCAAAAGTGTTTTCATCAAACAAATAATGTCTCCCTGCCATGACACGAACTCGGATCCTTCCAGTCAACACGCCAAGCACTTTAACCACAGCACCACCACTTAAAAGGATGTACTCAACTTTTTCGCTTAAAAAATTGTGGTTCATCGCTCTTATGCAAATTTTGAGAATTTAGAGAGTTCTACGGAAATAAGACTGACATTTTTTAAGCGTCCTTTACTCGACTCAAAGGAAAAAAATAAAGAAAAAATTGTGCAGCCGTTTTTGAAACCTTTTTTATTAATTGCATTACTCGTTGTTTTCAACATGTAATACACATGTTGAAACATGAACCGTAACATGAACAAAGATTACGCATCTAGTACATATCGGCGAAATCTACGTGTGCAAAATTACAAATCTATTTGGGTGAGAATGTACTACAAATTGGTTCCTTGCGTCTTAACCTTTACGAGGCGCAATAGACAGATATTTAAGTTAAGTGTTAAAAATTTCTTTGCATTCTTCATTTTACTCGTATTTAATATTAATATTTTAGAATGGCTGTATCATTATAATGGGGATTTATCTACTAATGACTGCAATGTATCAGCCGTTAGGGATTGCATTATAAAATTAGTAAGTTCTCAAATTATTAAGTAATGGATAACACTCGCTCATTAAGAGTCGATGTCTCTTCACACGATTAGTGTACACCGAATTTGTTGTAACCTAGTAAGTACTATTTTTTTAAACTTCAAAATTGTGATATACCTAGATACTTATATGTATTATTTTACGCGGGCTATAGAGTTAAAATAGAAATGCCAAATACAGATAAATTCTTTTCATTATATTTCATTCAATGACTTTCTTTGAAATTAAAGCCATTAATTTTTCAACAAAACCTATTTCAATAATTTACTCGTTGAATAAGTCAAAGAGATTACAATGTGTCAGTGCAAATATTTGTTTTTGAAATATTTGAGAAATATGGGGACAAATGTTTAGTTACGTTAAAGAGAGACTTAGAAATTGGAATTATTAAAATAATTAAAACCAAAAATTTCTCTTTCAATGAAATGAGTAAGTAGTTCTGAGAGGTCAATTGGAACTACAACGGCGGCGATTTAAGTTAAACAATTGTGTCGTTTTGATATCCGGCGATCATTTAAATAATAAGTCTGCTTTTATGACAATGTGGAGAATAAACATATTTTTTCCGAATAATAGGAGTAGTAGTAGTAATAATACATCTACTTGTACTGGAGTATCTATGTATAATTTTTATATTAATTTGTAATAATATTGGGAAAGGGAAAAGTTATAAAATATTTTATGTTTACTGTAGATTTTTTTATTCTTCAGCTACAAACGAGTATTTTATTTATGCACTGAAGAGGAGATATTTCACTGCTTTCGTGAACATTTCTTAAGCCTCTTTTCGTTTCCAAACACCATCCTTAGTTCCAGAACCATTCTTCTTGACAGCACATTCAGAGTGTGGAAGTAGATAAACATCTTGCTTAAGGGTAGCAATTTTTTTCTTTTGTAGTTTTGAGAGACCTTTTATTCACTGACACTCCTTGAATAGAGAAGCAATCAGCCAGTCCACAACGTTCTTGACCTCAAAGGAAGGTCAATCTCTGCCTACTGCGAGTAACGAGAAGCGAAATCCCAAGGCAAGAAGTGAACAAGGTCAGATGACTGTGACAAGCATTTGAATGGCGAGGAATCCTGTCACTACTTCACTTCTAAATATAATGACGTAGATACCGTAACTCAGAGCACGTTTTGATTTTACAGCGATCTTTCTTGACTAACTGCGATGCATCTCCAGATCTTTCGATTTTGGTTGGAGATGTTGCTGTACGTTAATTGAGATAAAACCAAGTTGAGATAATTTTAAGAAAATAGAAAAAAGGTGTAAAAATATTACTTCATAAAATGATTGACAAGAAATAAGACTTGACGATCACAACTAATAAAGAAGTACAGCAACAAGAAGTACAGCAATTTTATAAATGTATTCATTTATTGAATCAACAGGGCCCTTTGGCAGAAAATAATACAAATTTTCTTTACTGCCTTTCAGTTGAGTGGGGATTAGTAATGGCATTGTTTTAGCAATTAACTACAGTACTCAGCAGTTAACCACACATTTATTGACAATTGGAAAATAATATTGCAAAAACCGGTTTTTGAAAAATAATGAATACATTGAAGATTCATGGAGTAAAAATTGACTCAATTTTAATATTATATAATGATATATAAATTTATTAATAATTATATATTGTAATATTTATATAATAATTCTTGAATAATTTTAATATTTTCACAATTAGTTCTTTATACCTCTTGGCTACTGAATAATAGATGAATAACTGTTGATTTGCTATTTAACTAAATACACTAGTAAGATATAATCATCAAGTATTTATCAATTGCATTAAATAAGGTTCTAACGCCATCCATACAGAATAAGGAGTCACAAAGTGAAGCAAAGATATTGACATTTATTTTCCAGACAATTTGGTGAAATTGCACTTACCCAGATTCCACGGAGAAGTGGAGCAGTTGCGCTCTTGACCCGACGAGACGCGACGTCCTAATTCGCGGCCCACGGGAACCCCCCCCCTCCCCGCGCAAACGACGTGGCCTCTTTTATTGCAGCAGTAGCGTGACCGACGTCTTTTAAGATTTGTCGGACGAAATCGGAGTCAACCAACGTTTGTCTCCTGGCATGAAAGAACGTTTATGATTTCATTCACTAAAACATGTCAGTTTTGTAGGCAAATGTCTTTAATGTTAATCTAGTCAATTCGGATTCGCAAAGTTATTCCTTTAGAGATGACAAATAATATGATAAAAATACCATGGCTGGGCGGTGAACTAACTGGTGAGGTAAACTTTAAACGCCCCTTCTTCAGATTGTTGCATATGTATTCCTCGGAAACTGTTGATTTTATCTCAAGAGATTTGTAGTAAAAGAAAGTAAATAAACTTTCATAAAACATTGATTTTTCTGCTTTTTTCATTGGCGCAACAAGAAAGTTCTTAAAATAAGGAATATTCTTTTACTCGACCGATGAAAAAGTACTTATTCAATTGATTTACTCAATTTATGATTGTGATATATTTTATTTTATTTAAAGAATCGGAGGGCTCAGTGAGTATGCATGCAGTAATTTCAAAAGGAGAAGGTAATTTCAAAAAGATTCATGCTTTCTCTTGTAGCTTTGATCGAATACATTAATTTTATCAATGAAGATGTCACCACATTGGATATATTTTAAATACCATTACGAAGAAAAGCAATGATTATTAGTTCTCTTTTATTAAAAAAGTAATGAGAAAAAATCCTCTCTATTGGAAGTCAAAAAAAGCAATTTTGCCAGTTTTCAAGTCTTAGCGAATTCTTGTCATTTTATATCCATTTACGACATATTTTACCGGATTGGTAAAATTCAACATAGATACGAGATACAGTTTCAAGCAATTTACATTCCATGCACTAGGCACATACCTAGATCCTCATTTTGGGAACCATACAAAATTCAAAATTAAAATAATTTACTGTATAATATAACGGGAGGAAATGAAATATTCTTCTACTATAATGTTCTTCCCGTTATGTTATACAATAATGGATTTCTACAATATTTCTGCGAAAAAAAAATCAAATTTAAGGAATTTACATTTAATTAATTGTGCATATAATTGTGTTGAAAACTTTACGAACTCTATTGCCCAAGATTTCAAATCAAGTGTGAGGAATCGAAAAATTGCAACTTTGGTGACATAATAGCTTTCCTAAAATGAAATAATAATGAAGTAATCATATTCATCAGGTAACAGTATCAACAGCTCACTACAAAAAATTCACATATGTACATTATTTTACACCACCTTTCCAGATGACATTAAACGATTAAAAAGTTCCATACAAAAGTTTAAGTCCTAAGTAAAATCTTTTCTGTTTCACAACTGTTTCTATTCAATTAGTGACTTTCCAAAAGAAAAGTAATATTAATTTTAACAATGACATTTAATGTATTATATATCATTTGGATTGTATAATTGTAAAGAACCTGTAACAAGTATTGTACTTCAGCTTCTGGGTCAATGACCCCCATCTTGATCAGGTTTTCGTCCAGTTTCCGTGATCCTCGAGCAAATGCTAAGATGGCTCCTTTTGCTTCTGGACATAAATGTAACTTCAAATTGATTTCTCCCCACGTCACACACAGTTTTTAACTGTTTTTGACGTAAATAAATAAGGTCTAACTCTCATTATATAAATCAAGAAAAAAAGTATGCAAACATATTACATGTACCATTTTTAATAACAGAAACGTATATTTTATTATCATTTTAAAAGAAAAAACTTAACGAGAAAATAAATATTTACATATCTAAATAATAATTTCATACAATCATAAGTCATATTTTAGAAGTCTCAGAATTTTTTTACTCCTAAAGCCTCAAACTGTATAAATTCACTACTGTCTTTCAACCTCCAGCCAGCACGTGAGCCCCCAGTCACGTTCAAGTCACCACTTCCTACACTGCGGCTATCATTGGCCTGAAAGGGTCTTCCAAGCGCCGAATTACATAATCGTGGGACGCGCGCCACACGAACGCGTTCAATGGCGGGAATTGGAAGATTTCATTGATGGGGCTTAACCACGTGTCAATCAAACAGGCGCGACGCGGTCATGTGACGCCTTCCGGCGCGGTCCTCAACGTGAGAGCGGAACTCGCAGGCGGTGGAACGTTCTCGATGCCGCGCAGCGTTGCCAGATGCAGCGTTGCCATATGCACGCGTCCACAGTGATTCATGCCATGGTGGAAAGACGTAGGTTGACGTTCGGTGAAAGACATGGACGGCGGTGGAACGTTCTCGATGCCACGCAGTGTTGCCAGATGCAGCGTTGCCAGATACACGCGTCCACATTGATATGGGGGAAAGACATGGGTTGACGTTTGGTGAAAGACATGGGCGGCGGTGAAACGTTCTCGATGTCACGCAGTGTTGCCAGATGCAGCGTTGCCAGATGCAGGGTTGCCAGATGCAGCGTTGCCAGATGCAGCGTTGCCAGATGCAGCGTTGCCAGATGCACGCGTCCACAGTGGTACATGTCATGGGGGAAAAACATGGGTTGACGTTTGGTGAAAGATATCGGCGGCGGAGGAAGTTCTCGATGCCACGCAGCGTTGCCAGATGCACGAATCCACATGGGTACGTGTTACGGTAGCAAGAAATAACAGTAGGTGGGGTCAACAAAGGCGAAAGTGAAAAATACGTTCAACTTGTTCATGTTTTATTTTTACTTTTTTAAAACCACTTAAATATGCAACCTTCATTGATTAAATCCATTACATCTGTTCAATATGCTGGCTTTGGAATCGGTCCAGTCACGGTTCCATTTATCTAATTTTGTATATAATTTTAATATTACTATAAATAAGATTTAATGGCCATGATTCCTCATTTGACAGTCACGGATCGAATCCCCGTTCGCAGCTTGTGCATCGGAGCGTCGAGAACCTTCCTGCGCCTTCGGTGGCAGCGCTATGACGCAGATGCTATCGCGCGCCGCGGTGGCGCTCGTGGTCTGCTCCGGCAACGAAATGGCGCCTTTTAAGAGTCTCTACGAGGTCACGCGGACGCTGCTTAACGTTTTAATGATTTTCGCGCTCGTGGGTAAACACGGAGGGAACGGTCGCTGACGTCACACGCGGGATGAGGCGACGCTGGTTCAGATTACGTGCTGGGTGATTTTCAAGCTCTGTTGGAAGACGGGAAACAAATACATTACACTGATTCAAAATGCTATTAATGCTGCGCCTATTGTAATAACTAATTGATTTTATTAGCTTCAACTACTGCCTCTTCCATTTCTGCTTCTTTTCAGTCTCTGTTATTGTTGTATGCTCAAATTCTTATCACATAGCCTCCTCCATTTGCAGTTCGTTGGACCTTACTGTTTAATAAACGTTACACTTTGTAATTAATGTGGTAATTCGTATCGCCCGGTTCACGATTGACGAGAAGTAACCCTTGAGGAACGACAAAGAAAAGCTTTATCCAGTAGTTTTTTTTCATTCTGCCAGAACAGAGTTTTCCAAACTTTCTGTCTTCCTTATGCCTTTAACCTCGTTCTTTAAATCTCAAAGATCTTTGACAAAAAAAACTTTTTTTGAGAAATATGAGAGAACATTTCCACTCTACCAAAATGTAGGTGTCTTCTGCACAACTATTTCGGTGACTTTTTCTCTACAAAAACTGAGAAAATTTAAGAAAAACAATAATTCATTATTTAGAGAATATCCTTTGGCAGGACGAGCTCCTAGATCTATCTGGTCTCCCGACACGTATTGTAGTGTAGATCAGGTATGTATGTAAGTTGTTGTATGTAAGTATGTTGTAAAGATAGGACAAGAAAAAGGGAAAAAATCTACCATCGGCTATTAAACTACAAGTAGATCAAATATATCTAAAGATCGCTCGTGGTCCGCGGTCATGGATGGATGGTTTTTCTTGATAGATGGATGGTTTACCTTGAAACCAAGGAATATACCGATCAGAGCAGCTAGAACTATTGTCCTGAGGTTGACTGAATGCCATGTAGCTCAAACCCGATCGAAGCAGTGCATTTTTAGGAGCAAGAAATTCCTTTGGTCGCCTTCCTTCGGAGGGGAAGCAAATCCGGCTGTCCCATTTTAGAAGATTTACTGCATGTAAAATATCCTTTAGACTAAATGACGCCTCTTAGCTAAATTGAAATCTCCTGTTTCGTCGCCTAAGAAATACCACCTTTTTACGCTAGTTGGTGAAAGGAGCGTAGCGAAATTTGCGTGGTCAGACGAAAGAGCGGGCCTGATGGCCTGAGTCTCGCCACGGAAAATAAGACATCAATTCAATTCAGTTCTCTAGCTCCTCTCCTGTCACATCGTCGGGAATCTGGCCGCCTGGTCAGAAGCATTGCAGTATCATCAGTTGAGCTACTACAGTCGGTTCTTCCACTAGGAAACCCACAGCCCCCGTAGCGTGTAACCAGAACCGAGCGTCAAGAAGTCTCATTAGGTTGCATCCGGTCACCCGATGCCTTCCAAAATTTATTCTCCCATTTGTGCGCCGCGCGGTCCGGCGCCAACCGTGGGTGGGTGGGAGGCTGCCTTAATTCCCGCAATTAAGAATTCGCCGACACACGCGCGCGCGTGTGCACACTCGACGGCGGCGGCGGTGCACGTGCGGCGTGCAAGCGTCGCTGCTGAGGCGCATTTTGTATTCCGCGGAAGAGCATCAAATGCACGACTCAACGCGACGCGAAGCGGCGAGCTGCCAACACAGGAGATCAGACGCCCCTCAGCCGCGCCGGCGCTGTCGTGCGTGCGGGCGGGCGGGCGACCGCGTCGCTGTTATGTCCAAAAAAACGTAATTTCTTAAAAAATAGATTTATTCTGATCCCAAACCAGTACAGAGTAACCATATACAAGCCAGATCCAACAACTTTCCTGAAGATGTACTAGTGTATGCCAAAGACACCGTTGCCCAGGAAGACGTCCAAGGTTAGTAGCCGTAGCACCGAAGTATCTGTCCGAGGAGAGTCCGTACACTTAGCTGTTCCGGCAACACTGTTCACAATTCACTGATACTGCTGGTAGGCGCTCAACTGCCCTCTGGCCGCCGGGACGCTGCTTTATAGCCCGCTGGGGCTGAGGGTCCGCTGGCCAGCCCCCGGATAGGGGTGGTGCCTCCATTTTCGGTTCCTGGTCACGCGTGACGGCGCCGCGGCGGCTGCTGTCGTCGTCCCCTTTTGAGCGGCGACGGTACTAGGTTCCGTTCTTTCAATGGTGCGCAGTCGACTACTGCAGTCGCCGCGGCAGCGTCTCTGCGGCAGGTGCGGCCGTGTCGTATGCCTGTCTTGCGTGGTTTCTCCGTTCAATACGTGGCGAATGCCGGAAGAGTTCGTTAATAAACGGGTCACGCACCGCGCGCGATGTTTCCTTCCTCGTCTTCGGCACTTTTTTTTCCCCTTACACTTATTTGCACTTAGAATTTCGTGTTCAATCGCTTTACACTTACGTGCACTATTTCACCACACTTGTCGAGGGGGAGGTTGGAGCTTGTTTAGGCAAGGGGGTGCCTCTTGGGGGGAAATACCTGTAAATTTTCAAATTTTGAAATTACGTATGCACCTGATCGTCAGGTGACCCGTACTGAAAATAACTCAAAATGAAGTAGCGACTTTACTTTCGAATTTCAAAAGGGAGAATTTGTGCTATTTTTTCTGCTGTTGCCATTGTTAGATTTTTGAACTGGAATTCACTTAATTAAATAAATAACCTTACTGTTCTTAACACACGTAAAACGTCTGATATAAAGGCATTATATTACATTATATATTACTAATCCACTCTCATATCATTGTTAACGAAGAGCATTCACCAAAACGACAAACTGAATTAATAAACAGCGGATCACTGATATCTTTAAACGGCACTTGAATCAATAGCATCGTAGCAATACTAACGTGTCATAATCTGGTGAAATGTAAACAGAAAATCAATTCGCTGAAGTTCTTTCGTATAAGGCTTACTGTGAGCATTACCGGCGCACTTCACATTAAATAAACAGCTAATTCTATAATCTGGCTGAAGCCAAACATACAAATCTTTTGAGATGAAATCAATATATTACGCTGGAATGAAAGAGATAGAACAATATGGATGCGTAGGTTATGTCGGTTATGTCTATGAGACAAAAATTATTCCATCACGCCTTAATATGAAAATACATTTCAGAAAAATATATTTAACTTCAGTCGAGGGCTTCCGCGGTCTATCATGTCTGTCATGATCTTGGTTTCCGGGTGACATGGAAGGCACGTCACCCGCCCAGTCGATATCATATGCAAAATTTAACTAAATTTAAACTTAAACGAGTGTCATATACTCTTCCGTCCGATAAAAGACAATTTTTTACTTAATTTTTTCCACCTAGGTGATACAAACCAGACATAATAAAACATTAATCTTTAATCTTTTTATAGAATCAAGATTTTTTAAAAGTCAACATCGAGGTATTTTAATCTCTGACACAATCACTGAAGTTTGTTGTTTGATATATTTAAGGAATAAAAATTCCATCTTTTTCAAAATTGTAGAATTGATCAAGATTATTTACACAAATAACAAAACTTTGCTTTTAACATTGTAATTGGATTTCCAGGTGGTATTTGGCAACCACCCTGACATGTGGTCCCTACAACCCCCTCTATTGAGGCAGTGTTATCTACAGGCTTGTAGATGAAAGTTATTGGAAGAGTAAAGAACAAATTAAAAAATGAAAAGCAAAAATGCGACGGTTTTCCATACGAAAAGAAATCTACGTCCTCGTATGTTGATAATGTGTGCTGAAACGATGGCCCTCCCTATTACAAAAACAATGAAACGTCGATATTTTTATTCACATTTGTCATTCATTGAACTCCCGTACGTGACTAATGGAATTTTTAGTATTATTATATTAGTGAGAGGGATTTGACGAGACAACTGGAAAAGTTGTGTCTGACAGAATTGTTTTTCTGTCAATTGAGTTGGACACTTCTATTTGGTATAAAAATTGAAAGGTTGTATTACATTGGGAGTAAAGGGCCAAAAATATACTTCATTGGCTACTTTTTTATACGATTCTCTTTCAATCTCTATATATTGAGATCATTCGGCTTGTGTAGTATCAAACGGGTGTAACGAGAATTTGAGAAAGAACCATCTAAACTGTAATAGAGTTTTAATGAAACCATAAGGATGCGATTGAATGAACAATTGAAACCATTGGAAATATAGTACGTATCAAATAAAGGAATCATTCATATACACGCATTTGTGAAATGATCTTTCTAAAAGTGAAATCTAAAAGTTTCATAGTCTGTACACGTAAAGGACAAGGCTACCTATTACGAATATTAATTTCTTACACAAAACATTAAAGAGCGATGTGTTCATGGTAAACTTTGTTTAAGTGGTGTTAAGAAGGAGGACGCAAGTATTCATGTTTTCTAGTTCTTTCCCCAGAGAAAACTGAATCAAGTGCCACCTTCTCCCAACAACTAAAAAAACACGTATATTATTCACTGGTTTACGACTTGCTTGCTTTATACGTGTTACTGTGACTCACGACGGAATGTTCTGCAAAGTTTTTATGCGCCCATAAAAAATTCTCGCCAGGAAGGTTCTCTGAGAAGTTGTATCGATTACAGAGAACCTCGTTCATGGTCGCCCTGAATAAGACTCTTTGCTGTGAAGCGCTGATTCGAATTGACCTGCGCAAAGCCAGCACCATCCCAGCACATCTCCTATCAAGTATATCCCGTTAAAATGGCTGCGGTGTGTTGAGAGTTGCTTTTCTGCATCACCCTAATCACTTCCCTTCAGCACAACAGAACTCTCCTCCGTTAATTCTGTGTCTGCTATGATGATCGTTGTCGAATCCACTGTCACTTTGACGGTGTTTGTAATACCACATTAATATGATATTTACTGTCAGAATATGATTTCCACTGTCAAATGTATGGCATACTTTCTGACACATTGAAACCATCGAATCAATTTACCTAGTGAATCTCTCTATGTAGTCGTCAAGAATTAGCTACATATCCGCCACCAATAGTGTCACTTTTTGTGAACCTGGCGCATGTAATTTCTAACTATTCTGAGTGGTTTCAGGTTTCTGACATTTATGTAAATTATGTCTATAATTACCGATTTATTGCAAACTTTCTTCATCCGGGATCAGGAAATATATATTTATCTTCCATTCAAGTAGTTGAATAACCTCTTTTCCATTATTGTGTTTGGGTGTTCAGTGATCCTCAGTCTTTTTCCATTGAAATCATCTTGCATTAAATTTGCTTATTCTATTCATTAGAGCTGTCTATTCGTAAGACTGGATTATTCTCTACTTTAAGGAATCTACTTTCCAATCATTTCCAACCTTTTAAACAACGTACAACGAAGGGTTCATGTAAGTATGACATGTACAACGTTTAACACACTACAATGTGTCATTAAAAAGTCTTTTTAACGCGTAGTTATTAGCTCTTCTAATACATCTCCGTTATCAGTACGCATGTGCCAGTGTGTTATCATCTAACGGGTCTCCAATGAAATATGGCCCGTGCATCCGTAGATAGCGCTACCCTGTGCAGTGACATCATGGCTAACAGCGTAGTAGATACGGCTTCCCTAATCTAGAGCTGCTCGTTTTGAGCGAAGCAAATCGGCCTCCGCCAGAGAAAAGCAAACGGAGTGGAGGGAAAACTACGTCACTTCAGTATGTATCTTACATGTTGATAGTTTCGGTACTGCATCACCCTTCAGCATAAACATTCAACGTTACAACTTCCTTTCATGCGTTATTTTTCCTGAAAGAGCCCTTACCACTATCCCCGCCACTGTAACTACCCTCTCGCTCCCCGCCGCCGCCGCCAGAGCCGCTGCAGTCGCAGGCGGAATTCCTCCGCTCCGTTGCGGCGCCGAATTAAACGAACGCGCAACTAATCCCTTGCTTCGCGCCGGATTACCCCCACCCCTCCCCTCCCCCTCCCCTCCCCCCTCGGCTCCCCGGGGAGGCGCCCCGCAAACGACGGCGGTATCGCACGCCGCGTCATACACAGCCCGTGCGCGGCGCGCGCGGAGGCAACGCTGGGGACGGGCGGATTTAATTGGACTCAAGTGAATCGTCCCCAGAGAAATGCTGCGTTCGTTTTGGCAGTGGGCAAAAAAACAACCGGGAAGGAAGGGCAGGTGGCAATACAGTCGTATTTATTAGGTTACGTCGCGTGAGTGAAGAAATAGGCAATGAGGTAATCTTTCATGTGTAAATTATGGGTGTATGTTTCCTTCGCAAATGCTACTTTTTCTCAGAGATTCTCCAGTAACCCAGTGCGGATTTTTTGCCAAGGATTTGTATTATTTTTTAAAATTTTATTCTTACCCGTTCTTTAGCCTTTCGGTGGTTATTATTTACAAAATATACATTACATGAAGAACATAACAGTATCTTCCAGTTATATCAGAGCGCAAGTGTAGTTACTTGAGCTTATGTTTCAATCTATAGTCAGTTTATGTTTACTTTTACAAAAATATATATTGAGTAAAATTAGTTATCAAGCGTTATTTTTAAAATACATATTAAGCGTTTCCTACTAGTTCTTACAAAACGTTGAGAGTAAGTGTACTTTCATCATGTTTGTCATATGTTTTTAATTAAATCTATGAGATTTGTTTTATGTTAGTCCGTGAAGAAAACATGCACGATATTTACATTAGAAGATTATTTCATTGGACATTATTTCATTATGGAATTTCACAGGTGCCATTGAAATTTCAAATAACTATATTTTTTGCTGTCATGTCGTTGTACAAACAATTCAGATTGATGTCCTGCCGAGCATATCACAAAATTGTCAATCTCATGACTTTCACGCGACATATCTGATAATTGTGTAGAATTTGCAAGCTTATTATCTAAATAATCAGATAAGTGAAGTCACCAACAGTAGTCATTTATGGAAAAGAGAGAATCTGTAAAGAATGGTGCACACAAAATATGCACTCTTGTAATCGAATTTACATCAATATAATATTCAATAACTGCATGTGTCTGTTTGTTTATTGTAGATAATAAAACAATAGTTTTCTCAAAAGGTGAATAGGTTATTTTAAGGAAATAATTATAGACGTTGTCATTGCCAACAATAGGATTTAATATAATCGTTTGTAGTCGTTTTGTGGCTTCCATCCAGCAGACAACTGATGATGATGGCTAAGCCATCGAAAGCTGCTATTATATTAAATTCTATTGTTGGCAATGACGTCTATAATTATTTCATGAAAAATGCCAACGATAACACACCACAACACCTATAGGTTATTTTAAAATGAACGACGAAGTATTTATGCATTCACACAAGGTTTCAAACGTGAACCATTTGGATATGACTTGGAAGTAGGGAATTCACCCTGTGCGGTCACGACTTGATATAATTGTGATGATATAACAGGCGACTTTGCTTGCATTGTGTTTAAATTGCTCATTGGAATTTATGTCAACATCTCTAAAGCTCTTAAAGGGGAATATAAAACTTCGAAAGAAATTAACAAAAAAATTGAACTACTGGCCTTCAGAGAACAACGTTCTGTTCTTGTATTCGATCCACGAATGTAGATAAGCCTTGCCACCCTAGTTGGGAATGTGAAATGTCCCAAGCTAATACGAAGCTAACGGTCATCTATTACATAGAGTAGTACGCATTTGGTACGAATGTGGAACATGGCCCATTCGAAGAATACAAAGACTTTGAGCCAAGAAAAGCCACAACTGCCACAGCATGTAATGACCACTATCTCGCAACCCTTACTTTGAATTATTCGATTCACGCACCCAGATAAACATGGTTCTCACACACATGAACGAAGAACGTCCAGAGTTCGAACCACGCAAACTTCCAACTCCCCACGAGCACGGCGTATCGGTACGAACGGGGAACGCCGCGCATTCGAAGCTTCCACGCGGAGCCCCGGATTCACGAGCAGGTAGAGAACTATCACGCAAACAAAAGAGCTCGCGAGAGAGCGCGCCAACTTAAAGAGAAGCGCTCGAGCGAAACATGTGGCGCCAGCGCAGTTGGCGCAGTCGAACATCGCAGTGGGGGCGGGCGGGGGCGGCGGCGGGGGAGTGGACGGGGGGGAGACACTCGCTGATGAATCCGTCAGCAGCAGCTCACCGCCTGAGTCGCTGCACTCGTCTCGTCTCGCTTCGGCTCTGCCACCGCGCTGTCTTCGCGCGCGCTGCTGTTGCTGCTGCTGCTCGCAGCTGCAAAGTCTGCTTGTCAGCGCCCGTTAAGCTCCCTGCCGCCCCCGCGCCCTCGCCTCCGCCTCGCTTGCCGGCTCCGGCGCCTCCGCGCCCGCCTCCGCCGCCATTGCTTGCCTCTTTCGCTTTGCGGCGCTTGCCTCTGTCATCTCTTCCGAGTCTCGTCTGCTTCCCTCAATCTTCATCGGCTCTTCTTTTTCCATCAACTCTTCCAACATCTTTTTCGCGACTGCCTCTGCCACCTCTTCTCCATCTCGTATACGTCTTTCAAATTCATTGGGACTACCTCCTCTATTATAGAACGAATTTCTTAAGAATGGGATAAAATGACAGTTCGCGAAACAAGTGAACATCACGTGTACTTCAGAGAAGTAAACACGTGCACCGTCACGAGTACGCATTTCACATTCAAGACTCGATTTTAAAACAAACATAATACTTATCACATAAAAACTAAATTCAATGTATTTTTTATAAAAAGAAAGAATTTTTACAGAAGAGCACAAAGCTCTGAACGTCCTAATTTCAATTATTTCCCGTGGTCATATTTTCGTCGGACGAGGACATCACAGCCAGAGAGCGTCGTAACTATTTACAAGTTAGCCAACTGCAAACGAACGAATGGAGGAAGGAGAGTCTAATAAGTTGAAAGACACAACGACCACAGAATCGTCAGTTGTGTTGCCAGCACTAGCTGTCAAATCATCCCATTCTAAAGAAAATCGGACAATAACTTTGACTCGTCTTCCCTCTCCACCATCTCCGTCTCCACAGCTGCTTTCACTATCGCTCCCTTCTTCCATTCCTTCGCCTTTGCTGCACTCATTTCTGCCGCCTTTTCCCCCGATGCTGTCGTCTCTGCTGATGGCGGTGCGGTTTCTTCCTTCTCCAAACCATCCTTTTTCCCGGCGAGTACCCAGCCTTTGCCTCCTGTCTACCTTCTCCTCAGCATCTGCCGCAGCTCCCTTCGTTACCTTTGCCTCTTTTTCCTTGTCCACATCCGTATCCTCCTAATGTACCTCCCCTATCGCGTTCACTACTCCTTCCAACACATATCTTTGCATCCTTCACTGTCTCAGCTTTTATCTCCATCTCCACCTTCCCCACATCGTTGCGTCTGCGTTTTCCATCCCTTATTGTTTTCTATCTGCTGGTGATACTGCATTTTCCTTCTCGTCCTCCAACTCATTGAATTTCGCCGCCGCCTTCTCTCCCCATTTGTCTCGATCTCCACCTTCGCCTCCTTCATCCGTCCCTTCGTAGCGAGTGCTCAGCACAGCTTTTTTTATGTCATCCTCCAAATTCGTCTATTTTAATCTCCTCTGAATCATCTGCCACCTTCACCTCGCTTCCTTGTCAGCTATCTCCACCGCCTCCGGACCCTCCTCTCTGCTTCCATTTCTAATACTGCCATATTTCTAGCATTTTCCTCAGATTCAACATTTCGGCTACTTCTTGCTCCTTAATTGGCTATGCTACTCCAATTATTTCTTCCCTCCAACACTTTCACCATTTTATTTTCCATCTGCCGCCCCGGCACGTTTGTCTTCCCAATTGCATCCACTGAATATTTTGTCTCAGGAATCGGTACTTCCTTCATACTTCTCTTAGATGTCTATGCCACCTCCTCCTCTTGCTATTTCTCTGCCCCGCCTTGCTTCTTCATCCTTCTCACCTCTGCCGCCATCTCCTCCATTGCCTTCGCAGATGGCGCGATAAGCAGGAGAAGTGCGCCAGGCGACGCCGGCAGTGGTGAACTGTTTTAATTCCGAAAGCGGCCCGCGCATTGAAGGCTGCGCCAGCGAATTTACATGACGCAAGCAAATATAGGAATGAGAGAGAGAGCGAGAGAGCGAGCGAGCGAGAGAGCGAGCGAGCGAGAGAGCGAGAGCGAGAGAGAGCGAGAGAGCGAGAGAGAGCGAGAGAGAGCGAGAGAGAGCGAGAGAGCGAGAGAGCGAGAGAGCGAGAGAGAGAGAGAGAGAGAGAGAGAGAGAGAGAGAGAGAGAGAGAGAGAGAGAGAGAGAGAGAGAGATAATATTACGCTTCGAACAGGAAAGGAGAAAGCGATCGTATTTCCTACGATTTATTTTTACATTAGAGTATAAATGATAGCGATTATTGTTCAACGATTTACTCGTACATTGCCATTAAAATTGATAATACTATTTTGGGATATTGATAATGAATTCTATTTATGTACTTTTACTTCATCGCTTTATCATTGGTAGTTACATTGATCCTTCAGTGAACTAACGTAATACAGAAAACATAGTGTGGTACGCTCGTTTGACGCTCTTTATTTCTTTTCAAATAGAACACGCGAAGAAAATTTTAAGTAACCGACGTATTTTATGTAGTATAAATTTCATACAAGGGTGAGTCTATCGTATGCAAGGTTGCAATGAATTGAAGGAGAAAACAATGGGCAAAAATCTTGCAAGTATCAGAAACTTCCTGAACGCGAGTTTAAATAATGAGCAGAAGGATGATAATTATTTTGTGTCATATACCGTCTATGACTGTCAACATATTGCTATAACAAACATTGATCTCTGAAAACCTGTTCCATACTTACAAGTCACACTGGGTAGTCGCGAATAATGCAAACTGCCTCGCCGGTGCCCCCTAGGGTTTTTGTCAGCCTGCCGCGTTGGCGAGGACTCCAATTAAAATGAAGTTCCAATTTGAAATTCTTTATTTTAAGTTGGTTCTAGTCCATCATACTTTTGAAAAATTCTATGAAAACGGATCAATGCAACCTGAATACAAATAAAATAAAACGAAGTACATGACGGGGGAAGGTGGGTGCAGACGGGAGTGCTAAGGGAGACCAGGGAGAGCGGGCGGGTATTTGAATTCGGAATTTCTAACGTGCTAGACCTACTCTTCGAAAAGAACACTCGTGTAATTTCTAGTACTAATTAGTGTCTTGAATTACACGAATTAATTCAATTGTCTTGTTTCAGAGAAACATTTCTCAGGCATTCTTTTTTCCCAAAATGTTCTATTAATTTTATAGTTTCATTCCTCTCGCTTGGGAATATGTATAGTGACAGTTTTGAAATTGTAAAAACATTTCTTATTAAATGTCCATAAATAATATTTATAAATTGAAATAATATTTATCACTGTTTAAATAGGAGAGTATTTGGTGGACCGGGCGACAGATGCGCGAGCGATTCGGCAGACGAACAATTGGGCGAGTAGGGATACATATGACGGGTGGGCGACCTGATTGGCAGCGATTCGGTAGGTGGGATGATAGATTGGTTGGCAGTTGCGAGATGGGAGAGTGAGCACGCTTTGGGTTGATGAACATATGGTTGAACAGGCGCTTGGGAAGTTGAATGGGCGGACAGTTTGGTGGACGTTGGATCAAATGGGCATGGTGGTGGTGGTGGTGGTTGTGGTGTTTGGTGATGTGGGCGGTGGCGCAGGTGGTGGTGTGAGTGGTGGGGGTGGGCGTTGTGTTGGGCAGGGCAGTGGGGTTAGCGGTGGTGTAAGCAGAGGTGGGGGCTGGTGTTAGCGATGGGATAGGGAGGTCGGTGGGGTGGGTGGTGGGGCGGACTGTAGGGTGGGCGTTGGGTGGGGCAGGGCAGTGGGGTGGGCGGCGGTGTGAGTGGTGGTGTGGGGTGGGCGGTGGGGTCAGCAGAGGGGTGGGCGATGGGGTGGGTGTTTGGGCGAGGGTTGAGTGGGCTGTAGGGCGGGTGGGTGTCGGGCCATTGGGTGGGTGGGGCGGTGAGTGGGCAGGGGTGCAGGTCAATCAGATGGGAGGTTGGGTGGGCGGTTGGGAGGGCGGGCGGTTTGATCAAGCAGGCCAAAGCGGAGCTGCCAACCGGGGGCACCGAGGCTCACGCACAATTCACCGCATGTTCGCCTCAAAAGCACCACGCGCCCGCCGCGCTCTGGTGGCCCAGCGCCAAGCGGGCGGCCGCGGCCCTTCTGAATGACCGAGGAAAAACTCATTAGGCGATGTATATATCCACGCAATATGCTTTCTCATTTCTCAATGGCCCGCAGTGGGCACCGCGTCCAAGTGAAGTATCCAGGGATCGTGTTTTTTGTAATGAATATCTTCAATACGACGTGTGTCAGCGTCGCTCTGAAATCATTTTAAAAGTTTCTCAGATGACAGGTCATATCTACGTTAGATATGACTTTAACTGAATAACGCACAAATCATTAATAATGGATATTTTCTTTTTCTAAATTAAGAGCATAGCAATTTCATTTTAAATCTTTGAATATAAAGCCGTTTTTGTTCTTCAATAACTGAAATGTTTCCATCCTTAAAATGACTTAATGCGATTTTCTCTTTATTTGGTGTTTGTTAGTTTCGAACTTATCGAATTAATGAAAATTAGAACTGTTTTTTGAATTCAATTGGGGTTATCAGAGCACTTAATTATAATTTGCCATTAATCATACATCTCACGAACGTTAGTTCATCTAATGAGTGTCACCTTCATCATCTGTTGAGGGAATATGACAGAATTATCAAATGCCAATCTCACGTGGCTTCCAACGTTTCATGCACACACGTAGGGGCAATTAAATCCGATACTTCAAATGACTTTACATCGTTATTTTATTTTAAATTGAAAAAAGCAAGATGTACAAATTTACAGTGGTAATAATTTTAAACAGAGAAGCTGATAATTGACGTCATTCATTACGTAGTACCATTTCTGTAATTGATAACTTAATGTAGTACCATTGACATAAATGAAGATGCTCTCCCAGTAAGGCTGATCGTCCATTACCCGCCGAAACCTCACGAGCAAGCATTGATTTTACGTCCCGCAGCTGGTGTTGAACCCGAAGCGCCAGCTGCTCCGCTTCCCACCGGCTACGCGTGTATACGTCTCCGTTATCCGAGACGTTTTGGTGCGAAAATCACCCAAGTAGCAGCGCTGCGCTCAGCTCGGCGACAGAAGCCGCGGAGAACGGGATAGAGGAATGGAGCGTGGGTGGAGGGGAAGGAAGGGCGAGGCGAAATGAACGGAGCGGAGAGGGCCGGGCGGGGAGAGTTCGGTGGGAGAGCGGGGCTGGTAGAACGGGGCGGGGAGAGCGGAGAAAAAAAGAGCGGGACGGGGAAAGCGGGTCGGGGAGAGCGGGCCGAGGGGAGCGGGGCGGGTAAAATTCGATGGGAGAGCGGGACGGAGCGAGCGAGGCGGGAAGAGCGCGGCGGGGAGAGGGCGGAGAGAGCAGGATGGGGGAGAGCAGGGTGGGGAGAAAGGGCTGGAGAGAGCGGGGCGGGGCGGGGTGGGGAGAGCGGGGCGGGTGGAGCGTGGCGGGGAGAGCGTGGCGGGGAGAGCGTGGCGGGGAGAGCGTGACGGGGAGAGCGTGACGGGGAGAGCGTGACGGGGAGAGCGTGGCGGGGAGAGCGTGGCGGGGAGAGCGTGGTGGGGAGAGCGGGACGGGGAGAGCGAGACGGGGAGAGCGAGATGGGGAGAGCGGGGCGGAGAGAATGGGTCGGGGAGAGCTCAGCGGGGAGAGTGGGGCGAGGAGAAAAGGGAGAGAGGCGCAGGGAACGCCGACGGGGCGGCCAGGAGCGTGGGTGGTGGGCTGGTGTGGGGGGGAGGAGCCACCGCAGCTCCACCTGGCGCTCGCCGCAGGTAGCTGGGATCGCGTCCCCGTGGCCTCCGCCGCCGCGCCGAGGCACATTCCTGGCGGGACCCCCTTATCCCGGCGGCCATCGTCGCCCGCTGTGGCCGACATCGCCTCCCCATACTCTTCCCTGCCCCTCCACCCCCACTTTGGGATAGAGGTACTCCGCGGCGGTAATGATTTATCGCAATGTACATTTCACATTTTCACTCAGAAAAGAGAACTTTTTTGCTACATGAAAAAGTTGAATGTAGTGCCAATGTAGTAGTTCCTATAAAAGCTCCTTTGATTTTGCAAAATATTCATGTCACAATCAGGAACTCAAATGAATATACTTAGTATTTTTTTTCGATTTCACTCAATTTTTGAATCATGTACGACACGATATGCCCCACGGTCCGTAGAGAGGAGCGTATTCTTACCGACCATTCATTGTATTGCGTATCTACCTAACTATTCAAGAGCATTCATGCTCATTACTGCGACACGCTGCCGGCTGTGGCTCGCTGCGTCAAATGCAGCCACATGATACACTTTTCTACTGCGCGCCCTCCTCATTGCAGCCCCTCCAATCCCACGGGGCGGACATACTACTCCACAGCGGGCATTGTACTGCTTTATTGCATTGTGTACTTCTCATTTGCGCAAAACGATCATATTTTTTTGTCAGATGGAAAGGTTTGATTGAAATGCCACTTCAAGGGTTGTCGCTTTTCCCTCATGAAAATAAATTGAGATTTTTTTGTAGTAAAATGTAACTCTTGGCAGTTTTTCGTATTTTAGCCAACTTTGAAGGTCGTAACATGGTACTCTATATATGTAACTATTATTTGCAATCACAGCGTGCATGTCGAAGAAAAAGGAAAAGGTGTTATGGTCGTCTTTTATAATTGTAACTACGTTTTTGAGTATGAAAGTCAGGCATTTGTTGAATGTTTCTTTCATTTTTCTAGCCACCTTCCGAAACATTACTCTCTTGTCCGACTCTACATAGATTATCCTTCTGCTTGTGACCGTCTAGTCTTCGACAAAAGGGCAGCCCGGCTAGATGTTTCTTAATTCTAACACACTAATGTATTTCCTGGTCGGGCAACATCAGTCAACAGTCACAAGTCCTTCCTCTGTTGTCATTTTCTACATCACTACAAAAGTATGTCTGAATGGGTTACCCCAATGGCTGCAGCACTCATAATCCCAAAGCAGAGAATACTATCAAAAACTTAAGATTATGTGTTTATGGGATGAAATTAAAACTTTTTTAACCGTCCCCAACGATTCCAAGTCATTGAACAAAAGGTAAGAAATGAGCAATCACACGAATATCCTAAAAATTATTGGGAAAGAAAAAGTTCCAGACACGAAGTCACGATTACATATTAACTGAGTATGAGATATTTCTAGCTAATATCATGTCTTATATTTGATATGAAAATATTTTTATAGTTGTAAAATCATTAGTTAAACACAATGGATTTATAAAATCCAATAGACATAATTGAAAATACACGAGAGAGACACTATTCAAATATTCAATTAGTCTATCAATTTTCGGTAACAAATTTTGACACTCTTCAAATCTTCATCAATATATCGTCAACAAACATATTACACGTTCGATAACAGACGATTTTGATTGAAAGATTAGTATATATGTTAATTAAAGTTTCCGTAACCATTTTTCGAAAATTCAAGGTCTTTGAAGCTGACAACGCCGATTATGATACATAGAAATTTTGTGGAAGCATTTGACCGCGTGTCCACCTCACGATCAAGCATGTATAAAATTATCTTGGCACCGCATATTTCCATGCTTCTGCCGTCGCATTTTTGTCATTTGTGCTCATGTCTTGTCTTGACCGCTGCCTCCCTGCACCACCCCATCCAGACTCTGCACTCAATCGGCTCAGCCCCATCCCCAACCCCTTATTAATCAGCATCACCGTCGCTTCTACCACCACCCCAGCAACCGTTCGCAAGGTCGCTCTTAATACCTCCGCTGCCCTCGACAAAGCTAGTATCACTGCCGTTGTCACCGCCACCACCAACAGTCTCCCCCGCTTCCGCCGCCCCTACCCTCGTTCTCACCATCACCATCATTGTCAATGCTTCTCTCACCACTTCCTCTCCTCTCTTCGCCTCCTCTTCCGCCTTCGCTTCTACTACCACCGCTATCTCCACAATCTCTACCACCACTGCCACATCCATCTCCCCCGCTGCTGCCGCCCCTGCTCTCATCACCACCATTGTCACTGCTTCAGTCACCACCTCCTCCTTATCTCTCTTCGCCTCTCTTCACCTCCTCTTCCGCATTCTCTTTAACTACCACCGTTATCATCTTCACCACCATTATCACCACCACCGCAAACACCTCCCTCGCTCGGCTGCCCCCGCCCTCACAACCACCCTTATTGCACTGCTTCCGTCACCACCTCCTCCTCATTTCTCTTCGCCTCCTCTGCCACCATCGCTTCAAGCACCACCGCTATCATCACCACCACCACTACCTCCTCTCCTCCCTTCGCCTCCTCTGCCGCCATCGCTTCAACCACCACCGCTATCACCACCACCACCACTACCTCCTCTCCTCCCTTCGCCTCCTCTGCCACCATCGCTTCAACCACCGCCGCTATCATCTCCACGACCACCACCACAACCTCCTCTCCTCCCTTCACCTCCTCTGCCGCCATCGCCTCAAACACCAGCGCCATCATCTCCACCACCACTACCTCCTCTCCTCCCTTCGCCTCCTCTGTCACCATCGCTTCAATCACGACCACTATCATCACCACCACCACTACCTCCTCTCCTCCCTTCGCCTCCTCTGCCACCATCGCTTCAACCACCACCGCTATCATCACCACCACCACTACCTCCTCTCCTCCCTTCACCTCCTCTGCCGCCATCGCCTCAACCACCAGCGCCATCATCTCCACCACCACTACCTCCTCTCCTCCCTTCGCCTCCTCTGCCACCATCGCTTCAACCACCACCGCTATCATCACCACCACCACTACCTCCTCTCCTCCCTTCGCCTCCTCTGCCGCCATCGCTTCAACCACCACCGCTATCATCACCACCACCACTACCTCCTCTCCTCCCTTCACCTCCTCTGCCGCCATCGCCTCAACCACCACCGCTATCACCACCACCACCACTACCTCCTCTCCTCCCTTCGCCTCCTCTGCCACCATCGCTTCAACCACCACCGCTATCATCACCACCACCACCACCTCCTCTCCTCCCTTCGCCTCCTCTGCCACCATCACTTCAACCACCACCGCTATCATCACCACCACCACAACCTCCTCTCCTCCCTTCACCTCCTCTGCCGCCATCGCCTCAACCACCAGCGCCATCATCACCACCACCACCGTCACCTCCGCTGCAGACGCCGCCGCGACCCGACAGCCCCCGGGCCGCGGCCGCCACCGGCGCGGCGTAAAAGCTTTCGGTAAAAAAGTGCCGGCTGCGGCGGCGGCGGCGCCGGAGAGCAGGTAATTGCCCAGATACACGGAGCGAGCGGCGAGCGGCGGCCGGCGGCCGGCGGCGGCGCGCACCTGCTGATGGCCCTTTCAGGGACAATCGACCCTCCTTAGTACTCTTATCCGGCGTGGAATGCGGCGGCCCGAACGCCGGCGCCCCGGCCGCGCACTCTCCTTCGGGGCGCTCCGCGGGCGGCGGCTACTTCTGGACAGCCAGCGTCGTTCTACTCGGCCTGCTCTCGAGTGCGGAGGACGGGCCGAGGTGGCTCAGGGCATCGGCTGATGCCACTGTAGTACGTTTGATCGGGACGTCCTACGGTTCGAGTATCGAGGGTGGCAGGATGTTCACCTCTAGCTACAAGGCTAGGTTGATTTCAGCCGCTGTCTGGAGGGGAATTGTAGCGGCCGTCTCGCCGATCGGCTTAAGTGGCTCAGGGAATGAACTGATGTCTTTGCAACGCCTCTGACCGGAAGGCCCTTGGGTTCAAGTCCCGACGGTGGCCGGATTTTCAACACCAGCTACATTGCAATGTCGAGCCTGAAGAATAATTCTGCTGCCAGTTGCATTAATCGGTAGTTTTCCGTGATTTCGCCAAACAACGTCAGGCGAATGCCGGAGCAGTACCCTAACAAACGGGCCACGGGCAATATTCCCTTCCTCTTCCTTGACCGTGATAAAAACATGCACTACACTCTCGGGAGTAATGACCGTAATAGTTGTCGCACCCGGCAACACGAAATAATGAATCAATCAAATGCTGTGGGAGTGATGTACTAGATCTGACATCCACAGCCACGGTAGGCTCCCTACGTGACTACAGAGGGGAGAGGCAGGGCAGGGACGTGCACACCTACAAGAATGGAGATATAAAATACAGGAAATTTATGGAGTTAAAAATTGCTAGTTTTCACAGACCTTTCAGAGTATAGTTGTAGTAACTACAATTAACTGCGGTTGAGATTATCTTCTCCGACTGGGATGGTGTGGATCACAACTCTTCATATCGGGACGCCCTTCCTACAGATCTCGAGGTTGGCGGCCTTTTAGAGTTCGGCGAAATAACTAGGGATGTCTGGCACTCTAAGGAAATCTCATGGTAGTTTGCCCTAGTCGGTCGTTTCCCTGATTTCCTCCGACCAATTCGGAGGGTGCCGGAGGAGGATCCTAAAGCTAAACTACAGGACATGGACCGCCCTTCTTTTTTTTCTTGCCTCCCGTCTATTTGTTACTCCACACAACGTATCGCGGATGTCGGGTCATTGGACGTTGCCATTAGGAGAGCTTAGTGTGCAATGTCTGGGGCTGCATTCCTAATTCGAGTCGGACGTAGAGGGAGACACGTATCAGCGCGAAAAAACACCTTCACTTCCGTTAAACTTAATCCAAGGCGCAGTTAATGCACTTCTATTCTACCGTTGTCACTTGAAAAGGAGTAAGTTAAAAATTGCAACACAATACAGTACACGAGAATGTCTGTTACGAGTACTACTAAAATGGAAATTTATGGCTACGACTCAACACCATTAGACAAATCGAGTAGTGATTTTCTATAGAAAAGTGTTATAGAACCATTTCCTATAATAATTTATGTAACTATATATAACTAGGGCAATTTAAATGGAAGATTTTTAGAAAATATTCCGCAACCAAAACAACCATTATTTCAAAATAATATTTGCAGAAACCAATGATATTTTCTAGAAAGTTGTATAACTGGGACATTTTAGACACTCTGAATTACTACTTAATGTCATACAAATACCGCAGTTTCAAATCAAGTAGGCATTTTTCAAGAAAGAACAAAATAACACAACGGAGAAGAAAAAAAGGAACAGTGAAACATTAAGGAAGATAAAGGACGGTCATAACCATTTGAATTAAATAACGGAGGAAATATGATACGAACAATAAAATGGCCAGATATACGACCTCATTCAAGGGAGATGGAAAACAAACTTATGGAAAAAATAAATGAAACAGTAGAAATATGGATACCAAAATAAAAATGCCGACAAGTTTTGCACCGTTCCTTACACATGATAACACTTCACTGTCCACAACAAATCTCGTACGTTTTTTTCTTTTTATCTAAAGAACAGTTACAAAATTTCTCTTATGTCGCTCAAACTTGAAAACCTTCGTGTTTAATATCGCAGACTATACCAGAGACGTTTCAAATTTAGACAATTTTTAAAATTATTTTATTTTAAGTCTCATAAACAACAAAGATCCTGCGCTAGTAATACAATAATTAAATGCAATTAAAAGTCTTTCAAAATATCAATACTTTTATAAAATGTTATCACTTTGTCTTGATAACCTGGCAATAAAATGGAATTGAAGTTTCCATCTCCTACATTTCAGATATACAAAAGTCTTGATTATAGGAGACATGTATCTTGTATATCGTGATTGTAGACGGGGCATTCCAGAAGGATGTGGTTTATTGATAAAACAGTATTGCAGATGGTACAGATTGGCTGTGGAACTTTAGACCATTTTGAATTGAGTATTTACGCTCATTAATGGTGTGATGCGTTATAAGATAGAAGCACCGACAGTGACCTTAGTTAAAGGCATTTTCCTAATTTATTTTTAATTCTGGAGCTACAATACTACATTTTGTAAGTGAATGTGAATATGTGACTTGCATACCACTTTCAATTTTAAATTTGTTCTGTTTTATATTAATCTATTTTGAAAACCTGTTTTACTGCAGCGGTCACATTAAAATTGCAATATGTTGGTTATGGTTGCATACTTAATTCAGTAATGACCACTCGATATACGATCTATTGAAAGTTTACGACTTTTTAAAACCAGAAAGGAAGTTCATGTTACTTTATTTCAATGTTAGTATTAAAAAGATGTTTTTTTGTATATAAAAGAAGGGAGAATATATAAATTATCTTCGTGTTTCACCTTACCACTGAAAGACATAATCTCCACAATCTTCAAGTTTGAAGGAAGCGGGAGTTTTTAGTTTTTTGAATTCTTATTTTTCAGTTTTTTACTCTGCTGGTGTCTTTATGATTGCTGTTCTTTATAATTGTTGGGGATTTTTAAAACATTTTCAGAAATATTTATTAGTCACGAAATCTGAGAAATAATGTGTAAGGTACACCTGCAATTGTTCTATTTGTATGCAGAGAGAAACCACCGAAGGAGTTGAATTACAATGACGTCCTTTGTAGAGAATTGCGTTGAGTCACATTACCGATTCCCAGTAATGGATTTTCGTGATCGATGCGTGTTGGCCGTACTTGTAAATAGAAACGTACGTCACAGCCACTTGCATATAACTCAGCAATCGAATAGTTCAGCTGAATAGTAAGAACAATTGAATTCTTCTGGATGTCAAGCCAATAGATTAAATGTCGATATTACTTCATTGTTTCAGTTCTAAAAAAATGACCTTTATTACTAAATTCAATTTGTTACATCATGTTATTTTCCGTTTAGCAAATTAAATAAGATGTTTAATTCCATAAAAAATCGAAAAATCATGTAATGCAACACATATTGTTATTTGCTTATTCAGATACCCCAGAAAAATCTCGCAAATGTCTCCTTTTACAAATTTCCAAAGGAACTCCCTTTGATTTGTGAACTTTCAATTTGAAATCATTCTCTCACCTACGCAGTGGAGCCTGTCTTCACGTGTTCACCTTTCAATCCGCGCCTTCTCCTACCGTACGCTCGCTTTTAGCCCCCGTGCTCTCGCATTGCATGCGACACTCGCACGTTACTAAAACTAAAATATATTCTAAAAAGGTAGGGGACGGCCGTTGATGTAGCAGTCAGACCGCTCGCCTTCCACCGCTATGATCAGAGTCTAATTCCTGGTGGATCCGTGCAGAATTTGGAGAACAAAGCGGATTCACGGCAGATTTTCCCTGTGTTTCCCCGCCTTTCTTGCCTCTATTTATTCATTTATTTACTATCAAAAACAGTTAAAAAGTGTGTGTGACGTGATACGAGCAGAAGGGTATTCTGGGCACGTTTTCCAAAATTCTGGGATCCTTACACTAACCCATATTCAAGTTGAATTCCGAATAGATGAAATTAGCATTTTTGGTAAGAATTGATAAGAAAAATTCGCTTCAGTGAAATCAAAACTATTTCAAAGGCAAACCAGATTCAGAGTTTACCTATTATTCCTTTTCGTGCCCTTTGTGAAGGAATTGTGAAGGACTTCCTGTAGTGAGAACACAGAGAACGATAATTTGAATAACTATATTACTCTGAGAACTTAAAAAGACGTGCCCAGATAGTGAAGTTCCATTTATGCCCAGAAGCAAAACAAGAGACCGTCTCAGCATTCGCTCCAAGGACAAGGAAAACTCGACGAAAAACCTGTCTTAGATTGGGGTCATTGACCCAGAAGTTGAGGTACAATAGTCGTTACAGGTTTTTTACAATCTCATTAAATAATTTGCTCCATCACCATATCACAGCTTCCAATTCACCTGGCCAAGAAACCATTCATCCATTCTAGGCATGGCCATAACGCTAAGACATTGGCATCGTAATAGAGAATTTTTGAATGACGTGGACGACCTTTTGCTTGGTTCTAGAAGGGCAAGCCTCGTCATCAGGTACATGCCAAAATGGCTTTTTGAGTCGGTCGTAACAGGTACGGCCAATAAAAATCCGGTGAGTGAAATAATTTCATGTCAGTATCAGAAGTAGTGAATTCATACATAAGATAATTCAAAATTACCTTTAGGCTTCTGAAAGTCAACAGTGTTACGATGCAAGTAATGCGTTATGTGGGATATCCTACTCTTGCAAAATTGTAAGTCTACCTCCTCCAACGAAGAACTGGCGGCTGGTGTAACGGTTAGCGTACTGGACTGTTGTACCCAAGTTGGCGGGTTCAAGCCCGATCGAAGCCGTGGATTTTTAAGGGCGAAAAAATCCTTCGTACGCCTTCCTTCGGAGGGGAAGTAAAGCCGGCTGTCCCATGTTTGTAGATTTACTTGCGTGTAAAAGATCCTCAAGCCCAAATGACGCCTCTGAGCTAAATTCAAATCGCCTGTTTCTCGCCCAAGAAATACCTTCTTTCTCTGCTAGATGAAAGGAGCGTAGCGAAATTTGCGTGGTCAGGCGGAAGAGCGGACCTGATGGCCCGAGTCTCGCTACGTAAAATAAGGCAAATTCAATTCAATTCAAAAGAACTGTTGAGCCCTCGGAGGCAGCTTTCGTCTCGCGCCAGAGGCCGTCAGCTGCGAGGGGAAACCCCCGGCGCCGAAGTGACACACTGGGGACTCGGCGAAAGTGGCGAGCTAAGCGTTGGCTACTCGGCACTCACTGTTTCATAATCCTGTATGTATCATGGTGTGCTTGGAGTCATTAAGTGTCTGTCACACGTTGTACCTTACATACTTTATGGGGCTGCGACGGAATTTCAACATATCATTACGGACAATGCATTCTGCGTTAAGAAGTTGTTTCTTAAGCCTCTGATTTTTCGTTTTATCAGCATAATATTTGTATATATTTGACTATTTCTCCCAAGTGCTATGTTCAGTAGTACGAAGAATTCATTCACACTTCTACCAATCTCTACCAAGAAATTGTCAAAAGTTCCCTATAGTGAACTTCGCGCTATTTGCATCTGTTTTTCATTTGTCAAATATATTTACTCTTTGAGTGTGTAGATTGTACTTAGATTTAGATTTATTATTAAAGTTCGCTTTGAGATAATGCTCGGTGGCAAACATGATAGCAATTAGAATTAGAATTACAAAACATTTTCAACATTTACAATTTTACTATTAGATTACTATTAGATTTACTATTATAATTAGGGGTCGATATCATAGTTCCAATTTATTTCTAGCTAACTCTAAATTCACTTCTAGCTTACATAACACTTCACTACACTACACTACACTACACTTCACTTCACTGTATAAGGGATATGACGATAATAATTATAAGAATAACAATATAAGAAATAATAATAACTTAAAAATTTCCCCAAAGCTAATGACAGTGTTAACAATGATGATGATAAATTTGTCAGTAAATATATAGTAATTATAAAAGTAATAATAGTAAAAGTAATAATAATAAAAAATAATAATAATAATAAAGATAAATGTCTCAGTCAGTATGTCAGTATTATTTGAGATGATCTAGATGAAATGAAGCATATTTTTAAATTTGGCTACATTAGAAAGAAGAGCCTCTAGTGCTTCTTCAGGTAGTTTGTTCCAATCTACTATAGTGCGATTATTAAGAAAAAACAACAAACCTAACAATATTAAGAGCAAATTAAATATTTTGATGAAATTAACGTGCAGAAATAGATGAGAAAGTAAGCAATTCATTTCTCAAAAATAATTTGAAGTCAACCCCCAAAAAGAAAAGCTTTTCGATAATGAATACCAGTGAGTCTCCTGTGAAAAATAACTCTGAATTTGTATCTCAGACATCATTTTTCATTTTGGAATTTGGCATCCAACGCAAACAACAGTTTTTTCGTCTTCCATGTTCTCAACCAAGGAATATCACAAGTACGGTCTCCGTATTTTCATTCTTAATTTATATCTCCGTTGTACAAACATGAGATTTGGCGGCGGCGATGGTCCTTCGAAGCCGTGGATTTTTAAGGGCGAAGAAAATCCTTCGTACGCCTTCCTTCGGAGGGGAAGTAAAGCCGGCTGTCCCATGTTAGTAGATTTACTTGCCTTTAAAAGATCCTCAAGCCCAAATGACGCCTCTGAGCTAAATTCAAAATCGCCATTTTCTCGCCCAAGAAATACCTCCTTTCTCTGCTAGTTGATGAAAGGAGCGTAGCGAAATTTGCGTGGTCAGTCGGAAGAGCGGGCCTGATGGCCCGAGTCTCGCCACGTAAAATAAGGCAAATTCAATTTAATTGGAACAGGAAATTTCGGTCAGTTTAATATTCCCAACTTAGTAGACCGAGATGAGACACAAGCGTGTAATCGCACGCTGAGGACTTTCGCCCATTCTAAAATCCCCTGCCTTGGAATGGTTTTGCCCGTTTTCGGTTGCTCAGGGCATCAACTGAAGTCACTGCAGCGCCCCTGACCCAGAGACCCTAGGGTTCGAGTCCCGACGGTGGCTGGATTTTCGACTCGAGCTGCGTAGCAATGCCGAACTCAGCTGCTGCCTGGAGAAGAGTTCTAGCGGTTAGCTGCTCTGATCGGTAGTTGTCCTTGGTTTCGCCTCTCAACACCAGGCGAATGCCGGAATAGTACCCTAACAAACGGGCTGCGGACTGCGCGCGATCTTTCCTTCCTCTTCCTTGTCCTATCCTCACCCATTACTTACACACACTCTTCCAATTACGTGCTCTACACTAACGTAGTTTTCCGTGTTTTTTTCCGACCAACACCATGTGAATGCATGAGCAGTACCCTAACAAACGGGCTGCGGACTGCGCGCGATCTTTCCTTCCTCTTCCTTGTCCTATCCTCACCCATTGCTTTCACACCCTTAATCTTACATACACTACACCACCACACGTGTCGAAGGACCAGCCGGAAGCTTAGAGCTTGTCCCGGTTGAGGCGGTGCTCAGCTGGTAGAAGATACCTGGTGGAGGAAAACCAAGCCGACATATAGGTCGGCGCTGGATTTCACCGTCCAGCAGTAAACATCACCGCCAACTACAGTGATAAAACATTCACTACAATTACTGGAGTAATAACTATAACGTACCACGCGCCTTGAAACATGAACTAACCAACCGAATGGTTTTGAACCCATCAACTGGAGTGTGCTAACCACTGCCATTTCACCACGACCTGCAATTTGTGCTTAAATGATACAATTAGAACGCAACCGAATACGTATTCTGACCTTTTCAAACGTTCTTTATGACGCACGCCTTAGGCCGCTTGCCCACGCCGCCACAGAAGCGCGCGAACGTCAATCATCAGGGCTCTTCGCCGACCCTCCGGCGACGACGGACAAAGGGACCACAACAGGTACCTGCTTCGCTGCCCACAAGTGCAACGCAGGCTGCCCGCAAGTGCTGTTAGCTACACTTCTACTAATCTGCATTGTGACACCCTTCTCTTTGCCTCAAGCGCCTACCACCAGTACCGTAGCGTCGAGTGCGTCCTGAGGGAAAGCCATTGACCCACGACCAGCACCAAATATTTCGATTTGTATGCAGGAGCTCTGTAAGAAGGAAGTGAATCACCGTGCCATCATTTCCTGCAAGGGGAGTGCGTCAACGCCCCGTTCGGTTTCTCATTGTCGCCTCCCACCTTCCCCTCCCTGCCCTACCCGTTCACTCGGAAGCAACGGGAACCTTCCCCGCTGGGGACATACAGTGGGCGTGTCGGAGCACAGGCATTCCCCTTCGAAATACAGTAGAGAGAAAGGTAGATTTATTATTTCTGCAGGTAGGTTTATACAACCTGGTGGGAGAACATTACCATTAGCAAATTACAAGTAGGAATATTGGGACAATGTAATTTTAAATCATTTTAAGACAATAAAAGTAATAATAATAATAATAATAATATGATAACAATAAAGACAACAATAACAACATTAACTCATAACATAACAGCATTAACATAAATACATTTTTTAAATACACTGCACTCCACTTCACTTCACTTCACTACACTTGCACTTCACTTTTCTTTCTTCTTCTCTATTGCACTTCACTTCACAACACGACACTCCAATTCAACTACCACTTTAAATATAATTATATATAATAAAACAATGCATTTAATAGTAATTATCACAATACTAATAATAACAATAATAATAATATAATAATAACTATTTTTTATAGCCTAACTTACTAATTATTAAATTTTACAAATGTTCTTAGTTAATATATACTGGTACAGTAGACTGACTATTATCCGACATAGTTGGAATCGAGACAATTTCGGGAGCAAACCAACTTGCATAATCTGGTGTATATTGTTAAAAAATGTTACGTTTCGCAGTTGAAGTGCTTTTGTCTTGTAATCTTTAAAAAACTCAAGAATTTCTATTCTGTATTAATACTTTTAATCAACGAACTGTTTTCTAACAGTTTATAAATAATCATACCGTAACTTCTCTGTTACAAACTTGTTGAACCTTGTCTTGCTCTGATCAAGAGAATAGTCTGTCATGAGGCCTGACACAACTGTAACTACAAGTAATAAACAATGTTATTGGTTTACATGGCAGTAAATATTAATTGTAGTTGTAGAAAGTAAATATTGAGTCATGTGGCTTCATTGCGCTGGAACATCAGTACAACAATATAAATGAATGAACATTTTTACCGCAGTCGCACAGTGACAACCAAAACTGACTGTCAAACGCAATGTATGACGAGCGAATTAAATTATTACTGATTTCGGGGAAGTCCTTACATTCGTGTAGTCCGAAACGCGCCGCGCTCGCAGTGCCGCTGCAACTGCAGACGTGCTCCGTTTCCCAGTAGATTATTTTGTTGTTTTTCCGATGACCGGTTAACCTCGAACATTGACTACAATACAATGAAACCTGCTCAAACAGTCATCTCTCTTAAGCCGTCACCTTCAACGACAATTTATCCCTGGAATCGATTACATCTTCGTGAAGTACATGTAAATATGTTCTCATTGAAGCTGTTCTCTGGTCTCGTGATCAGAGACCAGCTTGAGGCCTATTTAGTACACTAACGCGTGTTGGACGGTGATGGTGACGGTAACATTTGACGGCAAGTTACTTCCTCTAGCAATTGTGAATCGCAATACTACATACGAAAGATAGGAATATAGATTACTGTTAATTCTGCAAAGAGACATATTTTGAGATGACATAACACAGAGATATTTATCTTCTGGGAGGTAGAATTTCGTTTTTGAAAATGATAGACAATTTAGAATCATATTTTAGAATAGACAAAATACCTATAATATAGCATAAATGGCTTTCGTAAACAGCCCCTCTTACTACGTGCGCGTTCTATATCGTTTGTGCCCTGTTGGAAGCGCAGCCGAACAATGACCTTAGGTGCGTGGCGGTGAACAGCAATTCGTACGTGAAAGTAAAATTAAATGGCGGCGGCGGCGAGGGTGGCTGTGACGGAGATGATGGCGGGGGTGGCGGTGTGGGCGGGGGCGGGGACGGCGGAGGCCGTGGGATCGAGGGGGAGTGGCGGGGCCGGGGGGTGGAGGGGTCGGCGCGGTCGGTGGGGCGGTGGGGGTGGCGGGGATTGTGAGGACGGCAGGGGAGGCAGCAGGGACGGTGGAGAGGGAGCGGCGGAGGAAGGCGAAGGCGGCGGGGGTGGCGGGGGCGGTGAGGGCGGTGAGGGCGGCGGGGGCGGCGGAGGCGGCGGGGGCGGCGGAGGCGGCGGGGGCGGCGGAGGCGGCGAGGGCGTCGGGGTCGGCGGGTCGGCGGAGGCGGTGGAGGCGGCGGAGGCGGCGGGGACGGCGGGGTCGGCGAGGTCGGATGGGTCAGCGGGGGCGGCGGGGTGGCGGGGGCGGCGTGGGCAGCGGGGCGGCGGGGGCGGCGTGAAAGGAAGCGCCAACAAAGGTTTGCGTGGGCGGTGGCGGCGACGCGCGTGGCCAAGATGACAGCGAGACAAGAAGCGGCGCCGGGAACCGCCCAGGTGTTGCTTGTCTCGACAGGACGCCCCGGGGTAGGCTTCAAGGCATTCCGTGCGCGGGGATAGAAACGCCTACGGGTTGCGAGAAGAATCATGAGAGTTATTAAAAAAAGAATTCTTAAATGATAAACTGGTGGTGCTATCCTTTTGAAAATAATTTCTCATTTTGTTTGTAACGGCGAGGTACGCTGAGCTTCTAAACTCATGTTTGACAATATACTATTATAGTGGTATAATAATTACAAGAGTTTATTATCGGTATTCTGCTTTATTATTTCGATATCTATTAGCTTAGAAATTATGTGAAGAAGCAAGAGCATGGAAGATGAAAGAAAGAAAACCGTGATGGTGATTGGGAGCGATGAAACAACTATCTAGGAGTAAGAGGAGAGGGAAAAGGGGGGAAGAAAGATATAGTGTAAGGCGACGGATATAAGGAGCGCAAAATATTCGGTGGAAAAATATTACCTTCATAAATTATTACTTCAAAATAATATTGGATGAATGGGCAAAATAAATCCAAAATGTTAGTGGTGTCTGAATAAATGCCAAATGTGACTTTAGTTAAATGGGGCTACACTAGGGAGCTCTGAATATAGAACACCAGGGGCGTGATTTAAGAACGAAAAAAACAACAACAAACTATCATCAAAGTATTTACCATGCTGGAATTCATCATTACAGTAAGGAGTATCATAACTAGTAGAGAGAAAGGTACTTTCCCCATGCTGCTTGTTCAGAACTAAAAAACTAGAATACTAACAAGTACTCTGCGATAAGACCATACAAAAGTCACGCGATACTGGCGATACGATCTGTGAGATGATTCGAATTTGCGATACGATATGTTGGACAATTATCGGATTCGCTTGTATATCAAGGAATGGTAACGAGAACTACATTTTCGCTTTTAGAAAGTATGTGGTGACAGAGAAAGGAGGCGAAGGAAATGAAGGTGGAGACGAATGAGTACGGGTAGGAGGTGAAGGTAGAGAAGACAAATAAGGAAAAGAAAGAGTAAGGGGTACAAAAACGACAAGAATAATAACGATTGAACGACTGCTTGCCAGGGCTATTCACCAGCATTCTACTCCTAGAAATGATCCTGTGACAATGGCAAAGGTTGAGAGGCGGTTGTGAGGAAACAGAGCGGAAAGTAAACGCCGCGACTGGCTCTCCTAGAGAGTCAGCAAAAATTCTCTAAGAGCGGGTTGCAAACTATTACCCTTTTTTCAAACCGTCCTCACAAAATCTCCATGATATAACGTTCAGCGCGGTAGAAATCAAGTGGAATGAGAGGGTGACACCTTCGTAAGAGACACACGGGCTTAAATCACCATACTAGAACACGAAACCGAAGGCTGCGGGTTCGATTCCAGTGTAAGGGGTGTGTGTTTATGCCAAGTCATTGTGGTGGGGTTGACTTCTCGTATCACCTCCTAATGCATCTGGACACCCATAATTTTTTCTTAACATTAATAGTCGAAGAGCACCACAGACGACACAGAGTTCACGGGCAACTAACTTTTGTGCACAGAAAGTTGAATTTATATTTTACGAACAGTTTCCTACCGCAAAATGTGACATCGAACCTTTTTCATTGCACCGATTCGATTCATCACTCATGATCACTCTACCAGGCGATGGCAATTTACCACTGTGATTGTTTGCTCTCGAAACGAGATGATCTAAGTCGTACGTCTTCCCCTTCGCTAGGGGTCGAAAACGAAATTATCATCATTCTCATCTGTAGGATTGCCGAAACCGACTGGATTTGTAATTTAAAAGCTGTGAAGAGCTGTGAAAGCGTGTGAAAAAATCGTTGCAGACATTTCGCTTTTCGTAGGAAAAACGCAGCCAGATAGCACTGTATAGCCGCACTGTATAAACGCAGCCAGATAACACGAAATGAGTTACACACCTGTAAGATATGAGTGTATTATCATTTAGATTATGTTGTGTTCTGGATAACACTTAGAATGTGGAGAGAGACACTCCCTCTTCTTCGCAAAGGACCCATGATCTTAATTTCGTCCAATATGCCAGTTATTATTGTACAGCGCTCCAGAAAAATCTCTCCGCAGTAGCACCTTGATGCTTGCTACAAAAATTATGTTGGCAGCAACGTGTAACAAAAGAAAATATAAATACCGCACTCACCACAACAATCATAACAGATGCTGGAAGTATACACCCCTTCATTTGTTTCCCTTCATCTGTTGGCTACCAACATGAATGCACTTTTTAATAGGAGGCCCTGGTCCGGATAGGCGTCCCTGGCGCACTATGCATCAAAACGCCTCATCCTTTGTATCGGAAGGCGCACTGAGCACGTATGGGTGACAACGCTGTCGAGGGCACTTGCTCCCCGAAGAGACGCTCGTCACACGCGTCGAATTCAATTAACGTAGGCCGAATGGCGGGGGGGGGGGTGGCGCGTGGGCGGCCGTGGCGAGGGTAATAAGGAAGAGCGCAGCGTCGGCGTCGGCGTCGCAGGGCTCTTTGTGGCGGCGCGACACACGTCGCGCGCCGCCGGCGACGCAACCGAGCCCCGCCCACGCATGCGCTTCCTGGCGGCCGGCGCGCGACGCGATGCGACACGACGCGACGTGGCCTGACTCACAACGCACCGCCACGGCACCACCACGCTCGCGCGCCACGCGCAGATTAGAGGCTGTTCTAGTATTACTTCTTTTCCGGTATCTTTCTTTATCTTCTTCTTCTTCTTCTTCTTCTTCCGGTGTAATCCCTCTCCTTATTTTCTCATCGTTCTTCTTGTTGTGAAATCCCTCTCCTTATTTTCCTCTTTTTTCTTGTGCAATCCTCCTCCTTATTTTCTTCCTCATTCTACTTCTTGTGTAATCCCTCTCCTTCTTTTACTCTCTTCTCCTTGTGCAATCCCCCTTTGTTTTCTTCCTCGTTCTGCTTTTTCTGTAATCCCTCTCTTTATTTTCCTCTCTTTTTTCTATCCTCCTCCTTATTTTCCTCCTTGTTCTTCTTGTGTAATTTCTCTTATTTTCCTCGTTGTTCTTGTTAATATACTTCCTCTCCTTGTTCTTCTTCTGCTCTACTGTCCTTCTCCTACTCGAATTTTCATTCGTCCTCATTTTTCTATTCCCCTAGTCCTTCCTGTTCTGATAGTCTTCCTTATCCGCTTAGAAGTCTACATTCTCTTTTTATTCTTTCTTCTCCTCCGTGTAGTATTTTTTGCCTTCCTCGTAGTCTTCCTTATTCTCCTGTAATCTTCTCTCATTGTCTTCTCGTTCTGTTTCGTCTCCTGTTCGTACTCATGCTAGCTCTCATTCGTCCTCTCCAGATTCCTCATTCGTCACCTTGTCATTATTCACCTTCACTTTCTCATTCGTCTCTTCCTGGATATATGTCAATTCTTCGTGCTCATTCGTCTCCTCAGTTTTCTCATTCTTCTCATCTTCCTCATTCGTTCCCTTCTTATTCGTTTCATCTACGTTCTTACTCACCTCACCCTTCTTACCGTTCTTCTCATCCTGCTTCATCTAGTCATTCCCAACTTCCTTATTCTTTACCTTTTTTCTTCTCCTTCTTCTTCTTCTTCTTCTTCTTGACTTTCTTGTCCCTCAAAGCAATTACAATATTAACAAGAATAGGTCAGAAAAGAAAATGTTGAAATCGCAAGAGCGAACACATGCTTCAAGAATTTTTTGAAGTCTACGTAAAATAAATGTTGAGGAAAACAGAAAGGGATGTTAAATCCTATAATTACATACAGATAAAGACATTTTAGTAAAAAATGGAAATTGTGAATGCAAGAAGTTTCTGAAGGTACTGTAGTTCTCATACCATTTCACTAGCGATATGTACAAAACAAATTTAGTTGCAAAGAAATCGCATTTGCGTTTCTGTTTACATTTTCGTTTTCCTTGAACTCGATGAATGGAACAAAAAGTAAGTACATTTCTCTCATATACTCAGTCCGATAAAGTAATCTAACAAAATAGAAGACACATGACTTGTATTTATACATATCACTCATTATTATTTTGTCACTTTTAGTCATGTAACGTGAATTTCACAACTAGATTTATTACTAGATACAAAGTGCAAATTACTCAAAGGAGACTTTGAAGTTTTTAATGAAAATAATAGAGAGGACGTCGTTGCAGCATGTCCAAGTTGTCAATTCATATGACAGTGATTTCACAGGAAATGTGACTGAATGCACATGGAAATTTTACGCTTTTCAATTGAATTTAGCTTGTTTTAATTACAAAGAAACGCAGGCGCAAACATTTCCAACAGACGTACTCTGAACGTTTCACGAACATTATATTACATACAAGTAAATCGCGTCAGCTTGCTTACGATGCAGCCCAGGATAAACGACATGAAAACATTTAAAGTTGTACAAAGTTTCCATTTGCTTGACTGTTGACAAATCGTTGATTACATTTTATGTGGATTACTCAGAATTATATTTGTATTAAAATAGTACAACTAGACACTGCAAATTTTACCGAATCAAACTCTGAATACAAATGTTACGAATCTATAAACTTCGTCCCGCAACAGTGCTTGCTCCCCCAGGTGCCCACAATCATAGGTATTTTCAATAATTTTAGCTGCCGCTGCTTTCCACTTTTCCTGAGTCGCTGCACGTTCTCTTCGCTCTTAAAATAGAACTTTTAAAGTGCTGTCAAATAAAACGATTAAAGTTGCAACTAAAAATATATTGTTCGAAATTTAAGGAAGGTTAATCAATCGGTAAATTGTTATCTGCTCCTCGATCGTGCATATATTGTTCTGTGTTCTTCAACCACCAATTATATCTAATACCTTCCCCGAGGTTTCGCCAGTCTTTTAATCATTTGATTACACTACTAATGGGTATTTAAACAAATATTTTACTTTAAATATCACGACTTAATCGTCGTGCGTGCATATCTTCCGAACTCTCGCTAGCTTCTCTCCAAAACAAACTCGCCTCTAATGCAGCCCATTAAATTACTCAGTTTTTCGTTCCTTTATGATTCGAAACACTTGAACCAAGTTCAATTTTCATTTTGTAACAATAATTCAAAAGGGGGTATAATTTCTAGGTTAGGAACTACCCAGATACATTTTACCTTTCGGTTCCATTCGAGGATTTTGTGATAATATATATTCCGTCGTATCTGCATCTTCGAATTCAAAGAAGGCCGTTCGATAAACTCGCAGAAGCAATATCCGGTACACAGATATGTTTTGTAAACGAACGCAACTTACTTTCGCGAGAAAAAAAAACAACTTCTGAACGGAGACGAATGCTGGAAGTTTGTGGGAGAAAAGCGACCGTTATTGGTCAATTCGCGGACTTCCTCTTCTTGAAACGGCTTTCGGGCGCCATCGATACAGTTCCCCAACCGGGGGTTGCGAGGTCGTCTATCCCCACTCTATCCTCACGACCTCTCCCCTTCCTCCCTCCTATCCCCTTCAATGGTCCAGGGCCTCTTGACGGGAGCCGGTGGAAGCCAAACGCACCACATCGTTAAATCAGGTTAGCGGAATTCCTACGAAGTTTCTGTTAGTACGAATTTGATCAGTAAATTTGTATTTCTAAGGAAATTTCTTTAAGGATAAACCTCTTCCTACCACTTTATTCGGTCTTAGACTAATCAACAGTTTGAGATGGTTTGTTTACTGTTAAAAATTGTAGCATTGTCGAATAGTTTTTTTTGTTTACTTACGTCAAAAAAGTTCAAAACTGTGTGTGACGTGATATGGGGAGAAGTTAAATTGAAGTTACATTTTTGTCCAGAAGCCAAAGAAGGGGTCATCTCAGCAAATGCTCAAGGATCAGGTAAACTGGACGAAAACCTGATCGAGATGGGGGTCAAATGCTGCTGAACAATACTGCACTAAATGGTTTTCTAAAATGTAGCACGTAAACTACTTCAGAACAAATAATTAAGTTATCTTTTATAACATTACATTAAAATAAATATTTTAACAAAAACGAGCTTCACAATTACTACAACATACAGGCAGGGCTGGATTATGCTTGATGTAGACCATAGCACCATTTTTTCGTAAGTTTACGAAAAAATAGTGTAATTATACTTTTTAGGAATTAAAAATGGTAATTAAGAATAATATGGATAAGACAAACCATTAAAAATTTACGTCGTCTTATGTGACTGAAAGATTTTTCCTTTTTGGATTTTAAAATTTTTCGCGCTCTTTTACAAACCTATGTTTGTAATATATCATTTGTATTATAATATATAAAATATTGACGTTATTTTTACGATTAAAAACTCGATAATTTTGTATATGTGTGATTTATTTATTTTAGTCCTGAAATAAACTTTTTTTAAAATGTATCAAGAGGTCCTAATATAGCTCCGTCATGTTCGTAAGCCCTGGACCGTGTGCTTAACATGCCTACTGATTAATCTGACCTTGCATACAGGCGATAAAGTAAAAGAAATTACAATTTTTAAATATTAATTCATTTATTCATTAAATTCATTTATTTCTGTTCATTAGTTCGTGGAAAACTGTCATGAGCGACTAGTGGAGAACATAGCTGGCGACTGTGGAAACATATTGAGGTATTTCTGGATTCTTTTCGATAGACTCGGTTTCTGTATGTTGTAAACAAATAGTGACAATGCGGACTGGACTGAAATAAAATTGAATATAATTGTAATTTTGATTGAGTTTTTTTGCATTTTATTTTACGTTTTTTGTTCCTTATCTAGAACAGGATTTTTTAAAAATATTCGCAAGAATTCATACTGGTTGAAAGCACAAAGTTGATTCTGAAGAACTGCGAATCCAGTGAAGTATAGCTTCGCAAAATTATTGCCATTTCATTATTCTTGAAGGTAATGAACAATTTATTGAGACCTAAGGAAATGTGAGATTAAATTATAAGTAGATGGAACGCTGTGCGAATTATTCGCACAGCAACTACTGGCAAAACAGACAGTACGTCTGGTGAAATGCAATAGAACTGATTTAGATCTAGATATTAAGTAAAAACCTTTAAAAGCTTACCCAGCGTGATAGATACACTTCTTCAGGATGCTAAATGAAGAACTGCCAGAATGTTTATAGTTATAAAGCTCCAGGAAACACCCGAGTGAAAACCACAAAGGCGCTGGTGGTGACTGAACGGCGGTGCTCTCGAAGAGTTGTTACACAGCCTCATATCCGACCGACTTGAGTCGTCACCAACGGGTCAGATGCTTTTTACGCGACTGCGACGTGCTCACGAAGGTTCTGGGTTATCCTTCGAAACGCTCGTCTCCACATGAAGTGTGACCCACTTGGAGTGGGGCAGTGACCCGTGGCTTTCTTTTCTTAAATATTTTTTTAGTGTTTTAAACAAAGGTCGGCTAAAACAATTTTATGATGTAATTAGGGTATTTGGTGTCTTTAATACTTCTTTGGGTGGTTCGTTCATCTGCTAAGAAAAATGATGTAACTTGAAGAATCGTCTAGAAGTTTCTTCATGATTCCAGGAAATTCATATGGTGAAACTAATCATAATTCTTCTAGAAGTACCTTCGTTATTATAAAAATATTATCTTCATAAAATGGGAATGAGGTTGCTAATTAGGTAAAGCCACCGACTTAAAGAAGCGGAAGAAAGTTCCGGATGTTGCAGTGGCTGAAGGCACATCTGACGAAAGATGATTGCCTGCAACTGGAAGGTTGCATGCGCAACTATATGAAAGTCATTTACCTCACTTGGGTATTACAAAAGATTTCGAAATATCTCGTTAAAACTATTACTTCGACGGGGGTTGTTGAAAATTAAATATTATTTTGAATTTTGTTTACATGTGTGAATGTATCTACATAATATTGTTTTTTTCCTTGAAAGGGAAGCTAAAATTGAAGTGAAAATGGAAGTCACCGAAATTTTTCAGTCTTCATGAACAATATGAACCACACGTAAGATATACATTCTTAGTACAAGATATGATTAAGCGCATAATTGCACAATACACCGAATCAGCGTCAAGGTACAGTACACCGAAATCTGTTACGTAAAGGTAAAATGTTTTTTGAGCTCCCGACAACAAGAAATATGCAGTTTGAGCAATAATCTTAATTTTGCCATATGCGATTTTATGTGTTAAATAATATAACTAATTTAAAAGACGATTCATAATTCATGCTAAGATTTCCACAGGACTCTTTTCACAATGTGTTATTAGAAAAAATATAGATGGTTTCCAGGATAGAGGTTTAAAGTTCATTTTCCTAGTTATATTCTCTTCACATTTATCTTCGCGATAGGTTAATCTTCCTATAATAAACTAGATTACTTTTATCCTGAAGAAGTACAATTGACATTCGAAAATGACTTGCAGCTAGTAGAACTCAATGCGCGAATATAAAATAATACACATCGAGGCGACATCACGCTAAAGTCTAGAAATTAAAAAAGGCAGAATTAGGTTACGTACAAGTAGTCGTACATATATTTAAGAGTGTGATAAAAAGTGAATGAAATTGAATCGAGACTTCTGATAGAGGAAATTAAATTACTGATTCATAGCTCTTTTACACACGCGCGAGGAACAATCTAGCACGTTATCAGGGGCACGTGCTTGATCATGCGCACAAACAACTGCGCGTGGACACATGGAATTCATTATGCGCGTACACATACGTGGGTCATACAAGAACCATTGTTCTTATGCACATACGCAGCAAACTGTCAGAAAACCCATGAACATGTTCACAAAGAGTGTACGAACGAATTCTAATATGATGCAGTCTTTAAATACGAAATGTAAGGAGTCACACTTCAATATCATTGAATCGAGAATGTATATTCAAATTATTGCCACCAACAAATCGAATAAGAACATACACAAGTTTGAGATGTCTATTTGTGGGGGAATAAATAGTTAAGTCAAATTTTCCTACTTTTAAAGGCACAGCTTTAAAAAATTACAGAGTTGAGTGTCGGAATGTTGTAATAAATTAATTATGCTGTATCTCAGTGTTAATAAGTTCTCGCCATTATAAAGCCGACGTAATTACTTCCATCAGATAAATTTGTCTTAACCATTTATACACTGCGCATACAGATATAGAGTAGAGATTAATAACGTCTTGTACATGCACATCATAACCTCTTGACGAACACTAAAAACCAAAATATGTATTTAATAGTTTTTATTTCATGTTTCATTGTATATATCGTTCTTTCTAGATTTATGTTAAGTTGGCAGTGGGTCAGTGCCTTAATCATGACAAGCTCTAAGCTTCCAACTGGTGTCCAAAATTATTCGAACATTAGAATTAAACGACATAGACTGCAGAACGAGTGCTTTTGGAAATTACTTCAAAGAGGGGTAGGACAAGGAAGGGGAAAGAAATATCACACGAGGACCGTGGCCCGTTTGTTAGGGTACTGCTCCGGCATTCACCTGGTGTTGATGGGAGAAACCACAGAAAACAATCGATCAGAGTAACTGGCCGCTACAATTCTCCAGCCGAATTCGACCTAGTAGCAGTCTACCTTGTGCCGAAAATCCTGCTACCGTCGGGTCACGGAACCTAAGTCCTCCCCGTCATAAGGAGTGTAATGACATCAGCTGAAGCGCTAAGCCACTTCAACCGGTATCAAATTTGACTTTTGCGAAGAAAAAAAAAAAACACAAAACGATCACACTACCAGGTTCTCACCACCCCCGCTCATTGTATCCGCACATCCTTTCACACGCGCAGTGCCCGCCAGTCACCACGCCACGCCCCATCCCCTTCCCCCTCCCCGACAGAACGTCGCCCCCCCCCCCCACACACGCGCCAGCGACGCCCTCGGCCCACGCGCTTTCTCCGGCGGACGCGGGAATGACGACACACGGGCGACTTGCACTTTTCAACCCGCGAACCGCCCCCCCCCCTCCCTTCCCCCTCCCCCGCGGCCATCCCCCACTCCCGCTCGCGCTACGCGTCGTTACGTCTACGCGATTTCCATTTCTAAACCGGATGTCCTTATACAGATCCTCCCGCAGTCGATACTGTACAACTTTCTACGGCGTACGCCGAGCGGAGCGGGGCGGCGTGACGAGGGAGTCGGCCCGCCCGGGCCTTCACAGCCGCGGCGGCGGATTTTAAACGCCGGCTGAGCCCGAAAAGTGACGCGGACCAGAGAGGAATTTTCGGAAATGTTTCTGAAAGCCGCAGCTGGATGAACGGGGCGGGAAAAGTCGGTCGGCTCTGTCGAGGGCGGTTGGCGCGCGGTACAAAGGAAACGCTGTGGGGTGGGAGAGGAAAGAGAGAAAAAATAAAAAAAAAGCAACTTGTTTTGAAATGTTTTAATAACTTGGATTGTTCTCAGTGAATGTTCACAGGATGACGTTTTACTTGAAGTTGATTTTTTTGAAGTTGTGTGGATTAATGTTATATTTCTTGCGGTGTGGATTAGCTTTAAATTCAAACATACAGTGCTGTGAGGATTCAATGTTATTTTTGTGTAGCGAATGCTTCATACATTTGGTCTAATTTAATACTCTTTAGCAACAAAATATGTTAACTGATTTTGTGTTGTGTGCAATTGAAGTAGTAGGAAAAAATAAGCATTTTTGTGAAGGTGCCACATAATGGTTCATCTGTAAATATTTGTTTTGTCTCCTTTTAATATATCATATACATACGTATCATTTTTCAGACTAAAGATATATATTACATACACTGATATTTTATCTCTAATACATTTTAAGTTATTATTTTCAAAGAAGCTTATATATTATTACACATTTAATTATTTATTTATGTAACGTAAAAGAGGTTAAAAATAAATTTCTATTGGAAGAGAAAGATTGCATGTATTATAAGGAGGGCCATTCGGCATTTGCTCAATTAATTACGTGAAAGTAAACAAAAAACATGATTGAGTTGGGGATATTCTTTGACTTGTGTTACACTGTGTGTTCAATATTAACTCGTCAAAATGGCCGCTCAGCGACTTAATCTACGATGTGTGTACATTACAAACGCAATGTAAACAAATATGAAGCCATGCTACAACGAGCAGCGACCTCTGCTATTGGCGAGAAAGTGACTGAACTTCGCTGGAGCCAAGTCGATGACATAATGACCGCTTTCCCACGCCAGGCGCCTTGCCATCAACATACGTTACAGCTCACAGAAATTCTGGTGTTGCGTAGGCGCTTACAAGAACGATTAGCATTGCGAACGAGAGAGAGAGAGTGCTCTGGATAGCCCCAGATGGCTCATCGATCTACTAAAATGTTCGAGAACACTTAATGAATATGATTTAGAGTTGCATACATAAAGGTCAATGATAAATTTATGAATAATAAATAATGCATTGGTTATGCTTTCGTAATGTAGTCGACAACACGTAATTTTAAGATGCACTATGTAAACGATACTCCATGCTTTACTATGAAGTAAATTTAATAAAAACTTACATTACTGTAGAAAGAATTCTAAAGCTTTCCAAAATTACAGATATACCTGAAAAATAGTTAAGTAACATAATTTTAAGAATATTGAATATTAAAAAAGTGTATCGCACTGCAGATCGTAAAATGGTAGGCTGGCTTACTCGTGAAGAAAATAAAATATTTCTCCGCTGATGCCTACGGACGCAAACATATCTTTTAATTTGTGATTAAACTCATTGGACAGTTTTATATGGAAATCGTTCTGAACATGTAAAACAATAGTGTCAGGAAAACTGGAATTTGTGTTTCAGAAACAAATCAGAAGTTACCAACAAGCATAAAGTGTACAAGAATGTAATAGTTGACAAATGATACTTTCAATTTGAACATACATAATGAAAAACGGAGAGGGCACATAAAAATTGTAACACCTCTCAGCCGTTGGTTATTGCTTCACCAGCTCCTAATGACGATATCCACCTTCAAACTATTGCATCTATGCATAGGTAACGACAGCTTCAGGCACGCCTTTCATACTCGTCAGGTGACCTTCATCTCAAGGACAAGCATGTGCCGAGACAATGGGTTAAGCATGTATGCAGAGTTGAAGTGACAATAGGTATGCAAACACGTGCTTAAACAAATTTGAAAAACGCGTGTTTTGTAATACTCATCCTAGTGTCTATAATTTGTTAAATATTACAAAACAGCGTGGTTTAGCTAAATAATCTATTGACGTTTGTTTTACGTGGTAAGAAATAAATATGTTCTTTAACGTAGGGCATATTTATTTTACAATATATTTGCAACTTCTTGACGAACACAACTATAGAGAAACAGACAGTGCATGTTGTATTCCTTTAAATGAAATACAAACACAAAAGAGAAATAAATATTAACAGATCATAGTGATGCTCAGTTTTATTTCCTAATGGAATTAAAGTGAGAAATATTGTCGCACATATGTGTAGATATTTGAATGCGCAGAAAAGTGTCTATTGCATAACATCAAATGTGGCAACTGGTAAAAAATAATCGGTGTGGACAAGCGTTACGGGACGGGATCTTTTGGGTCTCGAACAGATACAATGCTCTAATTTTAGAGCTATGAGACTCGCGACATAAGCCGCAAATATCGCATTTGGACCGGGAGAAGTGGCTGAAGGAACAACTGATGTCACTGCAGTGCCTCTGATCGCGTGGTCCTAGGGTTTGACAGTGGCAGGATTTTCGACACTAACTACAAAGCTAGGTGGAGTTTTGTCGCGGCCTGGAGGAGACTTCTAGCGGCCAGTTCCTCTGATCGGTAGTTTTCCGTGGCTTTCCAGATTAAAACTAGGTAAACGCCTGAGCAATACCCTAAAAAACGGGACATGGGCAGCGCGATCTTTCCTTCCTCTTCCTTGACCTATCCTCTACCCTCACACACACACACACACTTACATTAACACGCATTACACAAGTACAAATGCCGGGAGCCCGGTGGGGAGATCAGGGCTTGTCCCGGCTGAAGATGGAGTCCCGCTGGTGAGAGATACCTGGTTGGAGAAAACCCTGCTAGTCGACGGTAGAACGGTGCCGGATCTAGCAAGGGAAGATCACTACCACCTCCCCAGGAAAACACGTACTGCACTTACGGGACTAATTCGCTTAGCAAATGACGCGCCCGAAATCACTAATCATTCAAATCAATCGAAATTTGCCCACAGGCCACATGAACCTCTGTCTTCGCGTACGTACTATCTCTAATTCTGCTTAATAGTTGAATCTGACCAGGAGAAGAACGTTTAGCTTCCTGTTTTGTCTTACAACCAATATTCTCTTCTATTTTATGCTATGCTGCTTTACACTACTTTTCGTGCTGGTCAGAGGGCGCGAATTGTCGCATCACAGTACTACACAATAAACCAATTGCCGAATAATCGTATGAACGTCGACGTTTGATATGAAGTTACCCATAATTCCTTTCATTTCAGCAAGTATTAAAATACTATTTTCAATAATTTATTTTTCGAAATAAATTGCTGAATTTCCGGATTAATACATCGAACATATATTATACCTCTGTAAACTAATAAACAGCAAAACAGTGTGTTTTGTGTACGAATGGTGAAAATACAAACTCAAGTTCTGATTTTAAATAACAAATTAAGTTAAGAATCAAGTGACTAGTGTTAGTAATTAAGACTCAAGCTTCTCGAAATGAGGGCTCGAGAAGCTTCTTTCAATGTAAGCTACCCTGTATAACTAGATGCTCTTGCTCACATAGGATGTTAATGAATATTAATAATAATGTCGTACATTTTACTTTTCCGTATACGTACGTATATATGGAGTAATATACGTTGTATAGGGTAAGTTATGCAATGCTGCGGAAAATCAATTTCGAGATTTTAATGGAAATACATGTTTTGGGGTTCCTTAACGCTGAAAAAGCGTTTTTTTCAAAACGTCCACCTGTCCGTCCGTCTGGTGTCTGTGAACACTACTAGCGTCTAAACTATGCTTAGTATTTGTTTCGAAATTGAAAAAAACCTCTCCATATGGATCGAGTCGAAACATTGCAATTTTGAAAAACATTCTTCAAATTTTGAAGGTACTTTACATGAAGCCGTGCGGACATTTTCAAAATTTTCTCACAAACGGCTCCAAACTTTTTCTTTATTTTTTTTGTTGTAAGAATAGAGTTACATACACTTATAAACGTGGCATAGGTCCGATTTTCACGGTTAACAATGAGTTTTCGAAACTTTTAAATGTATGAATATCAATGAATATTTGAATATCAAGATGATGTTTGAAAACAGAGCATTCACTAATCTCACGATTAAAAAAAAAGTTTTTGTGACTTAATCTTTATATTTACAAATGAAGATGTAAAACAAAAACAGAGTGTTGCAAAAAAGAATTGGCAAACCTGCTAAGAGTTGTGGAGCCAGCAATCTCTAGGACTTCGAAGAACTATTGCAAATAATTCTGGAATTGGGAAAGTCAACTCGTAAGTGGAATTTTAGGCAAAAGCTCATAATTGGAAAGACAAATACAAGTTTTCAATCATTATATTATTTAAAAGAATTCAATTTTCTTCATCATATTTCGTTTCTTTTCATTTTTCCCTTTTCATATTTCTAAGCAGTATGATAGCTTAGTATGGGTGTATTTAACCTTCCCATAATAACTGTGCCTATGTTATACAATTTTCTTATTCATTATTTCTGCCACTTAATTCATTTACTTTTACGCTATTCCTCTATCTTGATAAAATCTTTTCAATCTACATTTTAGTTTCCATTTGGATGGATATAAGTTTTTACATTAAATCCTTGTACCACGTGCCTTTCAGCTGATTCCTTATTTCCCTTCCCTTTCTGAGCCCTTTTATGTTTTTCTCTTTGGTGGTTGAGGACTGCCGAAATTACTTGGCCACTGGCATCACAAAGAATCTGACAAAAGAAAGACATTGTAGGACAAGCAAACGTCTTACTGAATATTGTGTTGTCCGTACTCTGATTCTTTGCATTTCTGACAATTAATTTCTAATATTATCCGTCGTTTTTTCGTCTATCAGTCCAATCGCGACTGCTCGTAAACCACTTTTTAGCTCGCTGATTTTAACGACCTTCGTGTTATTGTCTTTGATTCTCTTTCTTCAATGTTAACACATTATTAGTTTAGAAAGAGTCCATCATTTTGATATTACCTCCTATTCTGTAAGACGAACACAACGATCTCGTGATATTCTTGACGTTATCTGGCCATTAGAGTTGGATTAGAACACAAATTGTTGGAGTGACTTCGGGACCTTCGGGACCCGAACCTAGGACCTCCAGGCCAGAGTCGCTACAGAGACAGGGGCAATGCCGGACCTGAGGTAAACTCAGACAGTAGGCATACTTTGTATCTCCATCGCACTTCCTTCTGTATTACAGTAAGGGGTAGATGGCGTTGGTAGATGGCGGTGACGCTGCGGCCCGCTAGCCCGTCGTAGAGGGCTTGTACACTATGTGATCAAAAGAATCCGGACACTTGACTCCAAATGACTTACCAGTTCGTGGCGCCCTCCATCGGTAATACTGGAATTCAAGAGGGTGTTGGCCCACCCTTAGCCTCGATGACAGCTTCCACTCTCAAAGGCATACTTTCAATCAGGTGCTGGAAGATTTCTCGTGGAATGGCAGCCCATTCTTCACGGAGTGCTGCACCGAGGAGAGGTATCGATGTAGGTCGGTGAGGCCTGGCACGGAGTCGGCGATCCACAACATCCCAAAGGTGTTCCATAGGATTCAAGTCAGTCTGTGCAGGCCAGTCCATTACAGGGATATTATTGTCTTGTAAGCACTCCGCCACAGGCCGTGCGGTTTGAACAAGTTCTCGATCGTGTTGAAAGATGCAATCGTCATCCCCGAATTGCTCTTCAACAGTACGAAGTAAGAAGGTATTTAAAACATAAACTTAGGCCAGTGCCGTGATAGTGCCACACAAAACAAGGCGTGCAAGCCCCCTCCATGAAAAACACGACCACACCATAACACCATTTTGAGCGCGTTTGGATACTTTAAACCACACAGTGTACATTTAATTTAAATCTGCCGCATCCGATCATTCCCAGACGCCAAACAGTGGCGGCTTGTGATTTTCTTTAGGTTCGCAACCCAACCACAGAACACGTTCACGCCAGCATCCGCCGCCAGGGCGTCGCGTCGACCTGGATAAGCGGTCGGGAGCCGAGGAGGATCTGCACCGCGCTCCATCCGTCAAAATTAATGTTACTTTCTCCCGCGGAGAGCCATTTGCTTTCTTTACGCCGTGCACTTCTCCACGTGGAAAGTCCCACCGCGCGATGCACTTGCTAATATCGCGACCGGCATTTCACTTCTCGGACGCGGAGCTCCGCGGAACGCAAATCGCTCGCCAGATAATGATAGAAAACAGATTCTGCGCGATTATTTGAAGAAGTTTCTCTGTTCGAGACGGTCCCTGGCTGCCTAGCCACGAATGTCAGGGGGATGGGGGGGCATCTCGGAGAAACCGCGCTGTCTTGGAAATTGCAATTTCCTTCCTTGTCATCCGCTTCCGTTCCAACGTCCGCTTCTCCTTTCTTTCTTACGTTTTTGAAGGACCTACTCGGAATTCGTCATCGCTGTAATGGTGAAGGGAGGGTGGTGGTGGGGGGGCGGAGAAATCAGAGAAAACGCGGTTCCTGGCCCTGACAATGGGAATTTACAGGCATCCGGTCCATTTCTTTCCGCCTCGCGTCGCGTCGCGCTGCCACGCTGCCACGCGTCCGGGGAGACCGTCGTTTGGATGAGCGGGCAACGAGGCGGTGGACTGTGAAGGGCGGCTCCTGGAGACAGAAGCGCCGCTAGAATTGGGGCTGTCGCGGGCGGTCTTGCATGTTGCCGGCTTTCATTTTTGGAAGAAAGAAAGAAAAATGCGAAGTTAAAAATCTCGTTGATGGGCAGTAGGTGGTGATGGACAGTTGTAGATTCAACTTATCAAACAGGCCAAAGGGATAAAAGCTTATTTTAGGTGGTTGGGTTATTAGCAGTGTTAAATACAGTTTTAAGACGTAGAGTAGATTAACTTCACACAGATAAACAGGTTAACTAACATTAAATATCAGTTATAATTACGAATAACTCTTATTTTATACAAGATACAATAGCAGTTTCTACATTACTGCACACATTGATGGTATATGTCATTATTAGTATACATATACTATTGTATAGTATATGTATGCTAACAATGTTTTACAATTTTCTGTAAAAATTGATTCGCTTCTGGATCGTAATACATTTGTTACTCAATTCCTCGTCCATTCGCCCTACTGCAGGCAAAACAGCAGGAAAAATTAGGAGGAAGCGGCAGAGGAAATGGATCGTGAGCTGGGGGCATTTTGTACGTGTTTGACGATAGCAGTGGTAATTACACAGAATATCTAAGACCATTTTGATTCTTACATTTTGGCTTTATTATTTTATTACGTTCATCACAATGTGACCTGTGATTCCAATGAAGCTGTTCCGTCCAAACGTGTCCTGCAAGATCTTTCATTTAAAAACATAAGTGTTCCATTGCATAATTAGGCTTATGTCAATCTTGTGAATCACGCCCTAAGAATTCACATGATGCTAGGAAGGCAGTCGAGTAATTCACAGCGTTTTCCGACTGTAGGTTCCTTTAAACCCCAAATAATTTGTTGGTTTTAGAATTCTTGCAGAAAATTGTCAGAGGATACGACTAAAAATAGTGTCAATCAAATAATCACATTGTTAAGAATCGAATGAGTTCTTGATCACTTTTGAGGTGTCTTGAAACTTTCCAAATACGCATATACGCAAATACGCATTGTATTGCTACCCGTCCACAAAAAAACGTATTTTGGTCATTCTGTTAGTATGTTCCCGAAATATCCGAAAAAATGATCAGTTTCCCACCTGCAGATAGAGACACGTCGAGAAACCCTCGTTTGATCCGAACGGCGGAACGGAAAAGATCTAACCCTGAGTGACAGGAGGAAGGACATGCGTAGGTTTCCCGATTTGTAAGATATGAAAGGGAGAAGGAATATATTTCAAAGAATTACATGTTCCTAAAAACTGACTCTTCAGTTGACAGTTCTTTTAAAATTTTGGTCATCATGCCTAATTTTTGTCCACCATGTCTGCAAAAGTCGCATACGACCCATGTGATCTCAATATAAGGTCTTAGCGAGAAGAGACTTAGAAGGTTTTGTCAAAGGGTGAGTCATAAAATCCTAAGTATCATTGTAGAAGAAAGGCGTGTTTTCATGAATAGTCGTTTATGTAAGGGCCACAGAACTCCGTCACTAAACCTGCCAACTAGTTTACCAAAAGTGTTATAAAACAGCCGTTTCAGAAACGTATTTGGTTCTTTGGAGGCCAGGCGAAAATTTGCCCAACTTATTAGACCAGGGTTGTCCAACTGGCGGCCCACGGGCCGCATGCGGCTCGCGGTGCCATTATTGTGGTCTACGAAGGGTCATTATCAAAAATGAAAGTCCCTTTCATCCATGTTGGGCGAGAATATTGTTCGCCAAGCGCACGCATTCTGCTGTGGTCAATACCGCCGTAAATGAAAAAAATGGTTAAGATAGATTAGATTTAAGAATTTTGTTCTTGTAATTTCAGAAATTCAAAACCATCCGTATGTGTTTCACAGCGTTATGCAGTGTACGGCCTAATATCACGCATGATTTCATTCTCCTCCACCCCCCATCCCCCCAGCCGTTTCAGAGCAGTGTGCCGAGATCGACAATACTGGGAAGCCGGATGTGTATCGCCCAAGTAATAGATATATGGCCCGCAACCATATTAAAGATTTTAATTGTGGCCCTTGAGGCCTCGCAAGTTGGGACACCCCTGCATTCGACAACCCTCAGATCTTCTCGAAGTGCAACGGCATTTGTACACGTAGGCTTCCGCGGCTCGAGTCCATTACTTCTAGGCTGTCCGGGTGACGCCGCGTCGTTGGCAGATAGGCCGACGTTTCGACCGTCATGTTGCAGGCTTCTTCAGGGTAGTGACACAATAAAGTTCCGCCTCCGGTGTTATATCTTTTTCAGCTTAGGGGTCGGGTAAGGCAAGAAGCCTGCAACATGACGGGCGAAACGTCGGCCTATCTGCCAACGACGCGGCGTCACCCGGACAGCCTAGAAGTAGTGCAAGGGCATTGTCTGGAAGGCCTCAGCAGAGACGTAGTCGCTAGACGAGGCGTAGGCGGTGACGCGGGCCGCGCCAGCGTGGTCCCTGCGACTCCCGAGAGACTCTGCCGGAGGCAACGGGGCGATGACGCTGCCCGGGGCGGGGGGCGGGGCCGATGACGGCGGGGTGGGGGGAGCGAGGGGAGGGGAGGGGAGGGGAGGGGAGGGGAGGGGGTCTTCGTCTGAGCGTGGCAGGCGCTGCCGCCAGCCCGTTCGCTTTCCCCCGAATGACCCACTAACAGGTCAGCCTCCGCCTTAGCTTTAAGACCTTGGCGCGCTGCGCAGCCATTGCTCGTCCGTCCGTCCGAGAGGAAGCACCATGGTCTGCAGCGCTGTGAGCAAGGTACGCACGCGGCGGCCGCGGGACCCGCCTGCTGGGCGCGGCGCGGCGCGGCGCATGGTCAGTGCTGGCAGTGGAGTGTGTTTCGCCGCGCAACACATGAGGCGCTCGGGGCCAAATAATGCTATCTGACATTTGGGACGAAATCGAAATTGTTGTCCTTGATGAAGGAGAAGAATTAGTTCTGTTTATATTACCAGTGATTTCAAGAACGGACAACAAATTGTTGTGATAAGTCGATGGAATAATACATGTGCTAAACGTTTCGTCTGAAACTGTGGTAACACACTGCATTTTACTGGAAAACCTGAAATGTCAGTTATCATTGTTTACCTACGAAACTCCTCAAACATTTATATCGCGTTATAAAAATGTATATACATTCACGTCAATTTCGAAATATACCACCGATATAACGATCAACTCGGATCGAAGTGAAAGAGAGTTGTCCAGGTCATCAATTTCCCTTGAACTTGCCGCCGGCAACATGAATCCCTGAAGTGCTGGAACACGCCAGAAAATTCTTTTTGTTTTTGTTTTTTTTGTTTTTTACCAAAAAGTTACTGGTCAGATTAGTTTCTGTGTCGTTTACCAACTATTGTTCAATGCTATATTTTAATTATAGTTCATCATTTGTTTAAAACTATTAAAAAAAGAAGATGTGTCTAAAAATATCTAGGAATTAGGAATTACAATTAAATTCTTGGACAAATTCTGAATTCGTGAGCATGTTGTATACTGAAAATATATCGATGCTATTAATGCTAATTGAACTACACCGAAACATCTAAATTTGCATGTCTATAGTGACGTTCGCTGAATAGTCGGTGAATAGTCGGTGCGGTGCTTTTTGAAAGTCTTAGAGGCTAACTAAAAAAATCATACGACCATAGATGCACTTAAATGATCCATGATTATAAACCGATTCGAACGAAGCCGTTACGAACTATAAAAGTGAAAAAGATAATGAATAATGAAATCATTCTAGGACATTTAGTGTTGTGTTAGTAAATTTCATCCGTCAAAATATAATGAATATTATTTACCTGGGGGTGCATTGAGAATGGTTTATTCCACTCTAAAAACTTAAAATGTTGATGCACCTATTTAACGATACGCATATTATTTTTAGTTGATTTGAAAGTACAGAAAACATTGTCTTTCTAGTGTCTAGGGAGAAGTAGTTAACTGTGTAGATATTCATTAAGATGCATTAAAGATTTTCAAAAAAGTTGGGATTTTTTTTTTCTGTTTTTGTACTGTTACGGTGTTTTATTTTGAAGTTACTTGTTAATTGATTTACGCAACATCTAGGCAAATAAACAACCAAGAAGCTCTTAAAAATATAAGCAGCTTTCCATTATAAAATTAAAAAAAACTATCTTCGTATTTTGTTTTCAGAGTACTCAAAAGTTAGCATCGTTTTACCGAGTTATAAGTTCGCATCTCCTACACGTACTCGCGACGGAAATATAGCTCTACCGTAAGTTTCAAAGTACAGCTACGACTTAAAATTCGGTCCAAACAAACCAAAACACGCCAGGAATATTTAGAAAAATTAGACTTTGGGAGGGAAGAAGACTAGTTGCGCGTTTTGCAGATTGTTACGTTTCTTCCTTCCGTTTGAGTGGGTCGAGGCCGTGTTCGACTCGCGGAAACGATTCTGAAAAAGAATATTCCTTCCGAAGAGAGTGCGGCGAGCGGAGAAAGTGGCGGGACCACTTTCACTGGACGCTCTCGCCGCCCGCGCCGCCCAACACCGCCCACGCCCGTCACGCTCCACCGGACCGCACACCCACCCAACGCCGACGCGCACGCCCGCTCATCCCCCGCTCGCCCGCCGCTCGCCCGCCGCTCGCCCGCCGCTCGCCCGTCGCTCGCTCGCCCGCCCAGCCACCCGTTAGCCCGCCCGCCCGTCCGTTTCCGTTCGCCCAACCGCCCGTTCGCCCGCCCGCGTGATCGTCCGCCCACCCAGCCGCCCGTTTGCCCGCCCGTTCCCCCGCCCAACCGCCCGTTCGCCCGCCCAACCGCCCGTTCGCCCGCCCAACCGCCCGTTCGCCCGCTCGTCCGCTCGCCCGCCCAGCTTGGAAAGCCTGAACCCACGTATTAAATCCAGGTATTACAAGAACCGATTCAAACAACCGTAATCCTCCATACGTGTGAACTGATCTGAAAATTGAAACAGTCTTCAAACTCACTTAATTGAACTTATCACAATGTTTACGTTCTGCTGAGTAAAAAAAAAAAACCTCTTCTAATGAACGGCCGTTTCCAAAAAGTTAAAAACTATGCACTGTTTGTTTAACCTTATCGAAGGACAAAGCCTGTCAAAAGAAGGAAAAAAATTTAAAAAAATGTGAAAGTCGACTCCCGGTGTCAGACCTGCAGCGGTGAGGGGCTCACACTCTCGTAGTCTATCAGACAGTCCTCTCTGACAGACTTCCGAGATGTCGAATGCGGCGCCAGCCATATTATTGTAGGGGCCAGACGTAGAAATGACGGTCTTAGACGTATTTCTGAAATAGTTTTTTAATAACGTATAAAAGATGTTTGACCGTATTGAAGGCATCTTTAGTGCTACGATTAATAAATGCTAATTCATTTTCTAAGCCATATTGTATACTCTACTATGCTCATCAGAATGCCGCGTCGGGAGTAAAACTACCTTTCACATCCAGAGCAAACGGAAGGACCAAAGGAAAGAGTGAGGACGTGATGTTGAAGACAAAGGGTGAGGTGGAAGCATGAAATTTAAAAGGGCTGAATAAGAGTCGCTCATCAGAAGCAACACTTTTGGATCGGCGGAAGTAGTAAATGTAAAAGTGATTAGTACTATTTCTAACAACACCCTTGGAAACTGATTGCACAGATGGGAGTGCTTTAGTTCGGAGAATGTATTGCAACGGACGAAACCTCTTTAAAATTTTAAGATGAACCTACTAATTAGTTGAATTATTAAGCATTTTATTTATAAATTTAACTCAGCGACAATTTCTGGGGAAGTAACATTTTATTTATTTCGCAAAATATCTTCAAAATATCTGTTTTCTAATTGACTAAATTTACTGCAATGTTACAGCTGCTGTTGTAAATATTATCCTTGTAAGTGCATCAGTGATTTAATTTATTTATATTTTTGACATTAAAATTTAATGCTCTTGGAATGCCAGATAACAACTGAAATAATTTGTGTCGTTTTCTTGTTCACATTTTTTTCTCCTTCAGTCTGCCGGTATTTCTTGAGGCAGTCCATGAAGCAACTTCAAATTTTTTTCCCATCCTCCGTACCTTTCTCTCCTCACACATTCGTTGCACATGGCCATATACTCTCAGCTTCTCACCTGAAGTGGATAGGGCTGAAGTTATCTCATGCTCTTCACCGTTTTACCTTACCCTCGTTTACGATCCTGCAACAGTTTTGCAATGCCTTATTTTCTCTGATTTACATTTCTACTTCAGGTACTCTTTAGTTGCTCGTTACTTTACTCCATCGCATAAAATCTTTAACAACTGATTTATGTTTGTATTGGGACTTGTGTCGAGTGTTCATAGTTCAAGTGTTCACAGTTTTCTAGCTACTTCCTTTCCTAGATAACGCTTTGTTTGACTTCTATCAACGCTATTTTTGAAAATTACATTGAAATATTTATATTATCAACGATCTAATTTTCTTCCCTTTGTAACAACAGTTATTACCTTCATTTACATTTATTTACATCGATGCTTATCTTAAAACGAAACTCTTTTAATAAACGGTATCTCGATTTATTTGTATGGTCCGATTAAGATAATTATGATATTTATATGATTTAGTAGAGAAATATTTTCATATGAAGGATTCTTTCGAGAGTAGAGACTGAGCAGAAGCTACTTATGCGAACACTGAGATCTGCTCTTTGCACAAATGTCAGTTTCGTACTTATATTTATTGGACAAAGAACCATGACTTTCTAAGAGAGAAGCTCGGGTCTGTATTGCTTATTTGTGTGGGGTTCTATTCAACCCAAGAGAGTTCGCTTCTCGACGTGTGGCCTTTAAGTCTTGTTGCTTCGCTCTGTGGTCGGTCACGTTCTCTTCGTTTTTCTCTCCGTGCGGCTGAAGTCCATAAAGCAGAGACTTTCCCCATTCACTTACATGCGCCGCCTAGTACGGAGTAAAGCTTTCGACTTAGTCGCCCTCTTCTTTTGCTACTCAGCAGCTCACTCTATATTCCTCTAGCTTTATTTCTTAACCACACTATTTGTTATTTTCATAGTTTTGGCCATATACTTAGGATTTAACGACAATTGTGCAGTATTTCGCTCCGCTTCTTGTATTTGTATCTGAAGCATTGAAATGTATCACCAAATGTATTATTCTTATTAAGTTAACATTTTATACTCATTTTACCTATTTTCTGCGTTTCTTTCTCTTGCAATAGTGCGCTTAGTGAATAGATTAATAAAAATTGCTGCAATTTTGTCATGTCAATTACGGTATTAATTTCCAGATATTTTAATGATTTAAAATTATTGTATAATGGTGTTTTTGACTATTTATTTTCGTTCCAATGTTAACTCTTCAGGTGTTACACAATTTAACAACTGTTCACCTCACTTACTGAATGACCTCGAACTCATGTGGACTTATTTGATATTTTTTACTTGTAATATTTATTATCTACTTTTTCGAGATGAATGTTTTTTTGTCGAATCATCTTTTCAGTTGTTTCATAAGAAATTATACAAAGTCCTTAAATCCTCAAAAAATTTTTAACGGAAATATTTTTTCGTGCATTATTTTCCTTTAAAAATGCGAGTGTTATTATGTTAATGAAATAGACGACTTCAATTACAACGAATAATGACACTCTTACGTCATTTAAATGTTTTTAGATAATTCGGACCCTCATTATTCGTAGAAACGTTTCAAGCGCTATCACGTAACTAGTTATGACTTTTTTCTTGTAAAGACCGTTGTAATCAGTCACATGTTCTCTGCGCTGTAGCTCAGTCCAGCCATTAGTCTCCGTCTATACTACTAATCCACTGACAAAGCAATGATCTATGTTGTTATTGTGTTATTTACGTACATTTCAGTAAAATTAAAAATTTGAAGTTAAAAAAGTGAATCGCAACAAATGCAATAAAAGTTCGAGAAATTGCAAAAAGTCATGAGATAAATCAATAGATTATGTAAAGAATTAATTGGTTATCTAAAAAATTGTATTATGTAAAATGTAGTGGCAAACGGGGCGAGTCTGTGCCACATAGGATGGGAATATGCCAGGCTCCATTGTTTTGAAATACATCCATCCTAATGACAGGTATCGGAACTTGGCTCTCTCTAACATGCACAATTAGTTCGAATTCAAGTAGAAATCATTTTCGCTCTGAGTGCCGTACTGAATGTCAACAGGAAGCGTATATCTCAAAAAATCCGGCATCTCCTCACCCATGTGGCTCAATCTCACCCCTTTGGACGGAATTGGATTAAGTAATACATTAAATGATTTAAACACCTTGATGTAAAGAAATAAAATTAAAAAGTAAATAAATAAGTAAATAAAATTATTTTTAAAATGTCAAAAAGGAGGCGAGAGAACCATGCCATTATCGGGAGTGTTATCTTATCATTACACCGCATTACATCTTATCATTATCATTACACTCATTACTCCGCAAACAATACATATAAGGAAAGTCAACAGGACAATATTCCTGCGATAATGGCGCGGTGACGAAAGAAATGGTCGAGAGGGGAGGAAGGTGTGAGGTGAGCGGTCGAGAGGAGGGGGGAGGGGAGAGGATGTGGAAGGGGGAGGCGAGGGGAGGACGGGGAGAGGAGAGGGAGATGAAGCGAGGGGGAGGGGAGGACGGAGAGAGGAGAGGCAGATGAAGTGGAGGGGAAGGGGGAAGGAGGGTGGGTGGAGGGGGGAAGGAAAGGCACGGCGCGGTGAGGAATGCACGGGGCGACGCGTGTCCGAGCGGGGTGAAGGCCGGCCACGGCCAGCCGTCCCTCGCCCGCGCCCCCTCCCTTTCTCCTCTGCCTTCGCCCCCTCCTCCGACACCTCCCACCGCACAGTGCGCCTCCTGCGCCATCGCCATCTCCTGCATTACCCCTGGACCCCTCCGTGCCCATCTCCTCCTTATCCACGGCCCACGCCCCTACCCCGGCAGACTCATCACTTCCACTCTCTCCACACGATAATCTTCTCCATCACCACCGCCACTTCCCACCTCCGCCTCCGTGGTCGCCATCACCACAACCACCGCTTCCACCTTCGCCCACTCCTCCGCCTCTGCCTCCGCCGTCGCCACCCATCACCGTCTTCGCCATCGCCTCCGCCTTCGCCGTCACCATCACCTCCGCTTCTGCCGCTGTGTGTTCGTCGTCCTCCTCCTCCTCTGCCGCCGCCGGGGCCGAAGGCGTCGCGCCTCGTGCGTTGGAATGTCAAACACCGGCGGCGGAGAAAGGCGCTGGCGCAACAGCCCTCGCCCCCTCCCCTCCCCCTCCCCCTCTCCCCCCCGCGCTCTCTTTCACTCGAGAGCGACGAATATTTTCGGAGGGTTGCGGAGCCCATCCGGCCTGGGGTAATGACCCACGCCGCGAGCGGTATGCGGGCTGAACCTGTTGCCCCATCGCCACCGATTGACTTTACACAAGAAAATTACTACAGGCCGGACGCACGTCGGACCGAAATTTAAGACATTTGTCATTATCATAACACTTGGGATGGGATAGCCTTGAGGATAGGAGTCGATGCACCAGATCCTGACGGTTCGTGGCTTATGAATTGGGACGGATCGGGAGGAATTGGAAGGGATCCGGACGAATTGGGACGGACTGTGACGGAGCAAGACTGAACGAACGACATCGACTCTTTGAGTCATTCTTGCTGATACACTCAAATGTCCGAGACGAACCTCAATCCACAATGATGCAAGGCGCTTGAAATTCGAGTAATTATTACTATCAAATATTTCTCGTACCTCCTTATTTTAACGTTAATGGTACTAATGCCGTATGTAGTTTTTTCGTTGGTAAGCACTACTAGTATGGAAATGTATTTAATTTGGGTAATAGTCAATAAAATGGCAAGTCAATAAAATTACAGAATAATAGGAAGTTATAAACAAAAATGTTTATATTATTGCGAAAAATTGTCTATCATTATCATATTATTTACATAAAGAAGTCATGGTAGTATTATTCACGGAATTTAAAACATGCTCATAAATGTTTCCCTTTCTACTGATTATATGTACTTACATACGACAGATTTGGTGACGATGTTCTAAACCAGAGGTGTCCAGTTTGTAAGGCCTCACGAGCCACAACTAAAACCTTTATTGTGATTGCGGGCCATCTTTACATAACTCAGGCGATCCACACCAGACTTCTCCGAATAGGTGATCCCGGCATTTTGCCCGGCTGCTTTGAAACGGGAAGGGGGGAATGGAACCATGCGAGATATCAGGTCGTGCCATGCAAAACGCTGTGAGTCGCATTTGGGATGATTTTAAAGTTCTGAATTGATAATAAAAATCATTAAATATAAACAACCAATTTTTGCATTGAAGGGTAGTTGACCTCGGCAGGGCGCGTGCGCAAGGTGCAAAATGTTCCCGCCCGAGCTTAAATGCAAGGAACTTTCACGTTCGACTAACAACCTTTCGCGGCCCACAATAAGCGCCAGCGCGGGCCGTCACTTGGACAAACCTGGCCTAATCCATCCAGAAGGAGCAGCAAACCACTAAACGGACTCGAAACGAAAGACGGCTCCGATCCGAGCAGTGAATGGCAGCGGAAACACGACATTCCTTCCACAAGACGCGGCCCCGCGGTTCCGCCAACGCGTTAAATTCCCTGGCTGCGCCCAGGAGCTGTCCGCGGCCTCGGCCGGCGCGGCGCAGCGGGGCGATTCTGCGCGCGGGAGAGAAGTCTGCGTAATGGAATACACGGCGCCGCGCGGATGAGCTGTATTTCGGTCTTAACGGCGGAGCGAAGCGCCGGCACCGCCGCCGCCGCCCCCCGCCGCCGCCCCCCCCGCCGCCGCCCCCGCCGCCGCCCCCGCCGCCGCCGCCGCCCCCGCCGCCGCCCCCGCCGCCGCCCCCGCCGCCGCCCCCGCCGCCGCCCCCCGCCGCCGCCCCCGCCGCCGCCGCCGCCGCTGCCGGGATTTTCTAACTCGATTTGCCTTCGAATCCTATCTCAGACTCCCGCACGCATTAATCCGAGTTTTCAATTTATTTTCGGCCGTCTCGACCGACTCGCGGAAGAAGAAGAGGAGGAGGTGGATGAGGAAAATGAGGAGGATGGGGAGGAGATTTAAGGAGCGCCAAGTTTGAAAGATAAACGGCCGTTTAATTTAAAACGTGTTAGAAATCTGCATTTTACCTTTAACACGACTATTCACAACAAATCGTAAGGGAGAATGCTTTCTTATTCCGGTCGGACTTTGCGCCTTGGATAGTGAGAACTGTTACTATCTAGATTCTGTATTATGTAGGTATCATGCAACTGGTTTGGGAAAAACAAACCTATTTAGGTAGTAAATCCCTTTGCGAGGTAGATAGGCAAAGAGCGTCTCAGTAACTCAGAAATATGTAAAGAGGGGTGGCTTAGTTGGAGAATATATTGATTTTTCAGAAAGCGTCTTACATCAAGATTTTTCATTACGCTACCTCCAATCTTTATGGTTGATTAATAATCGTGTTAAAAGGGAGAAAGATGAATAGTAACGTGTCATCAATTAAAACAAATTACGTTTTCATTTCACAGCTGTACCGAATGAAGCGAACAAAGGGAGTAATTTAGCATGTGTTTCAAACAAACCTCATGAGCGAAAATTAGAAAATATTTATATCCTACCAATACCACAGCAGAGGCGGAGAAAGTTTTGATTTAATGGTTCATTTCAAGTTGCTTTGTATACAAAGTGAAAATGGGTAACGCTAAAGAAAACTTTGCCGGGCTCCAAATTACCTCACAGAACGCAAAAAAGGACACCGCGCCGTGCAAAAAGGGAAGACAAAACTTGGCCGGAGAAAGAGAAACTTCCAGTGGCTCTGTGGCGGCGCACGTGAGACCGCTCGGGGCGAGAACCGCAGTGCATGCCGGGAGCGGCGGCGGCGGTTCTTACGCGCAGCCCAGCGTCATTTGTTACCCGTGCGATCCGCGGGGGCGAGGTGGGGCGGGGCGGGTACGGAGTCGGGGTCGAGGACTGGGTGCGGCAGAGGTGGAGCGGGGACGGGAGGAAAGGGAGGGGAGGGGCGGGTCAGGGAAGGTGTGACAGGAAGCGGCGGGTGGGGAGGGGAGGGGAGGGGAAGGGAAAGGGCGGGGGTCAGAAGATCGGGGAGGGGCAGGGTGGGGAGGGGAAGGGAGGGAGGGGGAGGGCGGAGAGGGGAAGAGTGGGGAGGGGCATAGCGGTGATGAGGCGAGGCGGAAAGGGGCGGGGTGGGGCGGGGCGGGTACGGAGTCGGGGACGAGGACTTGGTGAGGCAGAGGTGGAGCGGGGACGGGTGGAAAGGGAGGGAAGGGGCGGGTCAGGGGGGCGTGGCAGGAAGGGGCGGTGTGGGAGGGGAAGGGAAAGGGCGGGGGTGTGAAGGGCTGGGAGGGGAGGGACAACGCGGTGATGACGCGAGGTGGAAAGGGGCGGGGCGGGGCGGGGCGGGGCGGGGTGGGGTGGGGTGGGAGGGGACTAGGGCTTCGTGGGGATGGATCGGCGTCGGCACGAGAGGAGCAACGAGGGTTGGGGGAGGGGGGCGGGGGCGGGCGCGATGAGGGCGGAGCAGCGGCGCGCGGCGGCGACTTGATTAGGAGCTCGCTCCGCGGCGGCGGGGGGAGGGGCGGGGGAGGGGCGGGGGAGGGGCGCGGCGCAGCCCGAGCGCCCCCGGCGGCCGCAGGTGCAATTAATTACCGCGCGGATGAAACGAAGCGTCCGGCCGGAGGAAACCAAACACCGCGTGGCTGTCATCTCGCCTTCGGCTCGCGCGTTTAATTCGGAGGAAGGCTGGGAGACCCGCCCTACCCCGCTGCGCTCCATCGCGCCTCACGCCCCGCTCCGCCACGCCCCTTTTTCCCCCTCTCGCCACCCCCATTAGTCTCCTCCTGCTCTTTTCTGTATCTCTCGCCTCTCCTTTTCCCCTTTTTGCCGTCTGTACATGTTCCTCTCGTCTTTTCTGCGATGTTCTCACTTCTCCCGACTTTGTCTTTATCTCTCCCTTTTACATTCCTTTTACTTCTTTTAATTTCTGATTCTCTTCGCCACTTAGCTTTGCCGTCTCTTCACGCCTGTTCTCATCTTCTTCCGTAACTCATCTTTTTCCGTCTCTTCCGACTTCTCTACTCCTCTCTCCGATTTACCACCGGGCACCCCAATGAATATCCTCCTGCAATTTTCTATTTCTCTTCTCTCTCCATATCCCTTCCAGTACTTTCTGTAGGTCTCCCATCTCCTTTTTGCCGCCCTTACATATTTCTCTAATCACTTCTCGGTGTTCTTTCTTCTCGCGATTATATCTTCATCTCTTCCTTTTTACTTCTTATTTCTTCTTCTCTTCGCCACTCACAATCTCTTGCATTCTCTTCATGACTATTCGCGTCTGCTTCCGGCTCTCCTCGTTCTCTCTTCCTCTCTCCGCTTAGTCTCACCTCTTCGTGGTCTCTCCCTTGTCTTCGCGTCTCCCCTCCGTGCCCGCCCCGCTCCGTCCCGTGTCGCGAGCCGCGCGACTAGCGGTGGGCCGCGCCGGGTGTCATATTTACGCGAAATCCCTGCGGCGATAACGTCGATCCAATCAAGGCCCTAAGCTTCACGAAGCTGCCGCTAATTGCTGCGGGAGGTGGAGTGCGAAGTGTAACACCGGCGGGCCGGATGATGAAAGGCCGCGAAACGAAAGCTTACGAGAGAGAGCTGGCGGTATTTATTATGAAAGCCTTGGATTAACAACAAACGTTAATAAAGTACCTCCGGCATTGATAAGGTAAAGGAAGTATGCACTCTCAGGATACACACTAATAATATGGAGATTATAGTTTAGTTTTGGAGTTGGTTTCTTGATAGTGTTCACCAACTAGGTGATAGGTGTCCACCAGACGAATGTAATATTTTTCTGGCAGTGACTGAAGTTGCACTGTGTTGAGATCGGGTATACAATAGGCAAGTTTAGAACATATTCCTAGAGTTGAATTATGGGTTTAAACCCTCTTTTCTCACTCTCTATTTTAATGCTGAAGAAAGGGGGTTTGTTAGCTTCTCTGTAGAATTAATGTTTGTTATTATAATGTGGAAGGAGCTCATTCGTATTTTTTAGCACTGTTGAATACTCCATTAAACTCAACTAACTTCTCTTCATAAACGATAATCTGCGCTGTCATATCCACGAAAGCACTTTTTTCATGTGTTAAAATACTGCATTTGTATATCAACTAAATATGTGCTAGAATTAATGAGTACGTACTCTGCCACTTTAACTGCGTTGGACTACGACCGCGAATGATTCCGCGACTCTTAATGCGGCCAACACAACGGTCACGAACACATTACATAAAAACGAGTTACCTCTTTAGCGTGTTTCTTTTAACTTTAATTGCGTCCTCGAAATTAACTTTCTGCTGTACACACAGAGCTCAGAGCTCGCGACATTTTTTGCTCAAGTTTCGATCGCCTTCTAAATCTCGACCGGCGGACTGCACAGGACCAAGTCCGCCCGCACGGGCTGCAGCAGCGGTGAGTCCGGAAACGGGGGGGGGGGGGGAGATGGCAAGCGCACCGACTAGCGAATGTTCACGCCGGAGAAGTATCTGGACAAAACTAAAGGAAACGAATCTAAAATATTGTGTACATCCACTGAAACTGCGGTTGGAATGATGTATTTTCAGAGTTTGCGAACCAGCTAATGCAAATAATTTGGAGAATGTTGATTTTCCAATAATCCTTTTTGTGGTTATTTAAAGTCGCGTCAACATATAGGTCATTAGCAACCACTATTTGATTTAACGTTATGATAACTATGAATGTGACATGATATGGTGATGTTCGGGGGTGAACGGACGAACACAAATAAACCCATGCCCGCGGCGGGACTGGAACCCGTGATCCTTCAGTTCGAGATCGCTATAACACTAGTACATTACCGATCTAGGCCATCTGGATGATCCAATAATCCTTTGTTTCCACATGTTTAGAAATGCGTATAAATAAATATAAAGCTTTGCATGCATGACTTCGATTACTTGTACTTACGGGAGCAAATATTAAATACTTACAAAATAAAGCAATTGATCTTTATTGAAAGCATACTGTGAGTTTTTTTAAATTTGAGTTTTGAGTTTTGAGTTTTTTGAATGTGAGTTTTTTTTTTAAATTTGAGTTTTGGTAAATTAATTATCCATTTGACTCACTGTAAAACCTAAAAGACATATTCAAATAAAAAAAAACAATTTAATGTGAGTTTGATTTGTATTTTTGAGGTATTTTGATATTTGATATAACCATATTATCGATTTGCGGTGTGACTTTTAATAAATATTCAGTTCACTTACAACACATTGTTAGCGTTGCAGCCGGCGCGCATTTTACTCTCATTTTACTGGGCGCGTGGTGAATTCCATTCGCCACTCTGCTAATTTGAATTTTAGATCAAAGGAAATAATTAAAATATGCTGTTGATCGATTCTGTGTTATAAATATTGTCATATCAAAATTAAACAATAAAAACTCCTTACTAATGAGAAATGTACAAAATGTTATTCAGTATAAACAAAACTCTTGGATACAAAAAATATCGATGATGTGAGGCTTTATATGAACTAATGTTCATATAATGGAGCTGGTGGCGCCATAATACGGACGTGATATGGGTCGCCGGACAACACCTGGCGCTACCTAGATGCAATCACGGGTTCCCCTATTGCGGTAAAACACACTGAGTCGATAGGCACTCGCTGGCTCCGCTTATTAGGTATAAAAAGAGCACAATGAATGTGAAAGCGTTGGCTTCCGCGACCGGAGTCAGTATTTTACTAGGCTGTCCGGGTGACGCCGCGTCCATGGCGATGGTGCCGATGTTTCGGTCGCCATTCTGCGACCTCCCTTCGCAATACGCCCTGAGGAAGGTCGCAGAATGGCGACCGAAACGTCGGCACCTTCGCCATGGACGCGGCGTCACCCGGACAGCCTAGTAAATAGCACAATGAACGTAAGAGTCGAGAGACCTCATCAGGTAATGAAATGGGAGAACCTGGAGGGCGAACTGGATCCCACCGACCATTCACAAAATGATTCATGAGAATCCGAGAGGCTTAGTCGTAAACTATTCCTCCAGATTGATTGATTGATTAGTTATTCCGGGAGAGCCAACAGATAGGGTCATTAGTCCCGTAAATGTAGTGCACATACCCTCCTCAGGAAGTGGCGTTGATGGTGAGATCCGGTGCCGACCTACCGTCGGCTAAGCAGGTATCTCTCTCCAGAGGGGCATCATTCCAGCCGGGACTAGCTCTAATCTCCCGGCATATGTGGTTGCGTAGTGCTTATTGGTGTAAGTAAGGGGTGAGGATAGAACAGGGAGAGGGGCGGAAAGATCACGGGAGGTTAGTTGGAATGGGAAGAGAAGATCGCAGCCCGTTTGGTAGGGTACTGCTCCGGCATCCACCTGGTACTGATCGGAGAAACCTCGGAGAAATACCGATCAGAGGAGACAGCCGCTACAATTCTCCTCCAGATAGCGACTGAACTCGACGTAGCCATATAGTTAGTGTCACGGTAGGCACTTTCACCCACTCTTCTCCTTCGACAAGACCATCCACGCAATAATTCACGAAGAAACCGAGAGTTTAAGTGGTAAACTATTCCTCCAGATTAGCTCTTTTTGGTTGATTGATTAGTTTCGGGAGCGTCAACAGATAAGGTCATTAGTCCCGTAAGTGTAGTGGAAGTTCCTTCCTCGGAAGGTGGCGTCGAAAATCCTGCCACAGTCGGGACTCGAACGTAGGACCTCCCAGTCAGAGGCACTGCAGACACATCGGCTTATGCCCTGAGCCACCCCTCCCAGCGCGCTCTTTGGTCCGGTGAGTTGGGGGCGCGGGCGCACTGCGCGGCGGCGGGAGGTGGGTGCCCGCATGCCCGGCCGAACAGCGGCCATCAAAGAGGGCGCTGCGTGCTAGAGGACCCGGTCCTATTAAAGCCGAGCAGCTAACGGACTATTCCAGCCTCGCCCAAGTCATTTTAGTGAAAATCAGGGCTCCTGGGCGGACGACTCCGAGATCGCTTTTAAAGGGCTGTTCAACCCCCCCCCCCCCGCCTGCCACCTCGCCCTTCCCGGCTCCCTCCGCGGAGGGGTGTGCACAGATAGGAAAAGGCAGGGCGGAGCGGGGCGGAGCGGGGCGGGGCGGGGCTGCGAAGGGGGAGGAGGCGGAATTGAAAACGACGAAAGGGAGACGGGAAGGGGGGTGAAATGGTGGAAACACGATTTGTCTGAGAGAGGCCTGCGACGACCAGTTTTACTTCGGGAAATAAACTTTCTAATAGCGAAACTAAGGCCATCCAACGAGCTAGCGTTATTATAAGCACGTGCTCTACGTATGACTTGCCGTTTCCGCCTTTGGGCGTTGTAATCTGCGTGTGGAGTTGCGTTGAACCGATTCTCAAATTAGAGCGGCGGGAGAGAGACGGAGAGAGAGAGGGGTTGGGGGTGGGGGTGGAGAGGGTGGGAGTGAGAGGCGGCGAGCGGAGCGCACTTTGTTCCTTTTGAAATCACGAGGGGCGGCCGCTGGGCGCTGGCACTGGGAGTTGGAAGCCCACGCCCTTGGGCGTGTGAGGCTCTGAATTCGAGGACGAGCAGGGGGGCGACGTGCGGGGAACGCCGTGACACATTTTCAACTCGCATCCAACAGCCCAGCGGAGTCGAGTTGAAGCGACGAGGCGCCAGACGTTTAATTCGTGAAGATTCAACTGATTTCTCGCTTGAGGTTCCATGATTTTTCTCGTCTTGTGAAATCTCTAGTAGACAAATAGACCTACTGCGATTAACAATTCACTGACTTCAATATCCTCTTTCCTAAATTGACTTGATTTCTGTTTCGTAGGAACTTCTTCGGACGTTCATTTAAGTGTACAATGACCTATTCTGTAAATGAGGAAACGTTTATTTATTTTGTTTTTCACATTAAATAGTGCCGAAGTAACACTGTTTTCTGCTTTCTCATTTTCTTTTTGTATTACATGTGAGTTGAACACCACTGTTAAGTATGTTGCTATTGATAGGGATGATCTGCATCTGAGTTGCGGTTAATAACATCTAGAAGGTACAAGTAGCAAAGCGTGAATACGTGATCTCTGCTCTTTCACGAATAGAAATGCTCCTATTCCTTGTTTCATTTGCGATGGTAAACGTTTCTGTAGGAGAGTAAGGCCTCATAAATGCAAATTTTGTTTCTTGGATTGCTAACGTGCAGTAAAGCACGTAAAGAAAATTTGTTGAAGATGATAGAACGCAACTTCTCACGGAAAGTCTTCCATCTAAATCCACAGCCCCCGCGCCTGGAATATTTTCAGGTATTCGAAATACAGCCCATCAAGACGAACACAAAAGACCAAATGAAGTCTATCTCGGTTAGCCGTACACAGACCCAGTATCCCGCCTGGCGTTCTTTGTTCTCCCACGGTCCCGGGCAATTTCCTTTTACGATGTTTTATAAAATATTATTACATTCGCCAAAACGCGCCTTCCGCGAAATTGGCTGAGTTACGCAGGCCGCCGCCGTGCGCGCGTGCGTCGGGAATATGCGTACGCGTGTGCGTGCAGGCACGTGATGCTGAAGAATTCATAGGCTCATTCGCAGCTGGGTGCCAGCGCCGAGTCGGTGTGGGTGGGCGGGCGAGGGCGAGGCGGAGGCGGGGACGGGGGGCGGAGGCTGACGCAGGAGCGGGGTAGTGGAGACTGCTGGGGTGGAATCGGAGTTGAGGCAGAGGGGAAGTCGGAGGTTTGGGAGGGAGGTGGAGAAGGAGGGTGGGGGGGGTCGGGGTGAAGGTGGTGTAGGAGAAACGGGGTGGTAGGCGGAGAAGAGTGACGCGGGGGAGGGGGGTAGTATGACCGGCGCGGTGGGACTGGGCGAGGGTGGGGAAAAAACTGGGACAGGATCGGTGGCGGGACGGAGGCGATTAGGTGTTGGGATGTGGTGGAGGCGGGTGGACAGAACCAGGGGAGAGCGGAGGGGCCGGGCCGGGGGTGGTTGGGAAGGAAGCGGGACAGGATCGGTAGCGGGGCGGAGGCGATTAGGTGTTGGGATGTGGTGGAGGCGGGTGGATAGAACAGGCGAGAGAGCGGTGGGGCCGGGCCGGGGGTGGGTGGGAAGGAAGCGGGACAGTATCGGTAGCGGGGCAGAGGCGAAGAGGTGAGGGGATGAGGTGGAGGCGGGTGGACAGAACCAGGGGAGGGCGGAGGGGCCGGGCAGGGGGTGGGTGAGAAGGAAGCGGGACAGGATCGGAAGCGGGGCGGGGACGCAGCAGTGTGGAGTCGTGGCGTAGAAGTGATGGAGGCGGGTGGTCGGAGCGGGCGTGCGAGAGGAGGGGGCGGGGCGGGGTTGGGACGGGATGCAGTGGAGAAAAGCGGTAATTCCCGGGTTTCGTGGAGAGCTCGGCGGCGGCAGTGGCGCCGGGGGCGTCTTATGTCTGCCTGCCAGCGCCTCTAGCGGTAGCGAGCGAAACTAGAAACCCGAGGCTGACTGTGGGGTGAGTCAGAGGAGAACAGTTGAAATTGAAGAAAACAAGGAACAGTGAAAAATGAATATCTTGAAGGTTCGGGTCCTGATGGACCGGCGCATTTTTTCGGAGAATAATGATGATGATGGCAATGAAAATAATTGCGTTTGAAAAGCTTAAGAAGGAAAATGACTGTTTATATTTTATCCACTTTTACTAATTTATATTCTATCAATATACATATTTTGCAAATAATTAATTAACACTTATTTTTCAATATTAACTTTCATTTTAGTAAGAAAAATACTATTTTGGGACAAATATTCCTTTCTTTTCTTTTCAATTCTTTTTACTGAATATTAAAATTGAGTTAAGTAAATACCTGAAATTGTGACACAGTGCGTTAGCATGTGTCTATTAAACTGGGGAGGAATATTACGATCGAGACGAAGTACTAAGTCTCGTAAATCATCATAAAGTTTATTCTTTTACACGTTTTTTTTCTTTCCCCCTTGAGGGCCAGTTTTATGGCCTTACGGAATTGTACGTTGTAAGCCAACGTTAGAAGGCTAACACCTTATAAAAACTGGACGAGTACAGAAGGAATGAGAGAACATTTGCGAATACGAACCCGTTATCAAGCAAATGAGGAGAACATCTTGTAGGGTTGCACCTATTACGGCTGAGAAGTGTCTACTGTAGTATGCACGGACGTAACTAAAGTTGTGGATAGTTGGCCAGTGACGAAAGTTATTTCAGGAATGCGCTTGCAGTGAGAAGATACACACGTACAGAAAGCAGGGGACATTTTTTCTCTAATATAACGTAATTCATATTACAGGGGCGTTAAGAATGATAAAGCACAACCATCAAGAAAAGTCTCGGTGGTTAAAAAGTGCGTTGAAGTCAGTGGCAGCTCCAGGGTTTGTGTATGGACGTAAGAAATAAGATCGAAGACAGGGTGCTTGGAGCCCAAGAAAAGACCGTAGTGACCATGCTAGTGAGTGAAATATGTGGAGTCAGCGCTTGGCAACAGCATTGCAAGGGGGCCTGGCGTCAGGTGTGTCAAAGCATAGCAAGGTTTTTTAAAATAATATTTTATTTTGCAATTTGTTTGGGTATAAACATTTGGCAAAATTACATACAATTATAATAACATGAGAGGAATAAGGTCCATTGACCGTACTCCTAATATTACATTTTTTCACATTAACACATACTAAACATACTAAAAATATACGATGATAAGCATATATATAATTAAAACAGAAAATAATATTACAAGTTATAGTCGATATGTCAGGTCTAAAGTATGATATCGTTTAAGTCGTCTGGTGGTGTCACTATTGTCTAGTAAGTTAATGGCAATACTATTTTGATGGTTATGTAGTCGTAAGAATTTCGCGCTGGCCTTGATAATTTCTTCTTTTATTGTTGTCATTTGTAAGTATTGGTGTATTGTGGCGTGGCATGGCAAGTGAAGACAAGTCAATCATCAGGAAAGAGAGCAATTTGTGAGAAACTGACGTGGAGGTTTGTCACACGACCAGAGGTTTTGAAAGATACAGGAATGAAGTGTCTCAACCGTGTAAAAAACAATAAGTGTTAATGCTTTAAAATATTGAATGTCAATACACACTATACACGCTGTTTTTCCCTCATTCCCTCAACTTAATTTCATTACGGTTTCGGAATCGATGATAGTTGATACTGGAACACGATTACGCCAATCACTCAGCATAAGTTGTCCGATGCGTAGCATTCGTCGTCAGAGTCTTCGACGTACTATCGAGTGTTGAGAAAACGCAGTGTTCGTAAAGGGACCCTTTCCCTGGAATTCGCTCTGCAAGCGAAACCCTCGAGATGTTATACGCGGTACCTCTAAAGACGGCAAGATCCACACGACTGACGCTAGGAAGCTTGGAGGGGTGGCTGAAATCTACTAGAACGACGACAGCAAGAACGGCGTCAGAGGAAGACACGTGAGGGGGAGAGGGGCAGGTGGGAGAACCGGAGGGGGTAGTGAACCCCTTTCTGCCGCCCCCCCCCCGGCACCACCAGCACGCCCCACCCCTCGCGCGGTCTTTGCCATGCTAATCCTCTCCCGCACATAAATCTGCCCCGGGCGATGCGCGTGTGGTGTTGGGCTTACGTGACTCGCTGTCCCGCGCACATTGCGCGTCTGCGAATTTAAAAAAGAAGTGTTATATTAAATGCATGAAAATCTTCGCCTTTCCGCGCGCGACACTCTCCGCTAACAATAAAATGTACGTTCTTTGTTATGTATAACAAGCGCGAAGATATACGTTACGTTATATATCTAAAATAAATTATCTTCGCGTGCGTAATGAAAAAACATTTCTCAAACCACGGTGACGTATTTTCGGGCCGACACGCGAAAAGAGAGAGAGAGAGAGAGAGAGAGAGAGAGAGAGAGAGAGGGAGAGAGAGGAGGAAAGAAACGGGGGAATACGCTCACCTCGAGAATCATCCCGTGCTTCCGGAATGCGGAATTTGTCGAAATTAGCCGCGGACGCGGGAGGAATACGAAAGCTTTTATTCTGCGCGTTCATTACCAACCAGAGCACAGAGAGCCCTGCAGCTGCTACTGCTGCCAGCCGGCGAGCTGCGTTGTGGCCTGACATTCTCCGCCCGGCCTCGGTGATGCTTCGCGTCGTCTTTGTGTCTCGCGGGGAACTTTATCGTCTAATGTACTTCACGTTACACGTGGAACGAACAGGTGAGGGTTGACGACGAGGAACACAAAACGTGTAATCATCTTGTTGCTGGTTTTGAACGATGCACGGTGTAATGTTGTGTTTCTGAGGTATTCATACAAAATTCCTTTCATTGTATTTTTCTTCGTTTATATGTTAGTGATAACTTTTTCCAAGGCTACGTCTAATGTTGTAATATGACGCTTTTATAGGGGAGTGATTAATTTTAGGAAATTATACAGTTAAATGTAATTTTAGAGAAGGAGAATCGACAATTGGTTTGCGATGCACATTTCCATAAAATTCCTGTTATATAATATACACATATCAGTAAATGTAATTGTATTTTTTTAAATGTTTGGAATTTATATGATTTCTATATTTCTATTAAATTAGTTACTCGCAATATATTTAATTTCAGAATGCGTACTCGCCTCGTAGGTACCCATCTAATTAAATTTATTTTTAATGTTAAAAAAGACTTTGAACTTGTACTTATGCGAATGAGTATCAGTAATTCCATTTTTTAGTATGCACGTAATGTACACTATCTAAATAAAAATATAATATTATATTTCAGCATAACACCTGATCCTGTGGTTACAAATGAGAAACACGGCATGGATTTTGCAACGAGATGAATACTTTTCTAGCTGTGCGTTTATTTTTACCGAGAAGAGCGTAGGTTTCTGTTCGACTTCTCAGCAGCCATACGCCCTTTCCGAGAACACTTCTCCGCCCGCCACGCATGCTCAGAACGCCGGGTAATTGAATCGGATCCGCTCGAGGTGGGGGGGGGGATGGCTGTGAGGGCGGGGAAGTCGGAGGGAGGTGCTGGACCAGCCCCAGGCCGTGTCTCCCGCGCTGTTTGTTCAGTCCCGGTAAAGATAACTGGGCCCTTCTACGCCAGGATTTAATTATGATTAGTCCGCCGCGAGGGGGGTTGGGGAGGGGGCGGGGCAGGTGGCGGGCGGCGCTAACAGAGCGTCTGGTGGGGGAGGGGGCCCAGGAATGCGAGCGGTGGGGATCGACGCGCGGATAACGGCTGCAACGTGCAAAAGGCCGAGGTAGCATATGCATAGTGGCCGTGCGGACGCAAACGGCCGCGGTGGCGAGGGCGGAGGCGGGGGCGACGGTAGTTTGGGGGCGGCGAGAGGTCGATGTTTGGGGGGCGGACGCGAGGAACAGGTGTGGGTGGAGTATTGGCGTAGCCAGGGGGAGGAGTGGGCGGGACCGGGACCGGGAGCGTGGGAGGAGTGTGCAAGCTGGTTGGAGTGCGGGCGGGTGCGGAACGGCGTGTGGGCGGGAACAAAGGGAGTTTGAGTTCCGAGGTTCGGACGGTGAGTGTGCGATGCAGCGGCGAGTTTCGGGAGGGGCGTGTATGAACGGGGGTGGTGTGTGAACGGGGGGGGGGTGAACGGGGGTGGTGTGTGAACGGGGGTGGTGTGTGAACGGGGGTGGTGTGTGAGCGGGGGCGATGTGAAAGAGAGAGACAGAAAGACGGGGAAAGAGAGAGGGAGAGAGAGGGATAGAGAGGGAGAGAGAGGGAGAAAGAGGGAGAGAGAGGGAGAGAGAGGGAGAGAGGGAGGGAGAGGGAGAGAGAGGGAGAGAGGGGGAGAGAGGGGGATAGAGGGAGAGAGGGTGAGAGAGGGAGAGAGAGGGGGAGAGAGGGAGAGAGAGGGAGAGAGAGGGAGAGAGAGGGAGAGAGAGGGAGAGAGAGGGAGAGAGAGGGGGAGAGGGGAGAGAGGGAGAGAGAAGGGGAGAGAGAGGGAGAGAGGGGGAGAGAGAGGGAGAGAGGGGGAGAGAGGGAGAGAGAGGGAGGGGGGAGAGAGGGAGAGAGAGGGAGGGGGGAGAGAGGGAGAGAGGGGGAGAGAGAGGGAGAGAGAGACAGATATGGAGTCACAGCGGTGAGTGTGCAGGTGCGTAAGTAGCGGTGGGGACGGGGGTTGCCTGCAGAGGGGGCAACGCCGGCGTCGGGGGCGGGGGGGCGACTGCCGGTGGCGATCCGGCGCTAAGCTGCGCGCCGTCGGAGCCCGCGTGGGTGGCGGCGGGGGGCGGCGAGGGGGGTGGGGCGGCAGAGGCAGCCGTAATGCGCGTAATGCCCGGAGTAATAAGTTGCAGTGGAAGTGGTCGCGCAGGGCGCCGGTCGATCGCGGGACCCCGGGCGGAATGCGCGCGGGGGCGACAAGAGCGCTGCACCGGACTGCAAGTGAACCACCCGCGGTGTCCACCCACCGCACGCTGCACGACGAAAAAAGATCTAGAGAAGCATTACGCTCTAAATACGCATGCGAAGTCAACGAAAGAGGAAACGTGGAGCGTGCTTTACCTTGTTTTTGTGTGTTACAAGTTTTTTGATTGATTGCTGATTCCGAGCGTTGTAGTGACATCGGTTAATGCCCTCAGTCACCTAAGCCGGTTTGTGGTACTAGTGTGGTTCGTGAATCACACACTGCTACTTACTCAGGATGAAGCTGATGCTTAAATTTATAGAACTATTTGAAACATTGAAACTCGATGGAATTTTTGTACATTTCACGGAATCTTCAGGCTTCTAGGTTTGTAGATCGTGCTTCCGAACGAATTAAACACAATTTTGACAAATAAAATGTTTTATTGACAATTAGCAGAACCCGATAGACATTGTCCTTCTCTCGTCCACCCTAACTCTTCTCTCTCTGTCACTCACTCTCCCTACTTCCCTCTCTCTCTCTCTCTCTCTCTCTCTCTCTCACTCGTCGCTCACCTTGCCCTCCTTCACATGGCAGCGCTCAGCAACAAAAAACCATCTCCAGAGAATTGGGAATTGCATTTACCTGAAGCGCCATATTGTGCTGAAACGCCGTCTAGTAGTGTTAAAACAAAATGAACAGTACAAAAACCTTTTTTATTTAAAAATATTTCATGAATGTCGGTCGGAAGGAAGGTCATCGGTCAAACGGTGTTGATAATTATCGAGATCGAAAAAATTCACATCCATTTTTATGAATGGAGAGAAGCAAATTACTAGATAATTAATGCAGTATGCTAGAATCAGCGATCAAGTTCCACTTTTTCATTTGTCTAATTAAGAATTTAATGGAATAGGGAGATCTTTTTTGGGGACGATACTTTTCTAAACACAATTTCCGACAGAAGCAAAATATTGAACTTTATAATTCTCGAAAAGCTGAAACATAGGAGCTAGCAATAACCTGATAGAGACGCCTGATAAATGGTTTGGGGGAGATGCCCCTCAGGGCAAGGTGTTCGCCCAAACCGTTTATATTTTAGAGACCTGAATGAGGCGGCGGTGAGAATGAATGAAAATTGCAGGGCGTTCAGCTTTGGGGTCCCTGGTATCCCGTAAAAGCCACAGTAGACAGGGTACACTGCGGTGACCTGCGCCACTGCTACCCAATGAATTGTGAGTAGCTCTGTTGCATCCACTGCCGAGCATAATATTAATTGTATGAGGGATAGGGTTACAAAAATGTCATGTTTCATAACTCTCACATGGTATAAGTAGGCACGAATCGAAATGCCGCTGGTCTGCCGGTCTGGCTGCAGCACATTGAAACGCTATGGTCAACATCCAATATTACGTTGTTTTTGTTATGTGACAACATATTGTTTCCGTGAATACGTTCGATGAACATTAAATTGAATACATTCAATAAACATTAATACACTAAAAGAGACAGAGCTAACAAATATTCAAGCGCTCATTACAAGTATATGAGAGTGGAGTAGAAAGTTAAGATAGAACACATTGACGACAATACATCGCAAACCATCTCTCCGACTACAGGAAAAAACAACAACAAAAATACGGAAATTAATAAAACAAAACCTAATTTTAAGAAACTATTACATTACTGCTTTATTTATGCTGCTGTCGGGTGCAAATTATAAGATAAAAGGCTGAAATTTTGAGGAACTGTAGAGAATTTACAGGGCTACAGTATGTATTTAGCCCTTTTTATGATCAGCGTCAGAACATAAAATATTCTTAAATAACGAGGGAAAAAGTATTTTTTTCTAATTTTCCCTTCTGTTTTGTTGATTGTAAGGGTCAAAATAGGACATTAACTCTTGAAAAATGTCTCGAAACATGTTAACCATCTTCAGAAAATCGCAAGGACATACAAAATTTTAGCCCCTGGAGGACATTTGCATATCTGAATGCGCTACTCCCTTTTCTCTCTAAGAGGTTTTACAGAAATGAAATAACGATCTTCATAGATTATTATCTTTGAAATTTATATTTATGAACATGACAATATTGATCAATTTGTAGCTCACTTTACTACCAAAGCTGTTGAGTTTGCAATGATTTGCATCACAGAACACAATAACGCATCTAATATCTTTCATGTGTGTAAATGAAAATTCTATTATCATAATAACATTATCATTTGAAAAACATTCATTTCAGTTCTCATTATTGACATGTAAAGTGTAGAAGTAGATGCTTATTTCAACCATTGTAACGCAGACGATTGAAAATTATTACTGAAGAGCAATATCGCAGTCGAATAGTTTTTTAATATGCCAACGCTTGGAAGCGCTACATGATGACCTATTTCGAGACTACTAGCCTTTTTTCAAAAATAAATAAATTTCCTTACAGCTATATTGTATACCAAGCGAAGTAACTCAGTGCAAATCGAAACATTGCTTTCCTCACATTTATCTTTGATAGGCTAAATGTTTTGGAAGTTTTGGGTATTTGCAAACTGACAAGTTAGTCTAAAAGTATATGAAAGAGCTATACTAGTGATATTTTTATAGCAATGAAACGTTCAGTATGTTTGACATGAATGTAACAGAACAACAGATGGTGAATATTTGCGTCGCATGCCGTGGATGTGGTTCTACATGGCAGTGCTCGCATAAAAGCAATAAGGAAATGCTAATATAACCACATATTTCTCGTAGGTGAGCGCAATATGCATCTGAGGGGATCGTTTTGATACAGTATACGCTGGTGTTTCGGTAGTGTGCATGTGCTAGACGACTCTCACACTAAGAAGCCCAGAAGTAGCTACGCTACCGACATTTTTTTACTTTCTCGCAGTTACTAACGTCAGAAGAGAAAGTAGTATAATCGTGCGCCGGTAAACGGCGAATTTTCGACGCAAAACTCTTATTCTTATTATTAATAAGTGATAAAAGGCGTGCAATCGACAATGTATCTCGCGGTACTTTACGACTGGCAGCACGTTGTGGCGTTCGTGTGAGAAAGACATGAAAACACTATTATTCATTGTTTTCCTTCAGCGTTCTGTATGAAAGGAAAGACATGTTGTGGAATGGGTTCTTTGTTTTGCCTATGAATGGTACCACTCGTTCAGAAATTTGTGGATCCGCTGTTACTTCTTCTTATCAACCGATGTCCTCTATGTGACGGAGTACTGAATTCTGTTATGTATTCAGCCTAGGTTATGTTCCTGAGGGCGACCAATAGGTTGAAAGTATGCATGTGCTTGCGCTAAAAGGAACAGAACCGCTGTAATTAATTACCTGAAAACAACGAATGTCGTGACTGAGGGTGACGGATGCGTTAACGGTGTGGTTGATTGTGATCTAGGTGTTTCATCCTTTAATCGCGCTCGCTCTAAATAACGAGGAACACTATTATCTGTTAGCTACTAATGTGGAGTCTGGGGAAAACCAATTTATTGTCTTTGAGCTTGATTGTGCTGAGATGTGTCAGCAATTGGTGTAGAGCCATTACGGCCTGAAGAGGTGTGCTGCGTGTTGGTGTGCTCAGGTGTGCCCGCGCGTGGCGATGCTCGCGCTGCTCAGGATGTGCGGGGGGTGTGCTGGGTGTGTGCTGGAGGTTTGCTGGAGGTTTGCTAGGAGGGGAGTGGACTGGTGGTGTGCTGATAGAGTTCTGAGGGTGTGCTAAGAGTGTACCCGCGCTGGGGTGTGCTGGGGTATGCTGGGGTGTGCTGGGGTGTACTGGGGTGTGCTGGGGTGTACTGGGGTGTGCTGGGGGTGTGCTGGGGTGTGCTGGGCGTGTGCTGGTAGGGGAGGGTTCTGGGGGTGTGCTGGGAGGGCAATGTACTAGGGGTGTGCTAAATGTGTTCTTGTGTTGTGCGCAAGTGTGCTCGTGCGTGGCGGCGCTGGCGCTGCTCAGTGTGTGCTGGGGGTGTGCTGGGGGTGTACTGGGACTGTGCTGGGGTGTAATGGGGGTGTGCTGATGGAGTTCTGAGGGTGTGCTAAGCCTGTGTTTGTTGGTGGGCGCAGGTGTGCCCGCGCGTGACGGCATTAGCACTGTTCAGGGTGTGCTGGGTGAGTGCTGGGTGTGTGCTGGGTGTGTGCTGGGTGTGTGCTGGGGATGTGCTGGGGGTGTGCTGGAGGTTTGCTAGGAGGAGAGTGTACTGGGGTGTGCTGATAGAGTTCTGAGGGTGTGCTAAGAGTGTGCCCGCACGTGGTGTCGCTGGCGCTGCTCAGGGTGTGCTGGGGATGTACTGGGAGTGTGCTGGGAGTGTGCTGGGGATGTGTTGATGGAGTTCTGAGGGTGTGCTAAGCGTGTGTGCTTGTTGGTGTGTGCAGGTGTGCCCGCGCGTGGCGGCGCTGGCGCTGCTCAGGGTGTGCTGGGGATGTACTGAGAGTGTGCTGGGGTGTACTGGGGATGTGCTGATGGAGTTCTGAGGGTGTGCTAAGCGCGTGCTCGTTGGTGTGCGCAGGTGTGTCCGCGCGTGCGGCGTTGGCGCTGCTGGCGGTGCTGTGCGTGGTGTGCGTGTCGGCGCAGCAGGCGGCCCCGCGGCCCAAGATCTCGGACGAGGCGCTGGAGCACGCGCTCAACGACAAGCGCTACCTCATGCGCCAGCTCAAGTGCGCGCTCGGCGAGGCGCCCTGCGACCCCGTCGGACGACGCCTCAAGAGTGAGTCCCTCCCACTCTCCTCATTCAGTTCATACATCCACACATACAACATCAAGACAAATATTCGTCTCTTGAAAATCATTTATAATATAATTCATTTATTTCTAATCCCCGGTTTTGTTCCAGTAGTGGCCACCTAAAAAATGATACATTTTAGTAGTGATCAGGTTGTTGACTCTGTTGTGGTCAATTGGTTTTCTAGCTCCTTTTAGTGATTGGATAAAAAAAAGAAAAAAGTACCCTTTGAAGTTACGTTATTGTAATGAGAATATTGATAAGATGTTTGAAGCTTAATCTTTATTTATAAAATAAAAGGAAAAGTTTAATTATTTTTGGTTTACGTCCTCACACTAGAATGCATAAATTCCACGTTTTGCAAGTTTGAAGCAAGTGAGAAGCCTTAAATTTTTTTGGACATTTTATTCTTGAAGTGACCAATACTGATGCAAGGAACACTTTTGGTGACGTTACGTTACTCTGAAAATTGTCGCATTTTGATAAAATATAATTTCGGTGTCTTCTGACAATTTCAAAAGCAGAAACATGTCTTTTCAAAAATAACCAAATTTTTCATGATATTTTGAGGTTGTTTTGCAAGACTAAACGGTAAAAAACCTGTTTAGATTTGTGTAAATAAAATATTAAAATATGATTCATTTTTCACCTTGTTGATATAATTTGAATGTTTTATAAATTTTTATTAGTGTGTTATGTGTAATATCTTGGCTTCTACTACAAAAAAGTGTTCGATCATATTTAGTCATGGTAGATATTCAATAAAAAAGGTAATGATTCTTTTTAACATTGATTTATTACTCCACACCCGCTCGGAATGTTATGCCAAAGTATCTCATGCTAAGGCTAACTACTCCATGATCTTAGACAACTGGTCCCACAAGTGGGATGGATTAATTTATATTGGCTCGATGACTCAATGAGTCAATGTTCGACAGTCAAACATTCATGAATAAAAAAGATATCGTAAAGCAGCCAAATAAATGTTGCGTTCATTCATATATTGAAACTAGTCAAAAATAAACCGGAACGAAGTAAAAAAAATAAAAACTACCAGGTGGTGGTGACTACCCCTGATCTGTCCTGATTTCTCTTGTTTTAAGAGGTGTTATAGAATTCTGACAAAATACGTCATTGTACTTGATGTATGCAGGAATGATTGACAGAATAATATGAAATAATTGAATGCAAGTTGTATTTGGCAGACACCCGAAAAATATTAAAGGGGCACAAGGAGATGGTTAATGGCACGATACTTTAAGCTACTTTTTATGTGGTCGTGTAAAAATATTTAAATCGATGTATTTCCGCGGGAAGCTTGGTTTACATAATACACGATAAACAGACTGTTAAAATAAGCAAACTTTTGGCAATTTTCACAGTTTTAACGAGTTTTTGTACATAAAAAGTATGCACAATTTGTGTGGAATATTACAATTTGTATCAGCTCACTTTACCGCATTGAAATGCAACATTATAAATAATAATTATTAATTTCTGAATATGGATAACAAATTTCCTTCGCCACAAAATGTGCAAAAAAGGAAAACAACTCATAATGCCTACATTTAAATGCGTTAATAGTACATTACGTGTAAATGATTTCACACACACGGCAGCGAAGAGAATTCTCCAATGTTTGTTCTATTTTAGGGGCAGTAATTTTCCACATTTGTGAGCATGAAAATCGATTCCATGCTTATAACATATTTACAATATTGGAAAATCTGCATTAATTTCCCATGACCGTAGAATAATACTTATCTTACAAGCCAAAATTTGTACAATTCAATAATAAGTACATTTAGGGTACCGAATTGGATCGATAATATAATTATTGGATCAACTAATACAGATGGGAGGGCAATTCACCAGTATCAATTAACCCTGATGCAATTACTTTCTCTGATTAGAGGATTTACACAAATAAGCGAGTGCACAATGACCAAAGGCACTTATTAGATGTAAAATTTCATTTCGATCCACCAAGTCCGGTGGATTCAAAACCACATACGTTAATTTGTGACGTTTCGATGGGTGTGTTCAGTGGGGACCAATTAAAATTAATCAAACACATTTCCCACCAAGGGGCGGCGAGAGGTATCTGCGGAATATGTGATCGCTAATACAACAAACCTATTATTAAAATACATCGTAAACATGAACATTACCTCATCGAGAATTATTATTAAGACTATTAAATAAATTGTCAAATGATTGAAGTATTTCCCTCGTACTAATGCACCACAGTCGAAAAAAACCCACAGAGAACTCTCTTTCAATAGAAAAATCCGAGTGGGACATTTTACAAGATCACTAAATCAATAGACAATAATATTATGCGCCCAATGTTGATCTTTTCAGTGTTTATAATTTAATTATGTGAAAAACTAACTTTGAGAAGCTGATTATAAACCCTTGCTTAAGTATTAAATATTTAGTACTTAAGGCATTTGATACTTTTGATATTAGTTCAGGTCTTTTTGCTTCTAATACTGAATGTTCCTAACGCTACATATCAGTTTAATAATAAATTACATACGTACTTCAAACGATACAGTAATTATTTGCACATCACATTAAAGGGGATATCAAATAACGCTTTTTTAATTCTTGGCTTTTCCTGATAATATTTGTATTTGTTGGATTTGGAATTCGTTGTACTTGGAAGACGTCTTGTATGTAGTTTGTTTGCGGTGTTAATTTTCTACGAAAATAAGAGTGATATAAGTGTGTATTGGACTTTGAGAACAAGTAATATAAAAATACACTAAAAGGAAGGCTATTTACGATTGTCACGTAAGATTTGAGAATTCTGATTGCTTGTGGAATGCTTAAAAAACTTAAGCATTAGTGTGAGCTTATCTCTTTAATATGACGTGCATATGGTTACTGAACTGTTTGTAATCTTACAGTAATATATTACCGGATTATCACCGGGCATCGGGGTAGCTTGTAGAAGTTTTAACTGAAATATTAGACAAGAGTCTCAACCTGATCACAAATTATTTATTTGATCTTCCCACAATAGCATTAAACATCTATCAAACAATTCATTAATTCCTTACCGTCCTCCCCAGCAAATGTCAGATTCAAATTAGGAAAAACTTTAAACAGCGCAAAAGAATTCAATATAGATCCCCAAAGATACGTTTTAAATGCCATAAAAAACTCATATTTTTCCTATACCTACATTTTGTAACATTTAATATCTGAAAACATTATCCATTCCCCTATTCTTATTTTGTCAGAAATTACTATTGATGTACCTTCTACTGTGTGGAAACGTAATATTCCTGAGGGCATTGTGAAGTGTGCTAAATTTGCTGTATTGAATATAATGAACCTTGCTGAAATGCTTGAATACGAGTCTCAGAATTATATTGGAATTAGTTGCATTAAAATGATCATTTGAGGTCCTCCAGTGGGAATGTCGTCGCATTTTGAAACTCTAGTGCCATGCGCGCTGGGTTATGTCTCTGTTCATTATTGTAATGCGCTTACTTGTTTAAGAAAATATAAATTAAAAAAAAATAGTAGCTTACGTAACAAGGGCGCGAAACAGGTCATTCACGCATGAGTCGAGTTCCTCGTCCGAGGGTAGCGAGCACAGAACAATAATGGTAGAAGTGCTCCCTGAATGTTAAAAGTCGGAAATAAAAGTCGCTCGCAGCACTCCAAGTGGCCTGGCAGTGTGTTGCCAATTTCCCTATCTCACCTTCACCCCTGTGGTAGCGAGGACGACAAAGAGACGAGTGTGGGAATCACCTCGCGCCCATGTTCCGATGCTATTTTTTTAACACGCCGGAGCGAAACGCAACGCATCAAGTAAAGGAATATAAATTAAATACCAAATGACTAGAAATACCTTACTTGTACAAAAGTAAATGGATTCCAGCCAGTGTCGTAACAGTTTGTAAATAATAAACAAAGACGAAAGACAAATGCGAATTGTTACAGATGTTTCGCACAGGTTTCGCGATGTTTCGCACACGCTTCGTAATGTTTCGCACACGCTTCGCGATGTTACGCACACACTTCACGATGTTTCGTACCCGCTTCGCGGTGTTTCACACACGTTTCGCGATGTTTCACACTTCACGATGTTTCGTACCCGCTTCGCGGTGTTTCGAACACCCTTCGCGATGTTTCGCACACATTTCGCGATGTTTCGCACACGTTTCGCACACGCTTCGCATACGCTTCGCGATGTTTCGCACACGCTTCGCGATGTTTCGCACACGCTTCGCGATGTTTCGCACACGCTTCGCGATGTTTCGCACACAGTGGGGGAAAATCAGATGTTTCGCACACAGAAAACAACCCGAAAAACCGCGTTTCGCGCACGGCATTCAAAAGAAACGTTTATTGACTTGTTATTCGTTTGTTTCAGCGCTGGCCCCTCTCGTGCTGCGCGGCACCTGCCCGCAGTGCACCCCGGAGGAGACCCGGCAGATCCAGCGCACGCTGTCTCACATCCAGCGCCACTACCCCAAGGAGTGGAATCGCATCGTCAAGCAGTACTCGGGCCGCTGAGCCCCGCCCCCCACCCACCCACCTCACCAGCCCCCTCTAATTTATTTCCGCACTTGATTTTAACACGAGAGCGCTGCGATCGCCTCGCCAGCGCTTAGGTCTCCTTGGTTTCACTCATTTGTAATGTGTTTTTTTAATGTTTTGTTTCATAGATTAGAGAGACTGTCATGAACCCACGCACACTCTCATTTACATATTTTTATCATTCCATGAAACGTAGTTTGTTGTATTATTAAAAAAAGCATTAGCGAATCGCGTGTTAATGCAGGAGGTACTGTAATATTTTGATAAATTTGGTGAGAAGTACAAAAAAAAGAAGAGAATACTACTCTAAATATTCGAGTATATTCGTACGTACCTACTATATTATCTAAAAAGTCATATTTTTTACAAAGTAATTAAAAGTGCGATATCGCCAACGCCGGTATGAAGCTTTAAGAAAGTTTTCTCGAGGAAATATTTCTCGCAGCGAGCGCCCGATGCAGCAATGACGTCACACGTCGTGTCTTCGTTCAATACAAAATGGCAGCGCAGGGTCCTGCATTAAATGGCCTGGCTCGGGCATTCGCCACAGTTTGGTTCTATTTAATTACAAATATGTTTAGTGTAATAGAATAGTAAATTGAATGATTATGTGAAAAATAATTAAATAAATTCTTACTCATTTTATGTGATGTGAAATTATTGAACGAACCATTCTTCACCTTACCTTTCCTTCAATATTTTTACTATCCTTAAAACGAAATTGGACGTCCTGGAAATGATTGTTGTTTGTAACTCTAGTTAGAACATATGATTCCTGCATGAAATATATTATGATAGTTACACTTTCTTGACAATTAGGCTTATTATAAACGTTTTAAGACCTTTGAATACGTATTACTAAGCAAAACACAAAATAATACTGAAGTACTAATGTATGGCTTAAATTACTAAAGCTGTTTGTATTCTGAACTTATGGGGTGCCATATGTATCAGAATAGGGCAGAAAACTCGTCAAACATTAATTATACTAATTAAATTATATTGCTCTGAAACAATATGTATTCCTTCGATTTGTTTCGTGTGTTAAACAATTCGGAAATTTTGACATTGTTTCGAACTTTGAAATTGTTGAGGACATATATTTACTTGTCATAGGATATTTGTTCCATAATTAAGAAAATAAAATAAATTGCATTAAGCACAAAATTGTTGCGCATTGGGTTAGCTCGATAGCTCAAATTTTCCAATAAGAAAAAAATAGTGTAGCGTCTTTTCTAGTGTATTATTAAAATTATACTACATGAATAAAAATTAGATAAACAAAATAGGTACTGGTGGGTAGAAACTGTTGTACTCTATTCCGGAATGTTTCTGTGTCAATACAGAAGAGCCTCTCTTTCGAAGATGCATAACAAATCGAAAGCCGAACAAGCCGAAAGGACAACGATGTAGCTCTTCACAGAAATGTTTAGGAAAGGGCATTGTCGATAATTAATTTAATTACCCAGAAACTGAAAATGTTTATTTGTTTATGTCTATCGATATTTCAAATGGCATCAGGCATAACAGAAGTGTGTTGCATTTAAATTGGAAAGAAAGAAAAAAAAATACTATTGTAAAAAAAAATGAATACATAAGAAATTATCAATTGATACTACACAACATGAAATGAAATCACCATGCATTCCCAACCACCCTTACCACCCAACGCAAATTTGTAATCTTAGTGTAATTACACGAGGAGGGAGAAACAGCGCGTGGATGGACTCGCCAAACAAATCAAGACTTTAATTAATTCTGCACCGACAGATTGCTGTCTCCGAGCAGTGCAGCTAAGATTGTTGTCCCCATTCCATTTGCCGAGAATAATAAAGCAAGGCTCTCAATATGCAGAGAGGGGTGAGGCCCTGCCCGACGGCGGAGGAGGGGAAGGAGGTAGTGGAGGGGAAATGTACGAGTGAAGGGGAGGGGAAGTCATAAAGGGGAGAGACGACAGAAGAAGGGATAGTGTGGAGGGGAAGAGCCGAGAATGACGGAAGTGGGTTAGGACGAGGAGATGAAGGATAGGAAACAACATGGAATTGGAAGAAAATAGGATGGGTAGGAAAAGGAGGGAATGTACAGAAAGAAGGAAAGCCAGATGGGAAGGGAGGTATGATGAGGGGAGGAAGAAGCAGCTGCCGAGTGAAGCAAGGAAAGATGGTGGGTGGGAAAAGCAGGAAAAATACAGAAAGAAGGGAGAGACGGGGAGGCAGAAACAGCCGTTGAGTGAAGCAAGAAAAGAGGATGCATAGGAAAGGAAGGGAAATGCAGAAATATTGGAAGTCACAGAAGAAGGGGAGAAAGGGGGAGCAGAAACAGCCGCCGAGTGGCTGCCGCACGCCAAGACAGAGCTCAGAAATCAGGGGGGGCGCTCCTTTCACAAATAGCTTTCGCGGGCGACCGCGCGCTCGGAGGGCGTTTCATCTGGAGATCGCGCGACAGGCGGCGCTCAGGCTGACGCTCTCTGCGTCAGGGCAAAGCGGCGCGGGGCTGCGGATGCGAACACAACGAAAGCGACACCGCCACGTTCTTTTGAATTGAATCGAATGGAATGGAATGGAATGGAATCGAAACGAATCGAATCGAATCGAATCGAATCGAATCGAATCGAATCGAAACGAAACGAAACGAAACGAAACGAAACGAAACGAAACGAAACGAAACGAAACGAAACGAAACGAAACGAAACGAAACGAAACGAAACGAAACGAAACGAATCGAAACGAATCGAATCGAATCGAATCGAATCGAATCGAATCGAAACGAATCGAATCGAATCGAATCGAATCGAATTGAATTGAATTGAGCTGAGCTGAGCTGAGCTGAACTGAATTGAATTGAATTGAATTGATGCCTTATTTTACGTGGCGAGACTCGGGCCATCAGGCCCGCTCTTCCGTCTGACCACGCAAATTTCGCTACTTCTTGGGCGAGAAACAGGCGATTTTAGCTCAGAGGTGTCATTTAGGCTTGAGGATCTTTTACATGGAAGTAAATCTATTAACATGGGACAGCTGGTTTTACTTCCCCTCCGAAGGAAGGCGTACGAAGGATTTTTTCGCCCTTAAAAGTCCACAACTTGTGTATAACAATCCGATACCATCGCCGCCGATTCTTTTCGCTCATCGATGGAAATAACTGAGACTGCAGTAATTGGACTTATAATACAAAGGGTCTGACTTTTTTGAAGAGGATTTGATCCATTGAAGGATATTTGTGTTTATTGTTTTATATTTTACCTGTCGTATATCAGAAAACAATGAACAGAGGTTTATTACATAGTACATTTGAAAATATCACTTTAAAAAGTAACAATTTGTGTTTTTACAATAAATAGGTACAACTTTGTATTTTAAAGTATTCTATTACTTCTTCAAAGTACGGTTTTACTTAATACAATCTTCTTAATACATTTAGCAAAGACGAATCGTCAAGGTTGAATTTAGAAAATTGTTTCAGTTAGTGTGTTAATTTGCACTCTTCCCAACATGGTATTGCTATTTCGGAAAGTGAAAGTGCATCGAGTATTCAGTTTAATTTTACGTAATGTGCTATATCCAATATGTAACTGATAATGAATTTTGAAATTTCATCTCTGTACGTCATTATATTCAGAGTAGGGACATTTTGAAACACATTTTTACACAAAGTAGGAAGCAGTAACTATCACATTACGTGCCTTAAAAATGTACTACATTCGTTATCACCGCTAAGCAGAAGCTCAAATCAAACTGAGCCTTTTCTACTACGTTCCTAATATGTCCATGGACATGAAATATAATCAAACGGCAAATAAAACTTATAAAAAAACATATTTGTAACAAATGTTAATTCATACAACTCTTGTAAAATTCAATTTCACCGACGTCTACGTACGACAGTTGTGAAAAAACTAGAAATGTATCCTTCTACAAATATACCAATATTGAAAATAAAATAAATTGTGAAAGATAATGAATGGCACCAACAATTGCACCACAATACATGAGTTTTCAGTAAACGACAATTATCTTCATTTTCATTCACATTTTCCCGCATGAGTGAACAATGTTCATTTAACATATTCAGTTTAGAGAGAAAGAGAGAGGTAGAGAGAGACAGAGAGGAAGAGTGAGAGAGAGGAAGAGTGAGAGAGAGAGAGAGAGGGACGAGAGGGTGTGGAAAAGACCGACAGAGAACATGAATAATAAGAATGTCTAAAAATATGGTACCGAGTAGAATTTGAAGTTTGTAACCACGCTCCTTATACCAGTTGAAGGGTAGGAATATTTTAAGTTCACCGTCACATTACAATCGGTTTATTGTCTGAAACTTAAATAATAATAATAATAATAATAATAATAATAATAATAATAATAATAATAATAATAATGATAATAATAAAACACTATCATATATACAAACAAATACACTGCGATGATTATCCAAAAACGTCTCATAGCATCGTGTGTTCCTGGTCATTATCTGGAACGTTAAATAAAGTGATTTTCTGAATTATACTCAAATAGCTGCAAATAAGAAAGGTTGGCATTAATCTCTCAGCAGTGATACTATAGCGCTATGCAAACACTATCTCTTAAATGTGGGCAACCCGCAACACATTAGTCATTTTTCCAAAATAAAAATACTTTTTGATATTAGAAGTGATAACGCATAGAATATAAAACTCCAAGCACAACATAGAGGTTCTAAGTTGACCCAACAGAACGAGATCTCGAATTTTGAACACTAGATGGAAACGAAGAAAAATACATGATATACAGCCAAACACATTTTTTGTATTCGTGCAGTCGAATAGAAATAATTTACCACACTCTCTGACCAGACTACATAAAATTGTCTAAAGATTACATCGAAATCAGCAGAGAATATAGTATTAATTGTTGCGTTACAGAACCCCCAAATCTATAATTTAATCGCGGCATTCGGTATCGAACAATTCGATTACTCATTAGATCAACACTCCATCTGACTCGATTGTTTATCTCATCAAATCCGTGTTTTCAGGGAACGGCCTTATTAAGAAAGCAATCTCTCCCACTTTTGGGAGCGCCCCATCTTCTCGGTGACGACTCGTCCCATTTGGGGCGTTCGCTGCCATTTGCTGCCTGGCAGGGCTCTGCGCGCGCCGCGACGTAGCGAGGGCGGCAACGGGCGAGAGAGCGCGCCGGGGGCGGGTTGTTGCGCAGCGGGGGTGCCAGGGGGCGGAGCGCGGGTGCCTCGTTACTAGGTCGCTCACGCGCAAGGTGTGGCTGGCCCTAATCAGGCAGTTAGGAATTGCGTAATGAAATCAGGCTCCGTGTCACGCTCCCCGCGCAGGCGCACCGCTTGGCGCTGGGGGGGGGGGAGGAGGGCGTGCGGGGGTGGAAGGGAGTGGGAGAAGGAGGAAGGGGTGGAGGGTGGAGGAAGAAAGGGAGGAGGAGAGGGTAGTGACCTGGTTGGCGCGGTCGGACGGGGAAGGAGAGTTGGAGGTGGAGGTCGGAGGCAGCCGCAGTGCTGGGGGTGGGGCGTGTGTTGGAGCAACAGACGCTGACGGGGGATGACGGGGAATGACGAGGGATGACGGGGGATGACGGGGGATGACGGGGGATGACGGGGGATGACGGGGGATGACGGGGGATGACGGGGGATGACGGGGGATGACGGGGGATGACGGGGGATGACGGGGGATGACGGGGGATGACGGGGGATGACGGGGGATGACGGGGGATGACGGGGAATGACGGGGAATGACGGGGGATGACGGGGGATGGCGAGGGCGACGGAGGCGGCCGAGGCCGTTGAAGGACATCGAGGTGTCGTGGAGTGTTGTCCAAGTCGTCATGTGGAGTTGGGGAGTGCCGGGAGGCGTTGTGGAACGTTATCGAAGGGGGAGTCGGGGAGACGGGATGGGGCGGGGGAGGGAGAAGAGAGGAGTGGGACGGTGAGAGGTGGTTCAGGGCATCAACTGATGTGACCGACCTGACGTTCTAGTCCGGTTTGAGATTCGACGGTGGCAAGAGTTTCGACTATTCGCAAGAGGTTCAAGGCGGTGGCAAAAGGTTCACTTGTCAGGTCATGTCCAGGTGGAATACAGTCGCTGTCTGTTTGAGAATTCTAGCGGCAGGCTGTTCCGATCGCTAGTTTTCCGTGGTTTCTCCGATCAACACCCAGCGAATGCTGGAGCAGATCCTAACAAATGGGCCACGGTCCGCGCGCAATCTTTCCTTCCTCTTCCTTGCCCTATTCTCATCCCTTACAAACACACACTAACATGCACTACACTACCATATATGCCAAAACACCGGTCTGGAGCTTACAGCTTGTCGCGGCTAGGGTGGTACCCTACTGGTGGGAGATACTTGGTTGGGGAAAACCCGGTAGGCGACAGTAGATCGGCGCCGTATCTCGCCATCCATCAGGGGAAGATTACCGCTACCTTCCGAGAGAAAAACATGCACTACAGTTACAGGACCTTGTTAGGTGACGTGCCTGGAATCTCTAACAATGAATAAATCAGAAGGACTAGAGCAGAGAAGATCGAGGAGTGACGGGGTGCTCGAGGAAATGTGGCTACTCGGGTTGGGCAGGAGGCAGCAGATGGGTGGTGGTGGGAGCCAGGGAAGTCGTGTGGAAGAGCGGAAGGCGTTGGCGGTGGGTGGTGCATTGTGCGACGTCCTAGAAGCCGTGGAGCGTTGGGAGCGTCGTGCATCGGGGGCGTTGGTGGCAAAGGGGAGCGTGGCGTGGCGCACGGGAGAGCAGTAGGGATTATGGAGGAACTGGCGGCTAGTGGGTGTCGGCGGTAGTGGTGGAACGGCGAAGGAAGTCGTGGAGGCGTTGAGGGAATAAGGGAACGAGAAAGCAGAAAGGGGGCGTGGGCGCAGCTGAGGAGTATCAGACAACAGTAGTGAAGCGCAAGACGTCTCACGAGTACAAAATGTACAACTGCGAACTGAGCTAATACTCGCTTTACCTTACTGTAAACGCTTGTGAACTCTACATGATTGGTCCAGTATTAAAGGAATAGAGGGACATAAGGCCGCACCATGGTGACAGCTGTGGTCCGGAAGACAGCGAAGAATCAAAGGAAAGTCGTGCAAAGCATGGTGATCTCTGGCATTTTTGGATTAAGTGAGAATTAGTGGTCCAGTCGTGAACGGATTGGAGGGGGTTGTTAAGGTATAAGTAATTGTATGAGGGTTGGGTATTGCAGGTGTGACTGTCACGAGCATGGATGTTACAGGGATGCCATGGTATCAGTAGCAGACAGCAGAGGCGGCAGTGGCCGCGGTAATGGGAATGGGCGCAGCGACGTAAACGAACGCGGCCGAGGCAAGTGAAAGGCGACGGTAAGCGTGACGCGAAGAGGAATGAACTTGACGGCGTGGTAATGGAAGAGGGCGTTGGCGGAGACGCCAATGAAAGTGGCGGAGGGCTGTGTGGAGTCTGGCGGCGCAGACACGAGTCGCATCCGAGAGCCAGAGGGCGGCCGGACGGTGGCAGTGGGTCCCAGGGGGCGGGGACGTCGCGGGCGTCAGTGGGTGGAAGGGGCGTCAGAGAGTGCGGTGAAGAGGGGGGCAGGGGTCGAGGGGGGCGAAAGGGTAAAGGGAAGTGAGGGGGTGACGGGGCGTCGTGGGGCGTCGTGGGGCGTCGTGGGGCGTCGTGGGGCGTCGTGGGGCGTCGTGGGGCGTCGTGGGGCGTCGGGGGCGTCGGGGGGCGTCGGGGGGCGTCGGGGGGCGTCGGTGGACGTCGGGGGGCGTCGGGGGGCGTTGGGGGCGTCGGGGGCGTCGGGGGGCGTCGTGGGGCGTCGTGGGGCGTCGTGGGGCGTCGGGGGGCGTCGTGGGGCGTCGGGGGGCGTCGGGGGGCGTCGGGGAGCGTCGGGGAGCGTCGGGGGGCGTCGGGGGCGTCGCGGGGCGTCGGGGGGATTCGGGGGGCGTCGGGGGTATCGGGGGGCGTCGGGGGCGTCGGGGGCGTCGGGGGGCGTCGGGGGGCGTCGGGGGGAGTCGGCAGGGGGCGGGTAGCAGGGTGGCAGGAGGGCGTTAGGGCAGGAGGGCGGGGAAGACCCAGGGTAGTCGAGGGGGGCGAGGGGGGCCGAGGGGGGCGTCGGGGGAGCGCGTTGAGCCGGCCGCTGCTCTCCGTTGCGCCGCGTCGCGTCGCGCCGTGCGGCCGCGCCGTGCGCCGCATGGCAATGCAGTGCCGAGGAAGCAGGACGGAGATGCACTCGTAAATCGTCGAAATGAAGCCTCCTAATATAAGGCTTTGCGAAGGGGCGGTGAAGGCAGTGGTGGCGGTGGAGGTCACGGTGGTTGTGACGGCTGTGGTAATGGCTGAGGCTCTGACGGAGACGCTGGAGTTTGGAGTGGTGGCGATGGCTGGGAATTAGTGGCATTGCCGGAGACGGCTATTAAACCGGGTGGTGGTGGTTATGTCGGTGGTGTTTCGATTGATTGTATGGTGATTCTAGACGCGTCAACATCTAACATTATTATTTCCGTAAGTGTAGTTCATGATTTTCCTCGGGGTGTGACAGTGATCCTCCTCTGCTGGGTGGTGAGATCCGGCACCAACCTAATGGAGGCTAGCGGTGTTTCCCCAACAAGGTACCCCTCACCAGTGGGGCACCACTCCATCCGCGACAGACTCGAAGCTTCCCGCTCTGTCTCTTGTCGTTTCGGTAGTGGAGTGCATGTTGGTGTAAGTGTGTGTAAATAAGATGTGAGGATAGGACATGGAGTAGGAAGGAAACATCGCGTGCAGTTCATGGCTCGTTTGTTAGAGTACGTCTCCGGCATTCGACTGGTATTGATCGAAAAAAAAACACGAAAAACCACCGGTCAGAACAGTCGGCCCCTGGATTACTCTCACAGACAGCGATTGAACTCGACCCAGCTGGTGTCCAAAATCCTGTCACCGTCGGGACACAAACCTAGGACCTCCCGGTCAGAGGCACTGCAGTGACATCAGTTGACCCCATCTCTCCCGGTTTATGTCCGTGGGGGTGGCTGCAGACAGTGGTGGAAGTGGAGGCAGGATTGGTGATTCTGGCAGAGATAGTGGATTAAGGATAGTGGCAGTGGCGGATGTGGGTGTGGAATCGGAAATAGGGACAGCGATGGGCCAGGTTTCTAGTCGGAGAATCGGGGAAAGTGCTGGTATTGATTGTAATGGTGGTGTTGGGAGATTTGGTTGGAGTAGTGGTTGTGACCGCACTGGCGGCGGTGGCGATGCAAGAGCCAACGAAACGGTGAGATATGGAAAGGCCTAAGTAATGAGAATTCCTCCTCTAAGAGTTCTAGTGGACAAATATAAGTACAGAGGTACTTTCGGAGTAATGGTATTGTTGATAAAGTGTTACCTGCATCACCAATTATAATGATATCAGACAATTATTGAAATTATTTGCTGTCATATGTAATGATCAAAACTGTGATTCAAGTATTTATCCTTTTTTACAACAGAGCAACTTTGAGAATAAAAAACTGTACTGAAAAATTACTGTAACATATCCCATTCCCGGAGAATTATTTAGAATGTTTCATATGTATTTTAAAGAGTTTTCCTTTTGTCTTTGCTATTCTTTTCATTTTACTTAGTAGTTGTTTTACTTTTATACAGCACATCAAAGCACAAATTAACAGACTTTCACTGTCTGTTACTGTATCACGGACAACTGTTTGACTCGACACCATTCACAATAGGAATAATTCTTAAAAAAACCTGAATTCACAACTTGGGTACTTCTCGAGGAGTAGCCATTTGCAGACTCATTTTATTATTTCACAACTTTTTACTGTATGTTTTTGGTACAATGATATATACTTAATCGTTTTGTAATTCAGATAACCTTAGCATGAGTATTGCATATAAAAATATGAGTAGTATATGTTCCTAAGTGAGTAGTATGTGTTCCTAAGTGACAAATCAGGAAGAATATTTTCTAGAGAATGTTTTTGATTAACCATATTTAGTAATTTCTTGTGACCTATCTATTTCATCTGTTACACGCCAATAATTATCGCTGCGAAATCAAAAATTATGGCTTGATGAACCTCTTTGCAAGAGTGTACTATCCTTTTCTTCTTTCCGTGTACTTGCCATTTATTTTGTCGATTGCTAATACATTCGGTGAATTAGACGTTATATTTATAGCATACCTGCATTTGTCCAGATTCTTCTGCAAATCACCTCCCAAAAAAAGCCTTCTTGAAACCCGGCCGCTAGGTACTTTGATTGCACCGGCGAATCTCGAGCGAGGTGGAAAAAGGACGCATTAACGCAGCCCGCGAAAGGAGAAGTCTTTAAGGAGGCTCCCCTTGAAGGCCCAACTGCTTCCCGGTTTTCCATAATAAAAGCCCTCGGAATACTGATTAGGCCGTAGCGGTGAAACAAAAAAGAGGCAATAGAGGAAGTCCGCTTTGCAGAAAGTGCGTATTTTTGTGTAAAAAGTTCATAATAAAAAATAGAGTCACGTGTTACACACACGGTATTTATTCTTTGGAGTTTGTGCGTTCGTGTTTTTCATGACTTTGGAACCGAGAGACAAATAAAAAGAATGGGTTTATTGCTTCCAGAGGACACCAAAGTGTATTTTTATCTCTTTGGAGATAAAGTTATCAAATTTCATGGAACAATTCAATAAGTTTTTGACGAAGCGTAGTTTGTTCCAAATGTATTCTCAAAACATGTTATTTAAACTATAGTATGACCATTTTGCTAGGTGCACTCTATACATTTCTCTCAACAACTGCACGCAATTCTTGCTTCGGTGAAAATATCAATGATTTATATACAATTTTCAGTTCTTGAAATAAACGTGTGACAGTTCGTGTTGGCTTGGTATATGACAGAAGTTGATTTACAAATATAAAACCAAAAACTAAACCCGAAAACTAAAACTAAAAGGACGAACGTAAGTATGGGTGTGATGAGAATGAAGAATTGAGTTATTACTTTAGATGAGGAATATAAATACTGTTATTTAAACGTATTTCACGTGGATGCAAATTATGTGACACTGTAAAAATAGGCGTGAGAAATATGTAAGAATATTTTGTTTCATCAGTTTAATTTTGATTGTGATGTGGAAAACTAACATCTGGGGTACTTTTTACAAGTTTAAATAACTTTCGTGCAGTATTTCGAGTAAACTTACGTAAAAAGAGCAAAAAATAAGAAAATATTTTATATCGTGTTCGGATAATTCACCGGAATTTTCGGTAAAATTATGCTGTTATCACTTGAAGTCATCAGGTGCTATTATCAGCTAAAGCAAGTACAGAAAAATAATGAGATCTGTTACTTCAAATACACAAGATAGGTTTTCAAACAAATATGTATGTAAGCAATATCAATTACTACCAATATTTTACCCGAAGTAGGCAACGACAATTTGGAGATTAAAAGGAGACGCGAATCCGTTTGGAAACAAAAGATTCATTTCGAGAAAGACGCGAAACAGTACGCACTGTTTGTTATACAAGCTCATTTGTTCGGGTAACAATGCGGGTCGAGTAACAGGAGCGCTTGTGGGGAGATTTATCGTTTGGCCGTAGGCGCGACACGAAGGGGTGGCGAACTATATTTCAACGCGCTTCGCACAGAATAGAGAGCGAATTTGTAGCCTCCGCGTTTTTTAAAAGAAGTAATTACTTCGCGGGTTGTCGTAGGAAGATAAATGTCTAATGTGTTTCCTAGAGAATGATACGGAAAAGACGACGTGCCGAACGGGGCGCCGGGCACGTCACCGGGGCAACACGCCGCTTCTAATTGGCGCGACGCCGGAGGCAAGCGGGCCGCCAGGCGCTCATTTGAATTACAAAACGGTTCGCAAAATCTTCAGCTTTGATTGCAATAACTTTCCCCGGCGTCGGAGGCGCGCTCTGGGAGTTGAAGGAGTCGCAAGTGGGGGGAGAGGGCAGGGCATAGAGGGATGGTGAGGTGTGCGCCGGTAGGAGGAAGAAGGTGTGGAGAGACGGGGAGATGGATCGGCAAGGCAATGCATGGCTGGGGAGGTGAATGGGTGGGGGAGGTAGATTGGCAGGGATATGAATAACCGGAATGTAGATGGACAGGTGGTGATTGGGAAGGATGGTGGAGGACCGGCGTCAGTGGCGCGCTCTGGGAATTCAAGGAGTCGCAACGGGGGGGGGGGGGGCGAGCGCAGATGGATGGGGAGGTGTGCGCCGGTAGGCGGAGGGAGGTGTGGAGAGACGGGGAGGTGGATACGCGAGATAATGCACGTGCGGGGAGGTGGATCGGTGGGGGGAAGGTAGATGTGCAGGGATGTGAATAAGCGGAATGTAGACGGGCAGGGATGTGAATAGGCGGAATGTAGACGGGCAGGTAGTGATTGGGAAGGGAGGTGGAAGCCCGGTGTCTATGGCGCGCTCTGGGAGTTCAATGAGTCACAAGAGGGGGAGGGGGCCGAGCGCAGATGGTTGGGGAGGTGTGCACCTATAGGCGGAGGAAGGTGTGGAGAGACGGTGAGGTGGATACGCAAGGTGATGCATGGGCAGGGTGGTGAATCGGTGGGGGGACGGTAGATGGGAAGGGATGTGAATAAGTGGAATGCAGTTGGGCAAGGATATGAATAAGCGGAATGCAGATGGGCAAGGATGTGAATAAGCGGAATGCAAACGGGCAGGTGGTGACTGGGCAGGGAGGTGGAAACCATCCAGTGGATGAGCTGGGTGCTAAGTGGGCGAGAGCGACGAAGTGGCTGGGAGGCCAGGGAGAGGCGCTGGACGAGGGTGAGGGTGGGTTGCTGGTGAATTGAGGCGGGAGAGGGTGGCAATACGGTGGAGAGGGTGGGGCAACGCGAGGTCTGTTGAGAGCGAGGTTCGGAAGCGGGCCAGTGGGGTTGATTTAAATGGTAAGCGAGTGTGATCTGGATCACCAGGGCTGCTGGCATATTTGATGAACTTCTGCCGCTCAATACAATTTTTGCTCGTAGGAGGGGAAGGCGACAGCGCCGACGGTCTTTTGGCGGTGACCTCATTTCGTTCGTCGACGGCCCGAGATGAACCGCCGGGTGGGAACGTTGCTAGAGAAGGATGGCGAAAAGACATGCAACGCTCAGACGGGGAGCCTGTTTCTTGAATCGGAACGCGACCGTCACGTGTCTCGAAAACTTTACGTCGTTGTTCTTCCTCGTAATGAGACGCTCTGCTGTTTTCCGGAGTTGCGTTTATGCTGCCGCGTGGAACTTGAAGATAGTTGGTAACTGGTTTTATTCTCTCTGTAGTAGGCTGCTCAATTGGCTTCATATGAGGTTACACACTCAGAATTCATTTAGGTTATCTTCTAATATGTAGCTCTTTTTTCCGATTTGATTTTAATAAAATGACGCAATTTTTTTAAGTGTCTTTAAAGAACTTTGCTTTGTGTTTAGAAAGTTAGAAGATTATTTATTTATTCAGATATTGGAACTGCTCTTCAAGTACTAACCGTTTCTTATCTTTCTTTTTTTTTAAATTGTCGTTAACTTTGGTACCTCGAAATTGGTACATACAAGTGCGATTGGAAATAATTCTTCCACTCAACATTGCAAGCATTTATTATTATTTCTTTTATTTTCTCATTTCATTGGTACATTTAAATGGATTATTGTACAGATTTACAAAATCAAAGTACAATTATTTTTATTATTATTATTATTATCATTATCATCATCATAATTATTATTATCATTATTATCATTATTACCATTATTATTATTATTGCAACGTTATGCTAAAATACCATTTAACATGCAGAAAACTTTGCAAAGGGGCTCCAAACAAGGAAAGGAAGTCCGAAATAGTACGAAATGGTGAATCCCGATCGCAGGGAAATTCCCGGGGAATGGAGAGATTGAGAGACGAAAGAGGCGGCGCCGCCGAACGGACGTCAACCGCAGGCGGTTCGCCGCCCGCGCGGCAGTCAGCGCGATCGCGGATCGGGGAATAAAAAGGCGGATCGTCAGAAGGGCGGGACGCAATTACGCCAAGTCGCTGGAACAGCCGCTCAAGCCACTCCGTCCTCGCCCTCGGCCTCAGCACGTCGAGGCGGCGCCGACTACCCGCTCACCCCCCCCCCCCGGTTCACGATGCTGCATCCACCACTCGAGATGGGGCATGCAGCGCTGCTTGGGGTAATGGGCGACACTGGTGGGGAGGTTTAGGGGTAATGTGGCATTGTACGCAAAGCATATCGTCGTTAAAGATAAACAACCTATGTAAAATATTACAGGAGGAAGGAAAAATACTTTTTGATGTTAATAATGTACAGTTCCCCAAGTTCAGGCATTCTCTACTTTCCATACAATAGTATAGGCCACGATGCTGTATCCACTGCACCAGACGGGTCATGCTGTGCTGCTTGGGATAATTGGTGAAACTGGTTGGGAGGTTTAGGGGCAATGTAGCGTTGTACGCAAAGAAGATCGTCGTTGATGATAGACAACATCATATGTGGAAAAAAATAGAGGAGGGAGGAAAAACACTTTTTGATGTTAATAATTTACAGTTTGCTAAGTTGAGGCTTTCTACACTTTCCATATAATAGTATACGCCACGATGGTGCATCCATTACTCTAGATGGGCTATGCAGCGCTGCTTGGGGTATGGGCGAAAATGTTTTGGAGGTGTATGGGCAAAGTAGCCTTGTACCCAAGGTATATCGTCGTTGATGATAGATAATATGCGAGAAAATTTCATATGTGAAAAAATCAAATTTTTCAGTAGGAAGGAAAAACACTTTTATGTAAATAATGTACACTTGTTTAAGTTTAGGATTCTACACTTTCTATTTAGTAGTATTAAATATTCATTTATTGTAATATTTTCTGAAAGCCCCCTTACGAAATCCTCCTATGTGACTTTTGCCACATTCGGAATATTCTATCATCAATAAATTGTAAAGGTCAAATATGAGATTTTCATTTTCTATATTAAGACCACAATTTCTAATTTTGTTAGGAAATTTTCTAATCAAACAAGAAAAGCCAATCATAAATCATTGATAACAAAATGCGAAAATCGCCAATTCCGTCAAAGAGGAGGTTGTCCATCATTAACGACGATATGCTGAGAGTCTTGGACGAGAGAGTGTGAATGTACCCCAGCAATAAATAAAGAGACCCAGACAATAAAAGTAGTTTTGTGTTCTTTGGTTATGGCGGTATCTGAAGTAGTATTTGTTTTTTTTTGTACAATGTGCCAGCAGATAACCAGTTCAACCAACGAAATAATAAAAACAATTGAACACATCTCCTAAGGTTTAACAACTTTTAAAACTTCAAAGATATTCAAATAATTGAAGAAGTCATTGAGAGAAAAGTCTTCTTGGACGATGATCTATCAAAATTATTTATTTCCTGGGCAATTTTTTTTTTATTGACGAATTATCAAGTGACTTCTGTTGCACATTTGTCACTTCATATCTTTGCTGGCTCTTACACATTTCAAATTTTACTCTTATTTTTGACAGCTCCTCTCTTGACAGAGAGTAAGGCAGGTCATCAAGCGACGTAACTGATTTCGGAAATGAAATATCCAATTAACAGTTAAAGGGTATGTTTACATTTAATTAAAAAAATAAGTGTTTTAATATGTGATATTCTACGTTTCTCTGTTTAATGAAAGGCTGTGTATAATGTCTTCTTAAACATTCTGATATAATAGTTTTAATGATAAAACCATAAATTTTGTTGTAAATAAAAATAAATTTAAAAATGTATTTTTATATTTATAATAATTAGTGTTTATGTTACTTTTTTTGTATTTTGAATGAATTAGGTCATAAATTAATTTTCATCATCATCAAAGTAAAAGGTGAGTCTTTTTAACATTCTATATAATTTTTTGTCTTACTCAGTGTTTTTCTAGGAGATAAAAGAGAGAAATGCTTTAGGGTTTAAGGAAGAAAAATACCAGATACACATTCATCTGATCACAAAAATACTAATCTGCCAGAAGGGAAATAAAAATCCGATCGCCTTCATCGTCCTGGAATGTTTATAAGACCATTATCGGTTACTGTGTGGATTCTGGGATTTTATAGCGAGACAGTATGACTATCATACGAGGAGATACTTTTCTGTGTTAACTGTAACATGAATTGCGAGCAGTATATAGAACGCCTATTATTCTCAACATACTTGACAACAACTCTGTATCTGAATGTCAACACCGAGCTCCAAAACTGTGCTCACTGTCTATGAAAATTTTCAGTCGGGTCTAAGTAGCACTGAATTGTTAAATACCACACATTTAACAATTCGGATGTAGAAATTAAAATATTCCAACATTTTGCCCGTACTTCATGCAAATGAAATATCAGCTGACCCTTTGATTTACACCCATTCATGTTTTTACGATTTTTTATTTCAACACCAATTAACTAATTTTGCTCAGCTTAGCAACAAAAAATTCTCACCACAAAAGTATAAAAAATAATCATCATTGAATACATGAAGACTTTACTATAGAGTTTGTAAATAATATTGAAAGGTCTTCGATCACTGCATCATCATAATGACAAGTACGCTTTCCAGAGGGAGGGAGAGGGAGAGAGAGGGAGAGAGAGGGAGGGGGAGAGAGAGGGAGGGGGAGAGAGAGGGAGGGGGAGAGAGGGAGGGGGAGAGGGAGGGGAAGAGAGAGGGGAGAGAGGGAGGGGGAGAGAGAAGGAGGTGGAGGGAGAGGGGGGAGGGAGAGAGAGGGTGAGAGAGGCGGAGAGAGCGGGAGAGACAGGGAGAGAGCAAGAGAGAGCGAGAGAGGGAGAGAACGAGAGAGAGGGAGAGAACGTGAGAGGGAGAGAGCGTGAGAGGGAGAGAGCGTGAGAGGGGGAGAGCGTGAGAGGGAGAGAGCGTGAGAGGGAGAGAGCGTGAGAGGGAGAGAGCGTGAGAGGGAGAGAGCAAGAGAGAGGGTGAGAGCGTGAGAGAGGGAGAGAGCGAGAGAGAGGGAGAGAGCGCACCTCCGCATGTATCCGCAGCCGCCATGTTGCAAGGCTTCTCCTCCCGGGCCGCTCCTCGGGCGACAAGTACAGGAATTACGGACATTGAGGCAGCGGCGGGCCCTCGGCTGACCGGAGGCGCCGCTGGGGGCGAACAATCCTGGTTAACGAAGCGCCGCCGCCTCAGACGCACGCGGCGGGGGCGGGGGGGGCTAAGTACCCTTCAGGGAGACGCACGGACCAGTAAGAGTCGCAAAGGGAGGAGGAGGGTGGATAAGGAGAGGCGGACGGGGAAGACGGAGAAGGGAGCAGGAGTGTGAAGAGCCGACAAAGGGAAGACTAAGAAGGACAGGGTGGCAGAATGGAAAGAAGAGGGCGAGGGAAGACAAAAGTGCAGTAGGATCTGCAGTAGGTTGGAGGAGTGTGGACAGCAAAAGAGGAACCAGATGGTGAGAATAGAAGAGGCCAATTCAGGGTGGATGGAGAATGAGAGGGAAGGGAGAAGAGGAGGTTAGGGAGCGGACGATAGTGATAAAGAGCAGAGGATGGTGAAGACCGGTGGAAGATGAAGGAGGGGATGATGATGAATATGAACAAATAAATGTGAGACCGAGCGAAAGATAACGACAAGTGAAGAGGGGGAGGGGGCAGAGTTTGAAGAGAGGACGTGTACGGAGAGCGAACGGAAGAGGGAGTGGATTGGAGACGGAAGGGTCTGTAGAGCCGCTGAGAAAATGCGCAAGACGCAACGGTAAACACGAAGAAGAAAATACTGCGGTTGGTACCCACTTCACAAGGGCAAGGGGGTGCCATTAGAACACCGAGAGAGAGAGAGAGAGAGAGAGAGAGAGAGAGAGAGAGAGAGAGAGTGAGAGGAAGAGAGAGGGGGAGAAGGAGAGAAAGTGGAAAACAGGGAAGCGGAATAGAGCGCGAAATGAAGGAGACGGAAGGGGAGGGAGAGATGGGGAGATGGGGGGGATGGGCAGGGGGCGGGACGGCTGCTCTGCCCTTCGACCAGCGGCTGCGCTAACGAGATTCGGTCTCGAGAGGCGCCGCGACGGCCGCCCCCGACCGCCCCCGGCCGCTGACGTCCGAGCGAGGGCGAGCCAGGACGAGCTCCGAAGAAGCAGCCTCCTTTAGTAATAACGCTCCCTTAAGAAACGTCTAATGCCAAGCGAATTAACGGAATGGCGTACTGTGGCTGTTCGTTTGTATCGAACATTATTATTTCGCAGAGAATATTTGTTTTTGTGCGTAAATCGAATAAAATTAATAATAATAATAACAACGTTAATAATGATAATATTAATAACAATTACAATAGCAATAGCAATTACAATAGCAATTGCAATAGCAATAGCAATAGCAATAGCAATTGCAATAGCAATTGCAATAGCAATTGCAATAGCAATTGCAATAATAATAATAATAATAATAATCATAATCATAATAATCATCATCATAATAATAATCATCATCATAATAATCATCATAATAATAATCATCATAATAATAATAATCATAATAATCATCATCATCATCATCATCATCATCATCATCATTTCAAAACACTTGAATTTGAAGTAGTCTGTTAATCTGAAAACTTACATGTTTTCAGTATGATTAGTGAAAAAATGTCACTATTGTAGTAAATTTCCAAGTGTATGCATATTTAAAATGAAAATACATGTGTGAATTACTTTTGAAACTTTGTCATAGTTTCTAAACGGAACCTTTTAAGCAATTTATTTAAGCAGTTTTTTCTATTCCACAAATCAGATGCTTTGAATAATTTTAAAGTATGGAACACTATTTCTTCATTCAAAAAAACGCGTTCATTGCATCACGATTGTGAATTTTATTCTATTGGAAATATCTCGCTCTGAACCTTTAACCTTCTGGCGACAGTGAACGCAGCAGTAAAATAGAACAATGTTCGCGGAGTGCTTACTCAATAAAGTGCCCGTAAATGCGCATGCCAAATTGGCGTCGCACTGTGACCGAAATTCGAATGGAGCGGTGAGGAATTTTATGCAGACGTCGCTTGCTTATTACGCTCGGCTTCCTGCGCAGGCGAGATCACGTAAGGAGCGCTGCAAATACGCAAAAAGGCGCCGGAACAAAGGCACGCGTAACAATGAGCGCGATCGATGGAGGGGGAGAAGGGTGGAGGGGAAAGGTGGGAGGCCGACGGCCAGGCCAAAAGCAAGGGAGACAGAGGAAAGGAGAGACGAGGGCGGAATAGGGCGAGGTAGGGGAACATTGGTCAAAAGGGCAAGAGCAGGGCGAGGACGAGGCGAGGGCGGGGCGAGAACGGGGTGAGGACGAAGTGAGGACGGAGCGAAAATGGGGCGAGGACGGGGAGAGGACGCAGCGAGGACGGAGCGAGGGCGGGTCGAGGAAGGGGTAAGGACGGGGCGAGGACGGGGCGAGGACGGGGTGAGGAAGCGGTGAGGTTGGGGCGGGGATAAGGCGAGGACGGGGTGGCGAGGCAGGGAACAGCCTCCGGCGGGTACCTATCAAAAACGACGGGATGTAGGGGCGGAAGGAGTGACGTGGAAGATTGGGAGGTGAGGCGATGGGGCGGTAGAAGGTTCTGGTAGTGAGTAAGGGATATGGAAGTCGTAGGTCATGGCAGCGACGAAGTAGGTTAAGGCAGCGGGGCGCTGAGATGGGAGGGCGGTAAGAGACAAGACAGGGCAGAGCGTGCTGCAGGGTAGGGAGGGCAGGCTGAGGAAGAAGATCTTCGAGGAAATAAAGGCAGATTCTGCTGCAAAGATTTGAAGATATGCGAGGCGAGGGGTTGGAGATTAAGTGGGGCGCTGGTCACAAAACAAGACCTCAAGGTTTCAAAAAGAGCGTCCTTATAAAATATAAAAATATTAATTGTATTCTCTCTACCATTACCCATTTTACAGTTTTTTTTCTTTTTATTTTGTTCTCAGAATTCAGTTTTCAGAACTGAAACTTCTACATATATTTCTTATCTATAGAGCTACGATATTCCCTTTCAGAATTTCTCTTCGTGTTCTAAAAATCTTCAGGTCTATTTCAGAATCGAATTTGTATTTTTAATTTATTTAATTTTAAAACTTTTTAAAAATCAAATATCTTTTCAGTCATCTCACATTACCTATATCCATTAATAAGATAGAATGATTGTTTAGTGATTCTGCGCACGCCAACTTCCAGGGTCTTTAGTCCCGTAAGTGTAATGCGTATTTTTTGCTATGGAGGTGGACGTGATCTTTCTCTTGCTGTATGGCGAGATCTAGCGCAGATCTCCCGTCGGCTAGCGAAGTTTTCCCTTATCAGGTATCTCACACCAGCGAGGCACCGCCCCAGCCGGGACAAGCTCTTAGCTCCTGACGGGTCTCTCGGCATGTGTGGTAGTATTTACTAGGCTGTCCGGGTGACGCCGCGTCCATGGCGAAGGTGCCGACGTTTCGGTCGCCATTCTGCGACCGGACGCGGTCCTAGCTGTTCCGCAACGTCCGATTACGGACGGAGCGCCTCCTCTCATCCTGCGGAGAGCCCGCCCCTGATTGGCCGGTGCTCTCTCCGCATTGGCCGACCACCCGGCCAACCGGCACTTGGGTAGAGGAGAAACCCAGCCCCATTTAAACTCGTGCGCAGCACATCTCCACGCAATACGCCCTGAGGAAGGTCGCAGAATGGCGACCGAAACGTCGGAACCTTCGCCATGGACGCGGCATCACCCGGACAGCCTAGTAAATACTGACTCCGGCCGCGGAAGCCTACGCACTCATGTGTGGTAGTGTAGTGCGTGTGAATGTAAGTGTGTGTGTAAAGGCTGAGGATAGGACAAGAAAGAAAAAGAGGACGATAAGATGGCGTACGGTCCGTGGCCTGTTTGTTAAGGTTACTGCTCCAGCATTCGCCTGGCGTTGATCGGATGAACCACAGAAAAATTCCGATCTGAGCAACCGGCCGCTAGAATTCTCGTCCAGACAGTGACTGAATTCGACCTAGCTGACAAGCTAGTGTCGAAAATCCTAGCACCGTCGGTACTTCAACCTAGGATCTCCCGGTCAGAGGGAACACAGTGACATCAGTTGATCCCCTGAGCCATCTCTTCCGGTTAAATAAAATAGAGAAACGGAAAGCATATGAGGGAGGAAAAATGTATTTCCTGGCATTTTTCACTACCAAAATAAACGTGTATTATTGAAAAGGAACTCCAATGTTACAATATTGCATTCAAAAGCGCTTTCAATGCGGGCGATTGCTATACGGAGGATGGTTCCTACAGATCGTAGGAAATGCAAAGGCAGCATAATCGTTTGCAGAAACTCGTTTCACAAAGTTTTAGATTGTGGAAAATTGAGCGATGTTACCCACGAGATCTTCGATATTATCTTTCGTAAGTCTTAAAATACTGTCACTACTTGTCATTTGTATTCAGAAGCCAGTAGTTGATCATGAATTACCATACGTAATTGACGACACTTATTCATAAATAAAACATATTTAAAATTACAATCTACAACGAAGTCATTATTATCCATCAGATATATCAGTATCGACATCATATCGTCAAAAATACACATCCAACTTATGTGCACGTAACACTACTAACAAGACTGTAGTTTCTTAGGCATTCACAAGGCCTTTGACTGGTATTCTTAGGCATTCATTGGATGGCCTTTAGTTCTGGGTGTTAAATTTGTGTTGTAATTATATTTGCTGGCCTATATAATGCGCTGCAATAATTATAACAGGTGGGACTTATCCACGTTTTGTTGTTTTGTAGTAGTAAGAAAGGTCTACTACTCCCGACTATAGATATAATTGCAGATATGTGAACCTGGCACTGAGTTTGGAATTTGTTTGGACTTTTTCAAGTGATGTGTGAAACGACGGAAGAAATTGCAATATTATAACATTTCGTGACCGTTCCCAACAATGTGAGAAAATATATGCTGCTGTAACACCTCTAGTTGAATTTTCCCGAGTTCCACGATATCTAACGAAACCATCCACGCATCTCACATGTCTTTAGTTTTTCGTCAATTTATGCGTATTTTGGAAATAGATAAGCGTCTCCCAACGCTAGTGATTGCCGGCAGCATCCGGCTGTAATGAAATGCAAAAGGGGTAAGAGGCGTCCGCTGCATGGCGTGGGGCCTGGGGCGCACGGGCAGCAGCGTGGGGACTGCAGTGGGTGCAGCCAATAACGCGCACACGCCCGGGGGCGGCGGAGGCATGCGGGGGCGGCCTGCTGGTAATGATCATCAAACAGGGGCCGCCTCCGCTCAAGCAACCAGCGCCGCGGCGGGGGGCGGGGGTGGGGCGATGGGGGAGCGGCAGGGGGCGACAGGCGGCAATTGCGACGATCGGGACGTCCGGGGCGACGGGGCAGAACGGTCGCAAGGGGAAGAGGGGGCGGTGAGGGACGAGATGAAGCGACGCGAGACGAGGTGAGGTGAAGCAAGGTGAAGCGAGGTAAGGCGAGGTGAGATGAGATGAGGTGAGGTAAGATGAGGCAAGGTGAGGCGAGGTGATAGGAGACGAGGTGAGATTAGGCGATATGAGACGAAGAGAGATGAGGTGAGGTGAGGCGAGGCGAAGTGAGGTGAGATGAGATGAGGTAAGGCAAGGCGAGGCGAGGCGAGGTGAGATGAGGCGAGGTGATAGGAGGCGAGGTGAGATGAGGCGAGGTGAGGTGAGGCGAGGTGAGATGAGGCGAGGTGAGATGAGGCAAGGTGAGATGAAGCGAGGTGAGGCGAGGTGAGATGTGGCGAGGCGAGACGAAACGAGGTGAGGTGAGATGCGGCGAGGTGAGATGAGGCAATGTGATATGAGGCGAGGTGAGATTAGGTGATATGAGACGAGGTGAGATGAGGCGATGTGAGATTAGGCGATATAAGACGAAGTGAGATGAGGCGATGTGAGGCGAGGTGAGATTAGGCGATATCAGACGAAGTGAGATGAAGCGAGGCGAGGCGAGGTGAGATGATGCGAGGTGAGGCGAGGTAATATCAGGCGAGGTGAGATGAGGCGATGTGAGGCGAGGTAATATCAGGCGAGGTGAGGTTAGGCGAGGCGAGACGAGGTGAGGTGAGATGCGGCGAGGTGAGATGAGGCGATGTGATATGAGGCGAGGTGAGATTAGGCGATACGAGACGAGGTGAGATGAGGCGAGGCGAGGCGAGGCGAGGCGAGACGAGGTGAGATGGGATGAGGCGAGGTGAGAAGAGGCGGGGTGAGATGAGGCGATGTGAGACGAAGTGAGATGAGGCGAGGCGAGGTGAGATGAGGTGAAGTAAATTAATTTGAGTGTGAGAATTTGAGACCCAGGGGGGGGAGAAGTTGCGCAGCGAGAGACTGTGAAGGAGACAATCATTCTATTTGCATTTACTCTTTGATTTTAGTCGAATACTTCTCTGACTCTTATTCAAATGCTGACTTGGATTCTGGCATTGCATTGCTTTACGAGCCTGACATTAAGGCGGCTCCACACATGCGGTATTCGGCGAATCCCGAGCAACCGCTCGCCGAATTCTGAGTAGTGTGGGCGGGTAGCTTGCGATTTGCCGAGCGCCGAACATTCGGTATTCGCCCTACCCACCGCGTGTTGGTCTTTAGGACGGCCGGACACATCAAAGGGAGCAAAAATTAGCCGAATACATCAGGTGTTCAGGATTGGGCGAGCACTTGGCGAATGCCGAATGTGTGGAGCCACCTTTAAACTTACATAATGAAGTTCGCATAAACTTACAAGTTTCCACTGTTAATGCAACTGCAAGTGAACAGTCTATTCGTATTCGACTGTTTTATAAATATATGGCATTAGTACCTTGTGAATTTATTACGTGGGTAGAATGCCTACTTTTTTTTAAAAAAACGAGTAAGGTAACAATTCACGTAATTTGTGGATGCTGTGAGTTATTAAAAACGTTTTATGAATAACAGTTCCATTTTTTTCTTTAAATATTGTCTTGGTATGTATCAAAGAACGTCCAGTATTCGGCAAACTCTTCATATTTTTGAAAATTGCAAAATGTTAATATTTCAAAACTAGAAAATTGAAGATTGAGATATTTTCCTTAAAGAAAATCTCTCGTAAAAAAATCTTTAAAAATGGTCACGTACAATTTAAAAAAAACGGAAAGTTTTCACGTAATTTCTGGTTGAAATTAATGCTAATTATTAAAAGAATGTTTTCTCAAAAAACGATCCTTTTTTTCTTTAATTCTTTTCCACGAAGAAACAGGGGGTTCTTTGAAAAATAACGTAAGTCTAATTTTCGTAGATATCTCAGAATTTTCGAAAATCGCATGTTGGAAATACAAATGGGTTGAAACAATTAGATTTTTAAGCATCGGCTCCAGTTGGAACGTCACAGCAGGTTCATGGAGTAGATGTAAGGCGCAAAACGAGATATTATGCGCTGTTGCAGCATCACTAGTTAACTGTATCAATAATATCAACTTTCCTCATAGTGATCAAATGAGAATCATTAAATGTCGATTAACAAACATGGAAAATTGCGTTAAATGTTTGATACAATTCTTACATCTCTCAAGCCCCACTTACATAAATGTTTCATGAAACTTTTCACAGGTTTCTGTAACGTCTGGCCTTAGCTAACAGCGTCAGAGTTCACTTTGAAATTCTCGCAAGTAAATGACTTTGAGCACTTCGGTATCAAGGACTCCCTTTTCGTGAATACATTTGATATCAGGAATTACTTCATATCGTGTTAAGACGGTTACATATTACAACAGGATATATCATTTTTTCGTCCAAACATTACCGTTTTGTGTCGCAGCGTTTCATAACTTTCTCTATACTATGTATATTACTTTGTATACGAGACAGTAAAATCATATTCCTAGTTAGCACAAACTGGTTGCCAAGCAACAAAAACGATGCATAAAGGCCGAATGTCAATATAAAGAAAAGAATATCGAGAGGAAAGTGTAGAATCTAATTCGTAAAATTATAATGTATTTTCGATTAGATTAAGAATAATTGAAGCGATATTAGTTATTTTTCTAATATATAGAATACATTTATTTTTATATTTCTCGAAATTAATTATCCAATAAAGTGGAATGAAGAAATGAGTTATAATTAAGTAGTTTTGTAAGAGGATTGTTTATAGAGGAAAAAGACAGCTTCTACATCAAAATATCGAAATCGGCAGCAACTGTTTTTTGTATTTATAATTATCGTCACACATGCTTTTATGATGAAATCTCATTTTGAAATTCACTAATTTAAGCAGAATAACCGCATCAACCACACGTGTCCAAAATGATCACATCCGGGAATTGTATTTGGGACAGGAAATTGATTATTCCGTGTAGTGACGTACATCAATGGAAATTAATCTCGACAGGGGAGCGGTTAGGATATCGCTTCACATGAGCGGTAACAAATTCGATTTCCAGACAAATGACGTACGAAAATGCAGCATTTAACTAGAACAAGAGCGCAACGATAAACGTTTCAACCATTGAATAAAGTCTTTACAACTAAAACGTCTGCGATAAAATTGAAGTAGACGAAATATCACCGATGTCTAATGGACAAGAAAGTATTCAAAATGAAAGCTGAATACAGGCGAATACAACAGGACATCTCCAAATAAATAACACACACACACATACATTCATACACACACACGGGTAGAAAACCATAGCTATTAGACTAAATCATGAGCATCCACGACTAAAACATAATATCAGCCTACAACCCCCTACAATCAAAGTAGTTGACGTGAATCTAGCAAATGAATTGCAACCTTAGATAAGTGTACGATGTCGTATTATTATTAGGAGATCTAAATGCCAAGAACACTAATTGGGGATACCAAGCAAGTAACTGCAATGGGAAAACACTTGAAAAAGTAATAAAACAAAAGAAAAACGATTTACTCAACAGAACATGCTTATTGCCCTATTGATCGAGTCAGAAGTCCAGATATTCTCGATAGAGGAATTACTGACTTTCGCATCTAAATTCATTCAACCTCTGAATTTAAACTAGACTCGGACCACATACCAGTTCTAATAACTTTTCAGCAACTGCCTCCACTTCATTCCCCAACTCCCAAATCTAACACGCTAAAAATTAATTGGAACAAAATTCCAGAACAGAGAGATTCCAAGAAATGCCATCCAAAAAAATAAAATTTTAAATATTCCAACAGGAATAGAAAGTACAATAACTAGCCTACACACACTAATACACTCAACCTTCACAAATAAATTAAGAAGCAAAAAGGAAGCATTATTTGATATGATTCGTATACGAAACTGGATGCTCGATGAGCCTTTTCACATTATATACACTTTATCAGATTGTTTGATCAGTCAATTGTGTAATGTAGGTCTGATCACGCGACGCAGCTTGAAAGATATTCAAGCAATTTTTTTTAGAGTATCCGAAAGCTTCACATTAAGGACACTGTAGTGGTCCTGGTCTATGCCGTTTTCTGCGGAGATTATGTATTGAAGTTTGTCAGTTTGTATATTTCCATTACGGGATTTGTTTCTGAGAGGATAAGTGCTCACAAATGTCATTGTTTCACATTAAAGTCAGTCCGTCTTATGACCGTTTTTACAGGATAATGTTCCGTGACAAAATCTTGAAAGAGTTCATTCTTCTGTGGATGAGACTGGTACATTTATTAATACTACTAAAATAGTTGGTTTGGTTCGATCACGATACGAATGGTAATATGGCCCTTTTTTTGATAGGGCTTTCCATAATGTGGTGTAATCATAGATTGTGTTTACCATAACTTCTGTATGATATAATCTAACAATTTTAATAAAATTTCAATGTTTAAGAAGATCTTTTATTATTCGAATAGTTCTGCGCGTCCTGGTGAATCACGGATAAGTATTGAGGGCATTTTTAATTGTTCTCGATCACTGGAAATAGCATCGCCTGTATCAGGGTGTAAGTAAAATGTAAAAGTAAGATGTGAAAATACGTTGTTTATTGATACATTATAGATTGGCAATTTGTCGGAAATTGGGAACAGATCGTTTTGAGATTGACTATGTGCAGGGAGCCTATCTTGGATCATGCATGCTACTTATCTGCGTTATTGGTTGAGAACCCCTCATTTGTGTCGTCTGCTGGGCGAGAACTTGGTAGTCGGGCTGGCTAGTAGTACGATGGCAGATATTGCACTCCCAGGAAACTGTTTATCATGTAAATTCTTGGCTATCCGGGAGACGCAGCGTCGTTGGCTGAGAGGCCGACGTTTCGCCTGATATGTCGCAGGCTTCCTCAAGGCAGTGACTGACATGTAGCAGGCTTCCTCAGGGCAGACTTCCTCATTGCCCTGATGAAACCTGCGACATGTCATGCGATACGTCGGCCTCTCAGCCAACGACGCGGCGTCTCCGGGATAGCCAAGAATATATGGAATCGAGCCGCGGAAGGTTACGTGTGTTTATCATGTGGCGTGTAAGCATAATAGATATGAAGCGACTCTTTGGTTGATGAAACGCTTCTAGTAACGATGACGTTGCACACGACGTTTGTTGCCGTTTCCATGGTCGAGTGCCGAATTAACTGCTACGCTTGAACGATTCCCTCATTTCCATTGAATCTATTTTGCTCTATTTGAAGCCCACGCTGGCAGGTCGCCGCAGGTACGTCGACTATTTCCCGCCGAAAATAAAGAAGAGCACAGATAAATAAAACTTCCACAGCACTGCACAATGCGAATCATAACACTGGTTCACTGCCTCGCCCTACAATATCTGATAACTGAACAGCGATAAGCAACGGTTACTACGTTCCTTGCTGATCGGCAGCTAGGCGAGGAATGTGAAGTCATTTGTAAGACAAACTTGCAGTTTTTAGACATAACTATTAATATTTGGCAAAAACCTGCAAATCAATGGAGAGTCAATGCAATCACTCAGATGATATCCTTGCGTATAGCTAAAACTTTGAAATCAACAAAACTGAATTCCAAGAAATTTGCTCAGAGTCATGGTATGGTCGACTTCAAAAACTTAAAATTGTGTCTTATGACAGTCTGTAACTAACTATTTTATAGGTTACATCTCATTCTCATTAACTGATTTAGAGGTTACATCTGTGTCACTTCTCTTCGTAGTGGAGGAATTGTTTTGCACCTCTCCCCGCGTCAGAGAAGCTCTGACTGACGTGAGATGCTAATCCGCCTTGATACAGAAGACCCCACCCCCAATTTTTATAAATAAATGAATATTTGACGAAGTACTTTACTTTCATGTCGGAAGATATTTTAATTTTGAAACTTTGGATGATTTTAAGACAATTACTTCTTAAATTTAAACTCAATAATAGTTACTTGTTCACAGAAACCACCATATTTGTGAAGTAATAAAGACGCAGAAATAATATTAACTGTAGTTTGTGAATCCTTAACTGTTTAAGAAAGCAGATTTTTAAAGACATTTTAATATTTTACAATGAATTTTTAAATACTCAACTTTTCTTATAAATACCTTCGTAAAACATTTTAACTGATATTCAACCAAATTCATGATACAGGAAACGAAAGAATGATTACCTATTGTTTGGTAGTTCTGTATCAGTATTTTACAAAATAAAATGGAAGATGCGTGGACATCTTTGACCTTGCTGTTGAGATTCATGGAATAAGTCATATTCATAATTTCAGTTTCAATGTATTTTACTAATTACCCATGCGCGGAGAAACAGAAAAAAGAAAAAAAGCAGTTTCTGGCCTTGCGAGAGGTGTCCTGGTGTCGTTAGATACCCAGGAGCATGAGAATAAATACAAAAGCTATGAAAGAGTTTTGATTTAGACCGAAAAGTGGATATAGTTGACTTATTCCTCCTATTTTCATATTGCGTGTAACGATTGAATTTTCGTACCCAGTGTGTCCCTGTTTGGGAAATAGCTGACGTCACGTGACAGCAGGGTCCTAAGGAAGAGGCCGATCGCCAATAAATATTTGCTACTCACGTGTTGCGTGGAGGAACAGCAATGTTTTTGGCATTCTTGATCTGTAATGAACTGTTGTCCACTGAATCCGTAAATTTTATCATATGTTATTGCAGTATATGTGAATACTCTTTTTGTTAAAATATTTAATTTATTACAATGTTGTACGACAGTATTTTATTTGTTTTTCTTGTGAAGTGTGCATGCTACTTTCTGAAAAAGTGTGGCTTCTTTTGTGTGGGTCACTTGTTTTATGGATTTTATTATATGGATTTTAAACTGTTATTTGAATTTTTTACTCAACTACCAAAGAAACTATTCTCTATTTACACCAAACAAAAAAGTTTATTGTTTTGTTTTCAGGAGTCTAAATAAAAATATCTCATTATAGTGACATTTGTAATCCGAAAAAACCTGTAAGCTCATTTATCTGAATTACACTTCTGTAAATTTCAGCTTCCCGATAGGAAGAGGAACAATAGTGAATTGAAGAAAACCGTATTGCAGCCATTGCTTCCGCTTAATGCCGGTACACGTGACCTCGGCAGTGCCGTGTGCATTGTCCGGAGGGACGCCGGCGCCGCCTCGCAAATTATAACCGCACAAGCTTATTAGTGGGAGGGGGGTTGGGCGGGGCGTCGCTTTGACTCGCTCTCTCGCGCGCGCGTGGGCGGGGGGCGGGGGGCCTGGCTTTTGGCGGGAGCTGTACCGCGACGAACATGTCTTTGGGGGGTTCTTCTCTTCCAATTGAACTTGTGACTTTGTGACAACTTGGGAATGTTTCGCCGTGCCGTCGTAAGCAGCTTTGAAGTCGCCTCCAAGACGGTAACGTCCCGGGCCGCGCTCTCAAAGCGCTGCAGGAGGCCTTGGGGTGGGTGGGGAGGGGGGCACCGGCGCAGCGGCTCGCGGAGGGGGAGGGGGACGTAGCGGGGAAGAGAGCAGCGAGAGGGGAAGTCGGGGAAGGGAAGCTACAAAGCAGGTTAATGGGATATGCGGAAGGGAGGGAGAAAACACAGGCATCGGGTTGGCAAAACAATAACGTACCAGTGGAAAAACGTCAAAACCTATTTAGTAAATTTGATTAAGAAGAAAACTACAGATCAATGTTACACACATTGATTTTTACACTAAAAAAATCTCTGTCATTGCTTCGGAAACTATAACATCCCACTCACGCGATGCTTGCGGTAGACGGCAACTTATTTCGATAGATTGATTGCAACTCACAATGAAACGAAGTAGAGGACAAGTGATGGAAGGTAGAGTTAATTCTATTAAATTTAAGAGATTATTAATATTTATGATCTGTACTATAAAACTGGCAAATAAAAACACATAATAACTAATCTACGATCCACTGCAGTTCATTTAAAGAACATTGGTATTGTGGTAAGTTTTTGTTGGCATTTACAATGAAATAATTATATGAGTCGTCATTACCAACAATATTGTTTATTACAATAGCAGCTTTCGATGCTGCAGCAGCATACAGCAGAAAACTGATGATGATGGCTAAGCCATCGAAAGATGCTATTGTAATAAACAATATTGTTGGCAATGACGATTCATATAATTATTTCATTTAAAGAATCAAGTGTAGCTCCAGCAGTACATTCTTTCTCGCATTGTTTGTAAATGTTATTATTTTATTATACTGCTTGAACCTGCAAAAGTGTCTCCAATCTGAAAAAAATGCGTATATGCACTTTTCGAGTAAAAAAAAAAATTACCGAAAGTCCAAAACTCTATTAAAAAAATATATTTTTCAAAACTCATGCAAATTGACACGAACTCACTTGTATTTTCAAAAAACGTTTACAAGAACCTATTGAAATGTCTGTCATTGAAGAAGAGATTTCATGAAGAAAAAATATATAGACGTGTTGTTTATTAATATTATAGTTGTAGACAGACTCCGAAAAAAGTCAAGTATAAAAAGCTCAGAGAATTTAACAAAAATCAGATCTAAGTCGGTTTTAAAACTAATTTATATTAATGTAAATAAACCTTTCCTTATACAAGCAAAAAAATATTCCCAAAAAATTGATGCTTTTTGGAGATAATTTTTGAAATGTTAAGCCTTCATTAAAGTACCTCATAAAATGAATCCGTTTCAAATTCGTAGGGTCTCAAGTTTGGTTAAATATTTGGAGAAAATTTTATAAATTGTTCCCAAGCGCCAGTGTTAACCTCAGTCGGCTGAACAGACAGACGTTTTGCGGTAAATACGTTCCCCGCGTTTTGCTCTCTTTCTTACATAAGTACCTAAGGCGAGAAAGTACTCTTTATTAACACATTCTTTCTCGCACTATTGGAATAGTTACGTTATATTAAAATTTCTGTCCTACTACTCGTTGTGTCTCAGCTATACCCTGAAAAAGTCCAATTAAGCAAATTCAAACGAAGCGCCTCTTGTGATTATATGCATTTATTTCGATTGTCAGAAACAGAAGTCGTTTTTTATTTTTTCAAATGAAACAAACATGAATTAAAAAAAAAAATTCTTATAGTATTTGCAGCACATAATAGAGAAAAACAAAAATAATTATACACAAGCCTGCCTTGATTACATTGAAGTAAGCTTTCTAATTTTGAATACCATAGTCACCGATCCAAACTTCTCAAAGTAAAGAAGTGTATTTATTAGTTCTATGTAAGTTACATGTATCACCTTCCTTCAAACGATTTCCTTTCAAAAGTATATTAACTACGTCATACAATCATCACGAACAACAACAATGGGAGAAATTCAAAACATTTTGAAAACACTTTTTTGCCATTTTGGGAAATGCGAACGTCAAAGAAAGGGCGCGAAATTCGAACATAAAATTTTGATTTTTTTGCAATTTACGAAAATACAGTGTGCCGGAAATGGGACCATTACCACTCTTTTACTGCATACTGCAATATTTTACTGCACACTGGGAACAAATTTAAAGATAAAATTGAAGACGTTTCTGAAAAAAATTATTTAAAATTGCCCAATGTTTCATGCAAAAAAAAAAAAAATACTAGTATTTTCAAAAAATTGAACATCACCTTATTTCAAGATATGCTTCCGGAAAACATATTTCATTAAGAAAACAAAATTTTAGTAATTTTAGACGGAGGAAAACGCAGAAAATATTTTCAATTTTTAACTGACAGACGGACGGACAGATGGATGGACAGAGATACGGACGGACGGAGAGACGGACAGACAAGTTTGGTTGTCAATCGATTTTTCGATACCAAGGGCTCACAAAACATAGATTCTGACAACACAACGTGTTAGAAGTAATTCACTATATATAGACAGAGGTGGATTTACGCATAGGCACAGTAGGCACGTGCCTACGGCGGCAAATTTTCAAGGGCGGCAAATTGTCAAAGGCGCAAAATTTTCTTGATATTTTCTAAAACAAATTTAGGTTCTCTAAAAACTATAACAGCATAAATCATATTTTTATTTTAAAAATATCATATTGATATTTAATACAAGCTATTTATTTGTCTACTTCATTAGTGTATACCTTATGATTTCAGAAGTATATGAATCTGAAACTAAGGCCCGTTGACGAAAGAAAAGATAATGCAATTCTAGTTGTCATGTTTTAGTTTCCTTTTAATGTTAACGTTTCAGTGTTGAAACGTTAATAGTGTTGAACGTTACTTGCTATGAAGATACAGTTTATATCCAAAATTAGCTAATCCAAAAAAATTATTTAATTTATGAAAACAATGTGCAAATATAATGTTACTTTTAAAGTTAAAACGTTTAAATTAATGAGGAATTGTTACTGAAACGTTACAATTGGAAATGTAACATTAATTTTAAACAGGGGGCGGCAAATTTGATGTGCCTACAGGCGGCAAAAATATTAATCCGCCCCTGATTATATAGAGACCAGATTTACAAAATTGTGCGCTACCAGAGTCTGGCAATAAGAGTTTTTGTGTCGAATATTCACAGTTTCCTCCCAGCATTAACGAATAACATAAAATTCCATTTATGACAAGAATGGTTTCTGGCAAGAATTGGTAAGAACATTTGTGTTCAGCGTTGCCAGTACATATTGCCGCATGTTCCCAGAGGGACATAACTGCACCCATTTGCTGAGGTGTTGATATGGTGAAATTGCTAAATAATAACATTACGTAACCGTTAATAAGGGCGAGAAAGTATATGCTTTTTAGCACCACAAATAAAACAATGATTATCAATGCGAGGAATATTTGCATGGCCCCAGCTAGTATATCGTATTACCTTAGATTGACGAATGCGAAACAAATGTAGGTGGTGTTTGAACAAAAGGTCTCTGAGGGGACGTAGAATCGGCTCGAGAAGCGATTATAATACATAGGGAAGAATTGGAAAAGGAAACATTCTCGTCAGTGAACCGTAACTAAATGCGATGTTTTATAAATGAACGAGAAACAACAATTGAAATCAAACTCTCTGACATTTGGTAGAGATGCTAAAGGCTATGTTGTGTTAGCAGTGTGTTCGCAGAAATCCCGAACTCAACCCAATGAGGTATTAAATGATCGAAGTTCAAAAGGTCAACAGACAGAGCACATTCCCCCTGTTGCTATTGACTACCAGGTAGTTATCCTTGTATGCTTTTCCATACATTTCTATTTTAGAGACCAGACAATCACATCCTGGAAACTTCACAATTCTGAATGAGATTTGAGATTCTAAATCTTTAATCTTCCAGGCTTTTTATATAAGTACTATACTTGGAACACATTCGGGACATCTGGGAAGTAGATCGTGGTTCTACTGCTTTAAAGCAAGCATGGAAACCATGCAGTACAGTAAACGAAATAATTGTTTCCGTGCATCGGTGGAAAGAAAACGACAGCCTAACAGAAGTTCTGGACGTGTAGAACGTCAATGTTTTTAATACTGATAGGAAATGAGATTGGCCCATATTAAAAAAATGAATGAGTTAAGTCTAGCAAATAACTTTCCAAATCTGAAGCAAATTTAGCTAGCTAAACTATGTTTATATGTATGACGTCATAATGTCAAAGTTTTCTAGTTGTGGTTTTACAACAATGAAATGTGTACGACGCTTGAGGAGACACATTCAGAGGGCGACTCGAGTCACGTGACACACGTGCACCGGCCCTGCGGCCCTTAAGAAGCTTTCGCGTTAGAGGAACGAAAGTGGGTTACGAAACTTTTCTACAATATTTAAAGACCTGCAGGAAGCCTTTGGGCGAGGAAAAACGAAAGTTTTCCATCCGTAAGATCACCGGCTGGACCCAGGACGACCTTTTAACGAGGCGAAACGGGCAGCGTACGAAAGCGGAAAGAACGGGGGCGGGATATAGGCTTCAGCTAACGGGTTTACGTCAAAGAAAGGCATATATCGAGCTATTGAGGGTTGCTCTCAACTTTCATGCTTAACGATAGGGGAAAGGGTCATTGATTATTTCCGCTAATAAAAGAAGCTGTAAAAAAAATTCTGTACATAAATGAACTTTTATTTTAAATTGGCTGAAAGTTAATACACGTTTACAGAAAAATCTTCGTTCTTTACAGACACACGAAATCCCTAGAGATGGTTGAAATGTACGTAAACCTAATTATTGAACGAATCGTCAAGAACAGAGCGGATTATCTACTTTCTTTCACACACTGATAATTATTTTGACATACTCAATTACTGCGGGTAGATGTGGAAAAAGATAATGTGTCTATGCCCCTATCTATCTTAGGCAAGAGAACATAGTGATAGATATTGCTTTTCACTGTTTTCCTGATGATGATCGTGGTGGGTGAATGAGAAATAAAAAAAATAATTAATATGAAAGAAATTATGGATCAGACTGAATATGTGACCACTACATTACAAGTACATGTTGAAAATGAGATATTCGTAAACGGGACACGAATTCACAGCCTTTCGCTTAGTAAACATGGAAGTTGTTTCAAGCCCCTACTCGAATGAGTTGGCACCCTTCTCACATATTATACAAGACAAACTATGTCTTTCATCTAGTTCCGTCCGAAATATAACCTTAATATTTTCCTCAGGTTCACAATTCGCGGTAAGTGATTCCTCTTGTAGAGAACCGGACCGGACAACAGCGTTACTAACTTACCGGGGAACGGTAACATACCTGTTTGAAGCCAAGCTAAAGGCTTTAAGAAAGTCCCTTCCCTTTAAACGTTGGAAGCACTTTCGTCCCTGCCGTGAGAGAATCGCGAAGGAAGAGTACGTGAGTGCGAAGGCGGAGATGGAGACGGATCTGAAAACGCTCTTCACTCAGGTGGAGACAGAGGAGGAAATACAGACGGAGGTGGTGATGGAGTCGGAGGTGCAGGTGGGGATAGAGGGGAAGTCGGGAGCTGAGGCGGAAATAGGAAGTGGACGCGAAGGCGAATGCATTGGGGAAATGAATGGCGTAATCAAAGGCGAGGGCGAGGGCGAGGGCGAGGGCGAGGGCGAGGGCGAGGGCGAGGGGGAGGGCGAGGGCGAGGGCGAGGGCGAGAGCGAGGGCGAGGGCGAGAGCGAAGCGTGGGCGAGGCGTGGGCGAGGCGTGGGCGAGGCGTAGGCGAGGCGCGGGCGAGAGCGAGGGCGAGGGCGAGGGCGAGGGCGAGGGCGAGGGCGAGGGCGAGGGCGAAGGCGAGGGCGAGGGCGAGGGCGAGGGCGAGGGCGAGGGCGAGGGCGAGGGCGAGGGCGAGGGCGAGGGCGAGGGCGAGGGCTAAGGCGAAGGCCGGAGTGGGCAATTTCATATTAAAATAAGAGTTTTAATTAAAATTTTACCTCACCATCTCATATTCAGAGTAAGTCAATATTGTGGATTTCAAGTAAACATTACCATAATGATACCAAATTTATACTTACATGGTCAGTTCAAAAAGTTTTCAGAATTGTTTTAGAACTTTTTAGAAATTTTTGAGGCGGTGCATTTAAAAAAAAATTAATATTTGAAATTCAAATTCGAAAAACCGTTTAACATCTAACACCTGTTGAGTTGCATTTTCATATAAAATGTCATTAAGAAAACCACAAAATCACACCTTTCCTAGCTCTATATCTTAATATGGAGATGTTCTACACCGATTTTTCGGGGAACCCAATTCGTTAATACTCATGTATTTCACAAACAAGTAGAAATATTTTACTAAAAATGTGTAGTTTTCTTATTCTTTATTCCCACTTCATATGAGCCAAATTTCATCTGAATATGAGATGATGATATAAAATGAATGTATTGATTTAATGTGGAATGACCAGAGTGTAAGTGGATGCGAAGACTGCTGCAGGGGCGAAGGTAGAGTGGGAGAGAAGATGGTTTTCGATACAGAGATGATGGGAACGAAGATTAACGTAGAAGGTATTGCAGCGGCAAATGTGGGAACGCAGTCGGGACATGGATAGGGTAAGGGGACGTGAGGTTAGGCAAAGATTGGTGCGATGACGCTAGGTCCGGCAGGCCGGGGCCGAAGATAATAGACAAAAAGGAGGGCCGGAGGCGAAGGGGAAGGCAAAAATCAGCGAGAAGGATGGGACATGTTCGAGAGCAAAAACGGAGGTGGGAAATAGGTGGAATGAAAATGGCGGTGGAGGCTGGTGCGAAGGCAGACACAAGAGTCAAGGTGACAACGGGTGACAAGGTAGGCCAAATTATTAGACTAGAATTATTGAATAAGACAAAATGTACATGAGACTATAGATATTGACACATTCTGTGTACAGGGTTGCAATGTTTTATTAACATTTCATAATTAACTTAATTGTTCTGAGCTATGTTGAAAATCAATTTTAATCCATTCTTTCGATTTAAGTGTTATTTTGCGAGATACGAATGTCGTGTTATATGAGCCGGTTTTTATGGCCATCTTTTCTTTAGTTTATTTTAACTATCGAACGAGCATTTTCGTTGGGATTCATGTCAGGGCTATTTGCAGCCCATTAGAACCCAGACTGATCAATGCCTTGAAGATGTTTTCCAACTTTCTTTCATGTTGTGATGGAGCGAAGTCCAAACAACTCATTTATATGAGGAAACCATTGGTACTTTAGGACCTCTTAAATATTACTCGTGCCTCATTGTACCATTAACTGTGTATACATTTCCAATAACATTAACAAAAATTACATTTCAAACAGTTACTTTTGTCAGGTGCTTCTCAGGATTCATTATAATTTATTAAGTCGGAAAAAAAATATTTAGTCCAATAATTTGGCCACTTCTGTAGATGCGAAGACGGAGGCAGGTTCAAAAGCGGATATGGGTGCGACAGAAGAGGCGTGGATGAAGGTGCAGGTGATGGCAGAAGCGGGAACCAGGATAGAGGGAGGTTAAGGCGCGGGACGAGGAGGCCCGAGGGGGTAGAGTCAAGGGGGTTAAGGCGGGGGGGGGGGGCAGGTTGCGGGGGCGGTGGCGGGTTGGCGGTGTCTGCTGTTGCCGCGACGACAGAGATTTACTGTCGGGCCGCCTTGTATTGGTTTATAGTGTTTCCTCGCGCCGCCGGCCGCGCCACCGTCGCCGTGGCAGATAGCGCGGAGGCCGGAGACGCTGCCGCCCCCGCCCCCGCCCCCGCCGGAGGTTCTCGCCGCTCCGCTATCTGCACCCGGATTCCGGGGGTTGGCCGAGACACCGCCCCCGCCCCCGCCCCCGCCAACGCGGTTGCCTCGACGCCTGCACCTCCGCTGCCGCGATCTTCTGAACTTCCCAGCTCAACGGTCGCTTACCCACCTATTTCTACAAGCATCGTTGACTTCGGTAACAATCCACCGGGATGTGCATTATATTGATCAGCGTTAGATAATGGTCTTTAATATTTCAGTTTCAGTATTCTGATTCAGCACCTCGTTCACAAAAGTCTGTTTTGCTTGAACAGTTTGCTATTGTTTTCATCAATATACAATATCATTTTTGCAAACTATTTGCATTCTCCTTCAAGCTTAGATACCCATTTTTCTTCAAGCCGCTCACCAATTCGCATTTCGTCATTTTCACTACTTTTTCAGGCATACAACCCAAATTGAGTCTTCGCCTAACATCAAGGTACACCCAGTATTTTCTAGGTAATGGAGTATGGACTAATTTCTAGTAATGGGAAATCAGTACATCACCCACATTCCAGAGGGAAACTAATGTAATGAAAGGAGTTGGGGCAAAATGAGGGAAGTAAAATCGGACACGGTGGATTTCCTAATTGTTGACTACGGCAATAAATCAGCATTCACAAAGAGTTGATCAGAGTACACGAACTGAGCAGACAGATGTTTAAATAAAGGGAGTGATACTAGGCTTTTGTAGACAATTCCCATCGTCGGCATTCAACATTACCTGCAAATCTTCAAATCATTACGTGCAGATTGCCAAATACCTTAAAGATACCGGTAAATAGTATATTACAGACGGATATTGACATGATCGCCATCTCTTTAATCGCCTTCACCACCGTCACAGCGGAAGCTGTCGCCGTCTCGGCTCCTTCCGCCGCCGCTGTAACTGCCACCTCCCCCAACGCGGTTCCAGCAGCCGCCACCATCTTTACCACCGATACTCCCTCCCTCCACCTCCACCACCGCCCCAGTCACCGTCACCTCCACCGCCGCCACGTCCGGGCTCCCGGGCAAATATATGGCGTCGGCTCGCACGTCGTCGGCCCGGGCCGGGCCGGGCCGGTCCTCCTCCCCCGCGCCTCCGCGACCGCGCCCCCCCCCGCCCCCGCCGTCCGCTGCAGGTGGCGGCGGCGCCGTGATGCATCGCCCCGCCGCGCCGCGGCGCTCCGGTCGCGCCTCCAAATAAATATCGTGTCGTCCTTCCTCCCGTTTCGCGGCCGCCCCTTCCCCCGGCCCGCGGCGCCGCCGAGATGGTTTTGCGACGGAGCAACGCGTTCTATATAGCGTTTCCATGAATAAAGTGGAGCGCTGGCGTCCAATTGCTGGCATCGCCAGTTGAGGAAACTCAACGCGATTTCTTCTGCCTGCTGGCGTAATAGTTTCGTAGCTTTCGCGTCGTTCCTGCTCGCCGCGGCATTAGAGGAGAATTTATGCTGTGTCGTCGCTGATGTTCGCCGTACAAACCTTGCGTGACAGATAAATTGGGAATATTTTTTGAATGGTAAAAATGTTCAATAATCACACATACACACACACACATTTGTGTGTGTGTGGGTGCGTATTTAACACTATGGATTTTTGTCCAGAAAGGAATTTGAACTTTTTACTCAATCAATTTTTGTGACTTTTTTTTAAATGAAAGGACCCTCGATGTGTTGTAACGTGCTCTTAACCCGTTGATTATTAAACACTACATTTTAAAAATTTCTTTAAAATAATAGAATTAACAATTAATTCAGGTCTTTTCTTGATTAGGTCGTTTTCAAGACCTATTGCAATCCAAGAAGTTTGATGTGTTTTTGCCCCAGGTTGCAATTGATCTATGAAGAGCAGTCAATGTTTCTCAGCGCGATTTCCAACTTTAAAGATGAATAAGCGTTTTTAAATACAAAGATTAGTAAATGTATATGTAACCGTAGAGTCCAAATATTCTCTGGCATATGTCTTCACAAAATGTTTTCAGTGATTATTGCGATTTTAGTAATTGGGGCTTGATTCCTGCTATAGTCCACGTCATACTAATGGAAAGATCTTGGTAACATTTCAATTACATTTTCAGAGATATGCTCATAGAACTCTATGTTTACAACGAGGAGTGATTAAATTATTCTAGACTCTTCCTTCATTTCATGTCTTGGGTCATTTCATGTCAATTACTCCTCAAGCGAGTGAAATATATTTTTGATATTTTAGATTTTTCATGACGTCCACAATATGTAGTGCATTTCTGTTAACATCTGTTTTACAGATCTTTCATTTGTGCGAAGTAATCGTACTATTCCAGCTAGTGTTAATTATTATGATCCTAAATCCAAAATAACTTGTATTTTAATTTTTTCAAATTGGGTTTAGTTTGTCAGATTATTACACGCGTTTTAACGTTTCTTCTAATCATAACAAGTTAAATTAACTTACTGAACTAAACGATTATTCTGAAATTTATGAAAATGTTTAGGGATATATTTACACATTAAAAAAATAATACTATCAGAAGAAATTGAATTCAAAATATTGTTATTTTGAAGTGCACAAGCTTGATGTTGCCGTTTAATATAATATCTCTGTTTCCTGACACTTCGGTCATGCCTCACACACAAACAATATGTCATATTTTAATTATAAAATCAGGACAAAGAAGTTCTAGGCCTCGGAAATGAAATTAATTGCAGAATAAAGATATTTTCAAATTGTTGGTGATGGTTTAGTGAATATGGAACGTTTTGGTGATCCTAAATCCAAATATACTTGTATTTTTATTTTTTCAAATTGGGTTTAGTACTTCAGATGTATTTTGGCTCTGTATTTTCATGTGTGTAATTAATTTTTCAACCATGTGTTTCCACCAGAGGGGGGAGCTCCCAACCGGTCTCCCGGCGTGTGTGGGAGACCAGCGGGGTGGGTGGGAGGTATAGTGGCTCTGTCAGTGAGAGTAAGGAGTGAGCATAGAACAAGGAAGTGGTAGGAAACATCACGCGCGGCCTGTGGCCCATTTGTTAGGGTACTGCTACGGCATTCGCGTAGTGTTGATCAGAGAAACCACAGAAAAACACCGATCAGAGCAGCCACTCAATGGACGCTAGAATTCTCCCAGACAGCGACTGAATTCTACCTAGCTATTTAGCTAGTGTTGAAAATCCTTTCGCTGTTGGGACTGGAAACTAGGACCTTCAGGTCAAAGGCACTGCAGTGAAATCAGCTGATGCCCTAAGTCACGTAATGCGAGAAGTTATGCGCGGTTGTAGCACCACTATTTTTTTCAAATTCAAGATTTTTCAGCCATTTATAAAGAAAACAATAAGGGAATGAGGACTGTGGAAATTATTTCTTACGAAAGAACTTGTTTAGCATACACATTCTCCACAGAAAAGGAAACATTTATCTATTCCCTTGTGATGCCTTCTGCTGATATGGTGTAATACGAAGTAGTCGGGTAATGAAGAATAGGGGGTTTCATATTGACAAAAATTAATAAAAAAATTGATGTTGAAAAATACTATATAAGAATAATCTAACATTATATTCGAACTAAAATTTATTCTTGCAACTAAGCTTTTTAAAGAAATGTACTACCATTGAGTAATATTTCAATGATTGAGAAGTATGAAAGAAATAATGTAAATTATTCTACACAATAAAAAGGTTTGTAATATAGAATTATACTTCTGTATAACTATGTTAAGCAGAGCGAACCAGAAAATTAAACACTAAGCTAAAATCCTGACAAACAGCCATCTACGACATGACTACCACGTCCCTTTCTTTCCAGAATCAAAAGCTGCTCCAGCGTTTTCCCACAATAACAAGAAGAGGAACGCGGGCCGTGGAAGGCATTCGTTACAAAAGAACTTATTTAGCGTACACATCCTTCGCTGAGAAGGAAACATTTATCCCGTCCCTTTCAAAGATTCGTCCGACGCCTTCAAAGCCTCTGAGCGAAGGGCCCCCAGCCCAGACAAATACCGAGTGGAGGGCGCAGTGGCGCGGCGTAGTGGCGAGAAAGGGAGACTGCTCACGCCGCGCCGTCGCCTCTGGCAAAGGGGATGATCACAGGGGTTGAGGCGCACAGCCGAGCCAGGGGAGCCTCAGCAGGGGGACGGGAAGAAAGGCCGCGGTTGGGGGCAGCGGTGGGAGCGGCAGTGGAATGAAGACAGTGGACATCATTGAGATGGCACGGTTATCGTGTGAACACAATAGATAAAATGGTTTAATCAGTAAAGGAAGTTTAGGTAATATGGAGTACAGTTTTTTATTTTTTATCGTTACTTTGTAATGAGACTGTTTTGAGCACGGTGAATGAGATGAACCCAAGCTTCAACCATTTTCAATTATATATTTGTTTTGAAAAAATTAAAATCAAACTTTCATTTTATTTTGTTTTAACGTTGTATTTGGAGGGTGATATAAAATAGGCGGGTAATGTGGAATAGGGGTTTCAAAATGACAGAAATGAATAAAGAAGTTGATGAAGAAACTGTACAATGATAATCTGACATTATAACATAAGAATTTCATAAGTTTTTAGTAGTTTGACTGCAAAAATCACTCATGTAACGTTTTTTCTATGTTCCAAAACAAACAACGTGGACCCAAAGGGACCAGGGCAAATGTTTCATCCAAGCCTCTCCTCGCATATCTTCAGAAAGCTTCCCATTACAGAAGACACATTATGCATCGTCGTTCTCGGATACAAAATATGGATTGAACTTCAGCTCAAATAAAAAACTGCAGTGGAAAACCTAGTACTCTATATAATCCTACATCCCATTTTGAAATCTTCTTCAGTAGTAGGCGAGATGACGTGTCAAGCGGGTGACACTTACTGCAGACTGTCGTACGAGCATTCTGAAGTAGTTTACCACTGTTCCACTTGGCAGCAGCTCTTGACGGAGGAATAAGCTCGGTATTCCATATTACCCGCCTATTCCACAATACCCAAACTCCCTCTGTCTTCTTGCTAAATGTACAGATTTAACCTGCTGCCCTGTAGCGAGACTTTCTATGTGAGGACTAAAAATGTGCAGGATACACGTTTTCTTAAGAAAATACTGAACACCCACTATTGCATGAAGTGAAAAGTTTATTCTTCTCTGCTTCCTCCTACGGTGTACTGACATTTGCAACTGTAAGTTTACATTCATATCTTCCGAATTTTGTTACTGGGTTCACATGTAATGGAGCAAGATAATCACTAATTTTAAAAATTATGACCCATCGTATCGTTTTACAGGAAAATGTGTATATTCCGGATGTTTACTTTTGTGTTTGGAATAGTAGTACTGTTTTTAGTAAAGGTGACTGTGATTGATCTGGTCTAAAAAGGAAGTGTAGTAGAGACTGGAAAAATAAAGACTGTCGTAGAGAGGTCACTGGAGTATTTCTCTAAGTGAGTGGATTTGTGGTGTGAAGCATGTGTGGTGGATTAGTGATGTGAAATTTAAATTTTGCTGTTGTGTTGATGCATCTTGTACTGGAAACTGAATGTTTGTAAGGAATATCTGAAATGATGCGGCTTATGAACAGTCACCCGAGGTTGGATGGTATTAGTCACATCATAGCAATTTTTACTTCATATATCATTGGTCTGTTTTCTGCCACTTTGATGCAATAAGGGGATGCTGTTGGTGAATATCAGAGGTCAATAGCATTTAAATCATCATCTGGAATCATCATTGGGAACACGTACACAGATATTGAATTGAATTTGCCTTATTTTACGTGGCGAGACTCGGGCCATCAGGCCCGCTCTTCCGTCTGACCACGCAAATTTCGCTACGCTCCTTTCATCAACTAGCAGAGAAAGGAGGTATTTCTTGGGCGAGAAACAGGCGATTTGAATTTAGCTCAGAGGCGTCATTTAGGCTTGAGGATCTTTTACATGCAAGTAAATCTACGAACATGGGACAGCCGGCTTTACGTCCCCTCCGAAGGAAGGCGTATGAAGGATTTTTTCGCCCTTATAAATACACTGTTCGATCGGGTTTGAACCCGCGAGCTTGGGTATAACAGTCCGGTACGCTAACCGTCACACCATCGCCGCCGCTTCACACCATCGCCGCCGCTATATTGAGCATGATACACCGTTTAAGTTACGAGACGTTTACGTGTAAATATTTATAATTATAAAAGGAAGTATTATGTACTTCTAAATTAAAGTATTTTCAACTAATCAGTAATTATTGTTAATAAATAGAATATAGTATAATATTAATTAATTAGATCTGCATTAAGAGTAGCTATGACAAATTGATATTGAAGAAGAACATCTAGTACTATTTACCTCTCAATCATTCGAACGATTTGATGATATATATGAGAGAGAGAGAGAGAGAGAGAGAGAGAGAGAGAGAGAGAGAGGGGGGAGAGGGAGAAAGAGCGTGAGCGAAAGATCGAGAGAGAGCTAACGGGCGACAGCGAGAGAGAGAGAGAGAGAGAGAGAGAGAGAGAGAGAGAGAGAGAGAGAGAGAGAGAGAGAGAGAGAGAGAGAGATGAGATGAGATGAGATGAGATGAGATGAGATGAAGATGTAAGTATGGGAGGACGGGCATTGTTTGTACGACCACACTCGACTGAAAGGACAATTACAAACCCGCTTCCAGAACAGCCCCTTCTCTGCAGTCGGGTGGACAGCGGCCAGAAGAGCAGGAGATGTCGAGTCCCTAACGGGCAAAGAGAGCCGGAATGAGGGGTGGCGGGCCGACGCGCGCCCTGCGGGGGGGGCGGTGGAGTGAAGAGACAGGAAAGGGAGTTCGGCGTGAGGGAGAGACAGAGAACGGTAGCGTGGAGGATGGTGGGGCACCGGGAACCGCCGTGCCCGGCAAGGCAAAGACCTCATCGCCTCACGGGGAACGGGAATGGCGGGGAGGCTGGGAGTGACGGTGGGGGTGATGGCGGGATGGACAGGGCAGTGAGGGAGGCAGGGACGGCGGAATGGCATAGCAATCGGAGGGGGGAGGGGCGGTGTAGGTTTGGCTTAGCGTCCGATGGCGCGAGGGTACTGCATGGCGACTGGGCAGCGGGGATAGGGGTGGGTGGAATAACATGATGGGGCTGGACGGCGATGGTGAGATCCTGAGGCGATGGCGGACCGTGGTGACATGACTGGGCAGCGGGAGTCGGGGGAGGGGGCGGCACGGCTTGACGTCTGGGCGGCGGGGGCGGGGGAGGGGTGGCGCGAGGCTGTCCGCCAGCCGCTCGCCAGCGAGGAGTACAAAGGGCGCGACAAGTGTCCCGAGACGTCGCTATAATCGCAGCAAATCTGTTTCAATTTCCCTGCAGCGAGGGCGCCCCGCGTGTTCAAACGTCTGCCGCCCGCGCGGAGGGCCTGCACAAAGGCGGGCGGAGCGCTGCATACCAGAGCGGACGGGCGGGCGGGCGGGCGGGCGGGCGGGCGGGCGGGCGGGCGGGCGGGCGGGCGGGCGGGCGGGCGGGCGGGCGGGCGGGCGGGCGGGTGGGTTGGTGGGTTGGTGGGTTGGTGGGTTGGTTGGTGGGTTGGTGTGTTGGTGGGTGGGTTGGTGGGAGGGTGGGTGGGTGGGTGGGTGGGTGGGTGGGTGGGTGGGAGGGTGGGAGGGTGGGAGGGTGGGAGGGTCGGCGGGGCCGCGCGCTGTGACGGCGCGAGCGGGTGGCAGATGTGGAAGAGGGTGACGGCGCGAAAAAAAGCGGCCGAGGGCGCCACGAGATGAGGTGCGAAGCGCCCCCGGGAAGGCCTGTATGTTGCGCAGCTCTTCACAGAGTAATAAGCTCGGTATTCCATATTACCCGCCTATTCCACAATACCCGAACTTCCTCTGTCACCTTGTATGTATAATGTACAGATTTAACCTGCTGCTCTGTAGCGAGACTTTCTATGTGAGGACTAAATGTGCAGGATACATGTTTTCTTAAGAAAATACTGAGCACCCACTATTGCATGAAGTGAAACGTTTCTTCTTCTTCTCTGCCGCCTCCTACGGTGTTACATCTGCAACTGAAACTTTACTTTCATATTCTTAGAATTTTGTAACTAATTTCACATATAATGGAGCATGACGATCACTAATTTTAAAAATGATGATCCATCGTATTGTTTTACAGGAAAACATGTATATTCCTGATGTTTATTTTTGTGTTTGGAATAGTTGTACTGTTTTTAGTAAAGATTATTATCATTGATCTGGTCTAAAAAGGAAGTGTAGTAGAGACTGGAAAAATAAAGACTGTCGCAGAGAGATCACTGAAGTATGTGTCTAAGTGTGTGGATTTGTGGGGCCGCGCGCTGTGAAGGCGCGAGCGGGTGGAGGCTGTGGGAGAGGGCGACGGCGCGAACAGAAGCGGCTGAGGGCGCCGCGAGATTAAGTGCGAAGGGGCACCGGGAAGGCCTCTTTGTTGTGCAGAATCACCATGCAGTTAAGAAAGGAGTAAAAAGAGAACGGGGGATGTGAACACAAAGATGGAGAGAAGAAAACTTTGACGAGATAAAGAGAGTTGAAAGAAGGGAAGAAGAATTAAATGTTACAGGAATGTTAAAATACGATGACGAATAAGTTAGTGGGGGAAAATTCGACGGTTTCTTCCCAAGTCATGTCAAATATTTTTTTCACATTAACCTATTCAAAACTAACGCAACGTGTGTGTTCAAATCAGTGTTAAAAAATCTGTTGGAAAATTTGCGACTCATTTTAACACGGGAACTATCCCAGGCTGGCTTCAGGACACCGTAGTCTGAAGGTCTAGTACTGAATTTGTTGAAACTACTGATCAGTGTGAAGAAATATAAAACGGTATTCACATGCTTCAGTTGTCTCTGCTAGAAAATTGGAAAAAATATTTTCAAAATCAATGTCATTATGTTTATTTTCTTATAAATACTATAATATTTTGTAATGATATCACATTTTAAGCAAACCTGTTGCACGTAAACAAAATAAAATCATCTTTGGGTTTCGTATGGGTAATTTCACAGGTTTTTACTATGAAACATTTTAAAGTTATTTTTACTGCAAGTAAACAAATCCATCGAATTAAATAAAACCTTCTCTGAGGTTTATGTTTCTTTTATAGTTTGCGAAATTAAATTAAAATTTTCATTTCAAGATTTTTTAAACTGTCCAGTTCATATTGAGTTTGAAGATTTATTAGTTCTTCATAGTATTATTTCTCTAATGTTGCTGGCAAACACTTGAGTTCGCGCGCTCTGTTGGTGCGGCTGCAGGTGTCATAAGCAATATATGCCAAAATATTAAGACGTTATATATTAATTAACTTCCATTCAGGCTTAAATTTGAAATTTTCATTTTTAATATTTAAATATATTATGAAGCCTTCACTCGCATATTGTTCATATTTCACTCGAAAAGTGCCCGATAACTACTAAAATTTCCAAACGTTAAAGCATGACGTTAACGAAAGAACTATTTACGGTGAGCAGATTTTATTTACATAAAAAACTACTTTCAATATTGTAGTTGTAGAAAGATGTCGAGAAACATACAAACTAATAAAATTTACGAAATTTAGAGTTAACACAGATAATTGGAGTTACGCCATATTTATAAATGTACTACTCTCTATTTTTAAAAGAAATTTAAAGAAAAACTTTACAGTCATTTTTGAGAAACTTTTGAAATGTCTCAGTAGCCTTTTTAAAGTACCCCCTAACTATAATGTTTTTCAAAATCCCAGGGCTTCGAGTCCGGCCAGATCGACCGGAGAGTATTCAATTTGGAAAAAAATCCAACGAATAGGTTAGGCAGTAGTGTTGTTCACAGACAGAGACACGGACGGTGTCTTGTCAGGTGTTTTGTCGTAAACCAATTTTTCGGTATCAAGGATCCACAAATCGTGGATTCTGTCTAAACAATGTGTTAGAGTAAGTAATTTACAACATATCGGAACAAGATTTATATGCTTTTTTGTATGGATGCGTCACAATACGAGTTTCACTGTCAAAATTTCGCTTTTTTTGCAGCCCTTTTTACATAACATTTCATATATTAAGTGTATTACTCCGTATATACGTATGCATACAAGAATGTGAAAATGAATTAACTAATTAAATTACTGTACATATGATCATCTTAAACGTTTTCATAGACACATAAATAGTTATAAAATCTACATTTTAATAAACACTCAAAACATACCACCCATGTGTCTTTAGTGGTAGAAATGGGCTTGCTTTTTCCTCTTCACATTTTAAGTATTTTGGTAATAGTTTATAGATTTTATGGCGGATAGCCATAAAAGATGTAACTCGTCGCAAAACAATGCTTTATGGAGTCACGAGCTCAAATGTATGAATACGAATTGTATTCTGATCCGCATTATTATAAAAGATGGGTTACCATCACTTTTACAGTAAATACGAAAAGCAATGAGGAAATAATAATGGGATGTACTTATTTAATAAGTGCTGTGTGACTGACTGACTACAGCGCGGGCAACCGACTAACACACTTGAAAGGCGAACCCAGCGTGAGAAATTACTTAGAAGCGTGTAAGATGAAATGGCCCGTGCGGGGCCTGTGCAGAAATATGAGAGGTCGGCCCGCGGCGCGGCGCGGGGCGGGGAGTGGGGCAGCAGTGAGCAGCGGCGTACGGAAGGGGGCGTGGCCGCTAAATATTTGAGCCGCGCGCGCTCTGGGGCTGACTGGGTCGGCGCGGCGCGGCGTAGCGCAGCGCGGCGCGCCGAGGCGCCTGCCAGCCCGGGGATCTCCGCCCCCGCCCCCGCCGCCGCCGCCGACGCCGCTCGCCTGTCAATCTGGAGGCCAATCGAGCGCCGACCTCGGCTGTTCCTTCACCGCACGTTAGGCTACTTAAATAATTTACGGAGTTAAACTCGACCCGGGGCCCGTCTCGATCCACCCACTTAGTCGGCGTGACAAGAAGGAATTACGTTCACTTACAGAGGGCGGTGGCAGCGAAGCCCGGCCGGGGCGGGGCGCGGAGGCCGGGGAGCGGCCGGGAAAGAGAACGGGAAGGCCGGATATTCCTCCGACGCGCTGCCGCGGAAGAAGTGGTCGGGTGGCCGCGGTGGAGCGGGGCGCGGCGTGGCGGGGCGGGGCGGGGCGGGGCGAGGCGGGGAGCGGCGGGACGCGGCGGGGAGCGGCGGGGCGGTGGGCCGCGGCGGGGCAGCCAGACGGAAGGCTTAGCCTCTGTGATTCAGAGCCCACCTGTCCCACGCGAAAGATCGGTGGCGGCGAAGGAAGACGTGACTCTAGAGACGTTTCTGCCAGGGGAATTAGCCCGGCGTTTGTCACGGATTAGTACGTTTTATCCGGGTTCAACAGGTAGGAACAGCCGCTTCTGCTTATTGTTTCAGAAATTACAAGTTGCCTACTGGTAGGCCCATTATGTGTGTTTTGAGGTAAAAAAACAACAACCTTATGCTATAAAGTATTCATGAGAAGCGAAATGTTCGTGGTATTATTCTGTTTTCCAAAGAAACATTTCAATATCATGTTTTTAAAAATTCAGATAAATCTGTAGTTTAGTTATTCATACGCGAGATATTGTCCAGATACAATGTTTGCGTATATAAAAAAAATATTTTTCAGATTGTTAAGCAATTACATTTTGACAAACTTTAGAGCAGTATTTTCAAGTCCTGATTCCCGAAAATTGAAGAACATTCTCCACCAATTCTTGTGCACATGGTCGCAGATATATCGCCCAAATCCACAATGCATAACTTGAGCGACACTCGTTGACACAATTTCCCTGGGGATGCAGTGACACGGGCATCGGATGAGGGCGGGTGAGGGCGTGGGTGTGGGAAAACGAAAGCGCTTTACAGGCCGTGTCGTGTCGCGGACGCCGAACGCAATTTGGGGGGTTGGGGCTGCGCCACTAAATTATAATTGCCGCCTCACTCGCGTTCAGAAGCGGCGGAGGTAGTGGTGGAGGCAAGAGCGGGATCAAACAGGGGGGATGTGGGATAGAAAGGGGAGTGGAGAAGAGGCAGAGCGGCTGGGGTGAGAGCGGACGCGACTGAGGTCCGAGGTACAGCGGGGATGTATCGGAACTGTTGTAAGGGTGACAGTCAGGTCGGAGGGGAATGGCGAAGAGGGGAAGGGTGGGGTGGGGCAAAGAGAGAAAATTCTCGAGCGAAGTCGGGTAGAGGAGGAGCGCAGGCGGGACGGTCGCGAAGTGAACGAGGCGAGGGCGCAGTGGAGGTGCAGGTGGGTCGAAGACAGGGCGAAGGAGGAGCGGAGGCGGGGGCGGAGTGGGGGGGGGGCAGGTGGGTCAAAGACAGGGCGAAGGAGCGGAGGCGGGACAAAAGAGTTGGAGGTGGGGAGAAGGAAGGGCGGAGACGAGGGGGATTTGGAACAAATGCCACGTCGGCGGCGGAATCAGGAGAGGAGTTTGGCAAGAAACGGGTACGAAGGCGGGGCGAAGCAGGAGATGGGACAGTGGCAGGTGAGGGGCGGGGCGGGGAGAGGTCGGACTCCGGGGTGAGGAGCGGAAACGGTGGGGTAGTGGAAACAGACGGAAAGATAAGAGCAGTGGGGCAGGAGCGGTGGGGTGGATGGAGACGGGGGTAACGGTGGAGGTGAATGCCGAATGCTGGGGGCGGGATAATGGTGGGGACGGAACGAAGCGAGCGTGGGGAGGAAGCGAGGGCTAATAAAAGACAGGGCGGAGAAAGAAGGCCGAAACAGAGCGAGGGTGAGTGGCGTGGGTCGCGGATGATAGTAGAGGAGGGACAGAGCATGGGGGGAGTGAGACGAATCGGTGGTTAACGCGGAGGGGGGGGGGGTAGGGAAGACGATAGTGGCAGAAGCAGGTATTTGGTGGATCGGGAAGGCGCGAGGCGACGTGGCGTGAGGAGTGGCAGGGTGGAGAGATCCCGAATAGTGCGGGTCGGGAAGTGGTGGGGTGAGAGGTTGAACGTCGTCGAGCGGGGCGTTGAGCGGAGGCGGCGGGTGTGGCGAGGAGCGTGGCGCGGCGGTGGGAAGGTGTGGGGGCGTGTGTGGAGGCAGCGTCTGGTGGCGGCGGGCGCGCATGAATATTTGGGCAGGCGCGTGCACGGGCGGCGTGGCGGCGTGGCGAGTGCGTGGGCGGTCGGAGGCAGGGGGCGCGAGCCGTAGCGACCGCGAAGGGTACCGGCGCAGGGGGGGGGGGGCGAACAAAATTGCGCGCGTTCATGGACCAGGGTCTGCACGCGACGCGAATACAACGAAGCAGCTAGCACGAAAAGAAAGGCAAAGTAGGAGAGGAAAATGTAGAGAGAGACAGAAAAAGAGTAAGAATGTGAAAACGAGAGAAGAAAAAATGAAACATTCGTGGGAATTAAAATATAATAAATAAAAATAGTGAGAAAATAGGGGTATTGCAGACCTTGGTAAGTGGAGACGGCCAGGAAGAGACCAATTCGACAAAACAACATCGCTTGAAAAGCAGGAGAACAGAGTGAAGAGTAGAGCAGAAACGAAGAGACAAAAGATGAGGAGGATGCGAATTACAAAAAAATAATAAAATGGAGAAGTAGAATCCACATTCTGAAAGCGAATATGAATGGAATAAAAATTATTGAAAATATATTACAGGGAAGGGGCGTGAAAATGCGAGAGTAAATGTGCTGAGGAGAGTGAAGGATACAGTATAACAAGCGAAGCAAAATAAGGATACATTAAGAGTGGAGTTAAAATGTAGAACAAAATTTCAAAAGGAGAGAGGAGGAGAAAAAATAAATTTAACTAGTGAATATTTGTACAATAATGTACCTTATTATTGCACGCACGTATCGCGTATAACACCAAGATAATTTCAGGCATCTTCGTAAACCAATAGTTATTATGGTCTTTTCGGATTTCATTCATGGCGTTTTTTTACAATATTTTAGATTGTTCACATCCCTTTTTAATGACGTGTAGTTATCCTATTTATTAATGCAATTTGAACATTTTCCGACAAACTGATTGAGAAATATACAGTATCCGGAGCGTCTCAGTTGTGATGTTCATAAACAGATCTGGGATTCATGGAAAGAAAACACAATCGACCTTAAACGTCGATGCACACGCTGTCCAATTCCGAGAAATCCTTCATCAAATTTTAATTTCTCCACTGCATGTGGCCGCCAGAGATAACAATAACAATGAATCCAAAATATTATTCGTATGACCCTGTCACCGTTCCCCTGAACCCGCCTCCACTAAGCGGACCCCAGATTGACAACCATGGTTGTGCTCAAATGAGTAGTGCGGTATGCCTACACCCTCGCAACTGCGCAGAAAGGGCGTTGACAGCCCCGAAAGAGAACGGGCAACCGTCCGCCCGCCAGCCCCCGCCTGATTGACACGTTGACGAACGAATGACGCTGTGGGAAGCGACGAGTGGGCCCGCGCGCGCCAGATGCCCCCGCAGCTGAGGCCCCGCGACGCGACGCGACGCGATGCGATGCGATGCGATGCGATGCGACGCGACGCGTCGGCGCCGCGGCGTCGCCCCGCGTGGGAACGCGCGGCGCGCCCCTGGCGGCCGACGCCGACAACTGCGCGTGCACAGCCGCTCGTTTAGCCGGTTCATACTTCATTTAACGCGGCTGGCTGGGGCGCGCCGAAAGTAATTTTGGCGCGCGGCTGCCCCGGCCGTTGCTGCTGCCGTTGCCTCCACCGCGATCGCCCTCATCGCCATCGCTGCCCCCGGAATTCTAACCGACGCAGCGGCCGCCCCCCCCCCTTTGCTGCTAACCTCCCTTCCGCTGTTCTCATCTCCGCCGTCATTCTCTACCTCACAGTCACCATCCTCTTCCCCACCGCCCTCAACAACATCAGGCGAATGGCGAAGCCGTACCGTATAACAAACGGGCTACGGACCGCACGCGATCTTTCCTTCCTCTTCATTGTCCTATCCTCACCTTTACTTATACACACACATGCACTACTCTACAACTGTTGTCGGGAGCTTAGAGATTGTCCCGGCTGGGGAGGTGCTCCGCTGGTGGGTGACACCTGCCTCAGGAAAACCCCGGGTAGCCGACGTGTAGGTTGGCGCCGTATCTTATCATCCAGCGGGGGGAGATCACCGCTACCTCTCACGAAATAGTCCAAAATTGCTGGGAAACGGGCTCAAAAGGACGCGATTTGTCGGACATGTGATAAGAATGGGCAAAAGTAGAATAGTCAGAAGAGTGTAGGGTGACAATCTTGTTGTTACATCTGTTTGGGGAATACCCCGCGAGCCGAATTTCGTCATCCAGTGGGGGAGGATCACCGCCAACTCCCGATGAAAACGTTCTGCACTACACTTACGGAACAAATAACCTTAGCAGTTGATACGCCTAGAATCACTATCAATCAATCAAATCAACCGACCTCACCCGGCTGATATCACCGTCTCGTCCTCGCCGTTACCATCAGCACTATCGCCGTTGTCACCGACACAGACATAGTCCCCGTCGTCACCATGCTTACAGGCGGTCGTTCCTCCATGCGGTGGATTTCATCATCTGCGTCAACTCCATCGCCCTCAATCACCGTTTTCACAGCCACCGCCACCCACCCCTGCAACCACCAATGGGCGGGGCGCGATTGCCAGCGGCCCTTTTCGCGCCCGCCGCCGCCGCCACGCCCCCCTCCACGCCCCACCGCCGCGGGCGCAATCTGTCAAGCAGCTCTAATTGGACAAGACAGTTGTAAAGATTCCGACGGCTTCTGGCACGCGGCGCCGCGAAACGGGAGGGGGATATAGATTGCGGGAGGGGAGGGAGAGGAGGCAATGGAGGGGAAGCGGCGCGAAAAAGGGGAAATTGACGGGCGACGGAGCGTCTTCGCGGGCACGGAGGGAGACCAGGGAATTGAGGGCTTGATGAGGATATCAGAAAGAGTGGCCAACGACGCGGTGGGGTGATGCAAGGTGGATGCAGTTTAAACACCAACCCAACCAGAGGGCCCCAAACAGTGGAGAGCGGCAGAGAGAAGAGTCGGCGACCTATCGCCCTGGCGGCAGGGACGCTGGACGTGGGAGCGGTAGGAGCAGGTGAGAGAGGCGACGAGATAGCCAGCGGAGGTGGTAGGTTTAGCGTTAGTAAAGCAGGGGTAGTGGTGGCGCTGACAGCGGTAACTGCGGAAGCGAGAACTGCCACAATGAAAGAGGTGATGGCGGTCGTGACTGCGGAGGCAGAAGAGCGATGGGGAAGGTAGGAGTGGCGAGAGCAGAGATGGGGAAATTGTCGGATAAGATGTAGGGAAGGCGGTGGTGATGGTGGAAGTTCAGGTGACGGGTGAGGCGTGTCAGCTCGTAAGGTGAGAGTGGGGGTGGCAGGCAGGGCGGAATCAGCGATAGCAACGGGCCAGTGATTGGAGACGACAGCGGGGCAACGCGAACGGGGCGACGAAAGCTGGGCGACAATAGCGGGGGCGACGTAAGCTGAGGCTGCGAGAGGCAGATGAGTGCGGGGGCAGCGAGAGCGGGACGACGAGAGCAGGGCGACGACAGCTGGGCGACAAGAGCGGGGCGACCAGAGCGGGTAGACGAGAGCGGGGCGACGAGTGCGGGGCGACGAGTGCGGGCGACAAGAGCGGGCGATGAGAGCGGGCGACAGCGAAGCGACGAGTGCAGGAAGACAAGAGCGGGCAACGAGAGCGAAGCGACGAGTGCAGGAAGATGAGAGCGGGCGACGAGTGCGGGCAACAAGAGCGGGGCAAAGAGAGCGGGGCGACGAGTGCGGGGCGACGAGTGCGGGGCGACGAGTGCGGGGCGACGAGAGCGGGGCGACGAGAGCGGGCGACGAGAGCGGGCGACGAGAGCGGGCGACGAGAGCGGGCGACGAGAGCGGGCGACGAGAGCGGGCGACGAGAGCGGGCGACGAGAGCGAAGCGACGAGTGCAGGAAGACGAGAGGGGGCGACGAGAGCGAAGCGACGAGTGCAGGAAGACGAGAGCGGGCGACGAGAGCGAAGCGACGAGTGCAGGAAGACGAGAGCGGGCAACAAGAGCGGAGCGACGAGAGCGGGGCGACGAGTGCAGGAAGACGAGAGCGGGCGACGAGTGCGGGCAACGAGAGCGGGGTGACGAGAGCGGGGTGACGAGAGCGGGGTGACGAGAGCGGGGTGACGAGAGCGGGGTGACGAGAGCGGGGTGACGAGAGCGGGGTGACGAGAGCGGGGTGACGAGAGCGGGGTGACGAGAGCGGGGTGACGAGAGCGGGGTGACGAGAGCGGGGTGACGAGAGCGGGGTGACGAGAGCGGGGTGACGAGAGCGGGGTGACGAGAGCGGGGTGACGAGAGCGGGGTGACGAGAGCGGGGTGACGAGAGCGGGGTGACGAGAGCGGGGTGACGAGAGCGGGGTGACGAGAGCGGGGTGACGAGAGCGGGGTGACGAGAGCGGGGTGACGAGAGCGGGGTGACGAGAGCGGGGTGACGAGAGCGGGGTGACGAGAGCGGGGTGACGAGAGCGGGGTGACGAGAGCGGGGCGACCAGAGCGGGTCGACGAGAGCGGGGCGACGAGAGCGAAGCGACGAGTACAGGAAGACGAGAGCGGGCGACGAGAGCGAAGCGACGAGTGCAGGAAGACGAGAGCGGGCGACGAGTGCGGGCAACAAGAGCGGGGCGACGAGAGCGGGGCGACGAGTGCGGGGCGACGAGGGCGGGGCGACGAGTGCGGGCGACAAGAGCAGGCGACGAGAGCGGGCGACGAGTGCAGGAAGACGAGAGCGGGCAACGAGAGCGAAGCGACGAGTGCAGGAAGACGAGAGCGGGCGACGAGTGCGGGCAACAAGAGCGGGGTGACGAGAGCGGGGCGACGAGTGTAGGAAGACGAGAGCGGGCTACGAGTGCGGGCAACGAGAGCGGAGTGACGAGAGCGGGGCGACGAGAGTGGGGTGACGAGAGCGAGACGACGAGAACGGGGCGACGAGAGCGGGACGACGAGAGTGGGTGACGAGAGCAGGGCGAAATGAACGGGGCAGCAATAGCGGAAACAACGTCAGCTGGGGCAGCGACACGGAGAAGAGGAGAGCGGGGGCGGTTGATGGCTGATTGAGCGGTTACTTGATCACTAGAACCTTCATTTAGTTTCTCGTCTATCTCGGATACTATTCGTCATACTGGAGATTACCTTGCACCGTTGAATTTCTCTTAAAGTGTTCTACTTATAACCAGAATTTTAGATAGCAGTGCCGAAATTAATATTTTTCCAAATTTGTCACGTAATGGGGGGTATTTTGTACCTGATCATTTTAAGCTTCATTTTGTTTCTCGTCTATCTCGGAAATTATTTGTCTGATTGGAGTTTGGTTTGCACCATTGAATTTCTCTTAAACTGTTCTACTTATATACAGAATTATAGATAGCAGCGGTGAAATTAATATTTTTCCAAATTTGTCACGTAATGGTGGGGGTATTTAGTATCTACTTTTTCGTTACTAGAGTCCGACAATGAGTATTTTGTTGAAAAATTGACGATTCTTTTGTTTACTATTTGTTTTTTTTTGCAAAACCCATTTGAAGCATCTGAAATTGATAAAGCTTTTGTTTCCTTTTTTGCAAAGAATATTCGTTGCCCCCCAAAACAGAACTGATCTTCTGTTTTTAATGAACTAGACCCTACCCTACCATACCATTGAAAGCAGATAGGGTCTTAGATCGAATTCTGCGTAAGTAGCAAAAAATTGGAAAGATGGTTTATAATGATCACTCATGCCAGTACGATATTTAAACTTTTTAGATCTATATTTATGGTAAGAAATTAACCAATGTAAGGAAGTTCCACAATATTTTTGTTGAAGCCTATTGCCGCAACAATATTTAATACGGAGTCGTCAATATAAAAATACCTTGCTGCGATTTTACAGAACAACAAGAAAGTAAAACTCTATTTTCTTGGAAAATCTAAGAAAGTTTTCATGCCTTTCAATCTGATTGCTAGCCACGTCACACAGAGGAGAAGAAGAAGCACGTTAGATCCTAAATTTTACCAATCAGATACGAGTCATCGGGATGTCTTCCTCGATAAAGCGACATACATAGTAAATATTTTTGAAGGACCGTGACAGCGAGCAGGATCTCGATGTATAGCGCGCAAGATATGAGAATGAACGACTTCATAGAGTTGTTTTAAGATAGGGTAGTATCGATGCTCCGAGACATCTTCACCAAGACTGTAGTTCTAGAGATCCAGACAAACAGTGATGATAATTTTGCGCGGGAAGGTACTATAAAATAATAAACATTCCGTCGAAATTACAAAAATGAAATTATGAACTGTGAATAGATCTGGCAGAATTAGATAACTCTTGAAATTAATTTCCGAAACTTACACAACGTGCTGTGAGCAAATAAGGGGAGCAGGTACAATATTAAAGCTTGGCTTTCAACTGAATTTTTTCCTTTTTAAAACCTTAATTCCCCAAAATCTGGATTTAAAGTGCCTGCTTCATGTCTATCTTTATATACATTTTTAAAGTTTGGAGATATTTTGTTGTAAGAAAAAGTTACGAATGAAATATTTTACTAGCAGTATTTTATAATTGCTAGTAACGGTTTTAAACAATTCTAATGAAAAATTGAAACCAAACCAATACTTTAAGCGTTTAATTTTGCGGTAAGTTTAAATGGTGATATTAACTTTTAATAATCTCAATTTTAAATAGAATATTTCATGATTACACGAGAATTCCACATCCCACGGTGAAGTTAGAAGTAAAAACTGTCCACTTTTTTATCTCTCGTAGATTCTAGATTTCCTTCCTTTAATCCCTCCCCTTTACAGCGTCTCTACCCTTGCGCAGAAACGCGAATTTCTGCGAGAGCTTTTAATTCTGCAGGAGATGTCTGTGCTGGATCGGAGCAAGGAGGGAAGAATGCATGAGCGCATCGCTGTGCTCCTGTGCAAGGCTGCTGGGACTATTTAGCTTCTGGAAATGTGAGTGGAAGCTTAAGGGAGGAGCCGAGAAGAGAATAAGAAAAAAGGCGACGCGTGGGATGGCAGGGAGCCGACGATCAAACCAATTGATTGATTGAAACGAAAGGCGAAAGAGAAATCGATGAAAATGTGGAGAGGATAGTGGTTTTGTAAATCTCACCCAAAATTCTTCTCAAATACTTTAATTCCTTGGGTATTCCGAGACATCTAGTGTGTCTGAAGAATTGTTCGCCTACCATTGGGTGACTGGTTTGATCCCCGTTCAATCTAAGTAGAATAGGTGGTGAACAAAAGCGGTACGTGACAGATTTTTCTCGAGGTTCTCCTGTTTCTTCTACCCCTCAACCCTGTTTCTGCGTTTACATTATCATTACTCTTTTCGTCATCATCATCTCAACACAAATGCCTTACAGAGGAGACCGAACGATGTCCGATTTGAAATCTTGTCTTCAGAACTATGACCATTGTCCCGGTATCCCGAAATTAATGACATAAGATCAATTAATAACCGATGAAAGTTCTTCTGATTTCGAAAATGTAATCAGTGCAACACCTCTTTCTCTTCGTTACGACCTACAGACCTTTCCCGTTCCACTTGTAATCATTCCACTCTTTGTCAGGTGAGTGCACGTGCGAGATGATCGATCTTTCCTACTTACCCTTTCTCTCCGATTGGGTTGGGCGGTGCATCAATTACTTAAGCAAACATTCACACCTAAGCAATCGTTTAGGTCAGGGGTGTCCAACTTGTAAGACCTCAAGGACCACAACTAGAAACCTTCAATATGATTGTGGGTCATATTTACATTACTCGCGGGATCCACATCTGATTTCCGCATATTGTTGATCTCGGCAGATTGCCTGAAATGGGAGTGGAAAAGGGTGGAACCATGAGTGATTTCAGGCCACAAACACGCATAACGCAGGTTAACACTTTAAAATGATTTTGAATTTCATAATTTACTAGAAAAACGTCTTAAATCTAAACGAAACTTATTTTTACATGAAACGTGTGATGACCCCGACAGGGCGCGTGGCATGTAATATTCTCGGCGGACATGGATGCAAGGGTCTTTCACTATCATTAATAACCTTTTGCAGACCACAAAGCATTGACAGCGTGGCTGGCGAACTTCTAATTGACACAATCCCACTTTAGGTCCTTCAAAGAAAAATCCTTGTTTCTGTTTATGATCCTACTACGAAGGGATCCAAAATGAGAGCACTAAAACTACTCTGATCATCATAGTTACAATTATTTATATATATTGACAAAACATTTCAACATTTTGACATACATTGCAATCTTTTTCTCACAACACAAACATATTCACAAACTTTAAAACTCTTTACAGAAGCATTTGATGCAACAAAACACTTTTTGATTTCAAAACCCTTCTGAATGTTAATAACAAGGGAGAAACTTTAAAATTCTTAATTTGGCACAAAAATTCATTTCTGTATTCTTGATTGTAGGGCCGCATCCGCCAGTTAACAACATTCTACGGAAGAAATCCAAGAAGTGAACTCGTGTTGGATGAGGAGTACTGCAGCGCTGTGAATGGAATCTGGAGATTCACTGATTTCCGCCACCGAAAGCAGAGACTAGTGACGTTAGCAAGAAGTCTAGCAATAGCTCTACATGACTTGCACACACCATGACTTTTGAATCGCTATAAAAAACAATAAATCGTTATTCTACTTCTCCAATTATGTGTTAGACCATTTTCTTCCGTTGACACTCTTGATTCGCTACGTTAATATAATTCTTTCTAAACTATCATTTGCTCTAATTTATCATAAGTTTACGTTTTTGGGGCCAACTAATAATTGAAATGTACGTTACAGTATTATTTTCACTAGTTCAAAACAGAACTTAACAAACGTGATTTAAAGTTTAGGAATTCATAATTTGACAGGAAAATTTATTACACATGAAGAAACGTCGTAATACGAAAAAATAAAAATAAAATCAAGAAGAGACCGCGAGTTGGATGAGCAGTACCGCGGCGCAGTGAATGGAATCTGGAGATTCACTGATTCGGGCCACCGAAAGCAAAGAGAGCGGCGGCGGTAGCGCGGCGTCAGCGAAACTTCCCCGTTCGCAGCAAATGTTCCCGGCGCGGCGCTAGAAGCCTGCGGCCGCCCCCGCCGCCGCCGCCGCCAAAGTCCGAGAAAGAAAAGCGCAACGCGTCCCGTGGGGACTCCGAGTCCGAGTGCTGCGCGAGGCCGCTCCGAAAGGTGTCTTTTATCCGCTCTCCAGAGGTCCCGCCGCCGCCGCCACCGCCACCGCCACCGCCACCGCCTCCGCCTCCGCCTCCGCCTCCGCCACCACCACCGCTGCCACCGCCGCAACCGCCGCCCCCGCCACCGCCACCGCCTCCGCCTCCGCCACCGCCTCCGCCACCGCCTCCGCCTCCGCCTCCGCGGCGGCGGAGGCGGAGGCGGTGGCAGCAGCAGCAGCAGCAGCAGCGGCGGCGGCAGCGGTGGCGGCGGTGGCAGCGGTGGCGGCGGTGGCAGCGGTGGTGGTGGTGGTGGTGGCGGTGGTGGTGGCGGTGGCGGGGGCGGTGGCGGGGGCGGGGGGCGGTGGCGGTGGCGGTGGCGGGGGCGGGGGCGGGAGCGGTGGCGGTGGCGGTGGCGGAAGCAGCAGGGCGGCTGCGGCAGCGGCGGTGGCGGCGGTGGCGGCTGTGGCGGCGGCGGTGGCAGCCACCGCCACCGCCGCCGCCGCTGCCTGCCACCCACTCCTTGCCGCGGCTCAACTTCGGGGATTCGTAATTTCTTTGCTTGAGCGACCAATCTCTTACTCGCCGCCCGGTCTAGGGGTGGCAACCTTTGTGTTTTTCAACAATGTTAATAATTTAGTAGAAAGTACGTAGTTTCTACTAGATTTGTTGTCTTTTACACTTCGGGGAGTTGACTTGCAGCTCGTCTTCACATCACTTCTGTCAGACTTTCCTAGGTCTGAATGCTATTCTTTTTCCCTGTGGAGGAAAGTTATATTTTATTATTACTTTTGTTCATCCTGAATCGGTCATTATTGTATTCACGTACTCTATTCATTTCCTTATTATTCTCGGAACTTCAAGGCCATTAATAGAGTCACAGACACACGAAAATATTTATCTAGCTAAGAGTCTGCAATCTGTATTAAGGAAATGATAGTACTTATTTTCACACACTACAAACCTCGAATATACCCCGTTTACATTGCACATGATAGAACAAGGGAAACTAATTTTGTAGAGGGAACAATCTGACGAATTAATTATAGAAGTGATAATAAAATATGTGAACCCTCATTATCACATTCAATAATTTGGCTGAAAGCCTGTTCGGAAGTGTTCTATCTATTTCCATGTAGATAATTTCCCCATCATTAGGAAGTTGAGAGAGACCATGCAATTATTGTTTGTTTTTTATAGGTTTAATTTCTTTAAATTATCCTTAATAATCCTATTTCATTATTTAAAATCATTGTTACTATTTATGGTGCACGTGATCCGGGCTGTCCGGGTGACGGCGCTTTGAAGGCTGTGTTGCCGACGTTTCGACCATCTTGTCGTGGTCTTCCTCAGGGCTGGTATGCGATTATTATAACGCAACCCAGATCACGCACGTGACTCTGGCCGCGGAAGCTTAAGACTTTATTTATGGTGCACTTTTTGAGCACAATATTATGCAATTTATCATAATAATTGGTTATAATGAGATTTATTACAGTCTTTGGCTATGTGTAGAAAGTCAAAATTATTCACTCAAAAACTGCGTAATCAGAATATTTATTGGAATTAATTAATTTTTTGCATTTTAAGTATTAGTATAATACGGTTTAAAACATTACTATGTCATAATGTTGGTTGAAAATTTACTCATATACATCATTAGTTGCATACTTTTGTGAAAATCATCAGAAACATAAATAAAGTAAACAGTGGGCTTTGGAGGGCCTCCGTTTGCTAACACACAAGATTTTCTACACTTTGGTATTGTTATAGTTAATATAAACTTATCCATGTTTCTTTACTTCTATGCTGTCCGGGTGACGCCGCGTCGTTGGCAAATAGGCCTGTTGCAGGCTTCTTCAGGGTAGTCACAATAAAGTTCCTCCTCCGGTGTTGTATCTTTTTCAGCTTAGGGGTCGGGTAACGCGAGTACGCTGTGATTGGAGGAGAGGTCCCTCTGATTGGCTCGCGGTCTGGGCCAACCCGGGCCTCGCACCCGCCGTCCTAGAAATCGGACGGAGGAGAACAGTCCCCGCGCCCGTCAGGAAACGGTGGAAAAATATACTTCCAGGCGTGGTTTAGGTTAAGGCCTGCATCCGCGTTGATGTTGTGCGGCCGTCTACTAATTTCAATTGCCTCTTTTACGCGTCTAGGCCAGTATCGATTTTCACTGTGGAGGAGCCGGGTCTTATCGAATTCAATAACATGTCCAGTGACCTCGGAATGGAGTGCTATGGCCGAACGGTGGGTTTGGTTTCTGTTATAATAACTAATATGTTCCCTAAGTCGTTCAGACACTGTACGCCCGGTCTCACCGACATATGTTCTGCCACAGCTGCAGGGAACTTCGTAAACGCCTGCCGCCTGGAGAGGTGGTAAAGCATCTTTAATGCGTACCAGGGTCTTGTGCAGTTTGTCGGGAGCTGTGAAAACTGTCCGGATGTTATTCTTCCGAAGCAGTTTTCCCACGCGGTCTGTGACGCTGCGTACGTACGGAAGCACGGCTAATCGAGTACAGGTCGTCTCCTCTGTCTCCGGATTAGAGTGGAGGCCATCTTCGTTGTTGCAAACTTCGGAAACCCTGTGCCCTTTGGCGTGGCTCGTGACACAAGCGAGCGCTCGCTTGATAGCAGATCGGGCGTAACCGTTAGCTCTAAAGGTGTGTTCAAGCTTCTCGAGTTCCTCAGGGAGAGAGCGCTCGTCGCACACCTTCAGAGCTCTTGTGAACAGTGTCTTCAACACCCCTATTTTTGTAGCCGGATGGTGATGCGAATCCGCATGGAGGTATCTATCCGTGTGGGTTGGTTTACGGTAGACAGTGTGTCCCAAGGTGCCATCTTCCCGTTTGCTGACGAGGACGTCCAAGAAAGGTAGGCAGTTGTCCATTTCAGTCTCCATTGTGAACTTGATGTTGTGGTGGATGCTGTTCAGGTACAGTAGGAATTCGTCAAGTAGTTCCGGTCCGTGTGGCCAGATTACAAATGTGTCGTCCACATACCGAATCCAGAGGGACGGTTTATATTGGGCGTTCCGTAGAGCTTCAGTCTCAAATGCTTCCATAAACATATTGGCAGCGATGGGTGATAGGGGTGACCCCATCGCCGCTCCCTCCACTTGTGCGTAGAACCGGCCTTGGTATTAAAAGAAAGTGGAGTTTAGGCTGAAAGCAGCGAGATCCGCCCATTCAGTCCGCTGGATCCGTTCCTGCAGTTTTTGTCGGATCACTTCCACGGCCTCGTTCACTGGAACTTTGGTGAACAGTGAAGTCACGTCGAAGCTGACTAACAGGTCACCACTGTTGAGCCTTTGTTGTTGAATGATCTCTACGAAGTGTGACGAGTTCCTCACAGCAGAGCGCATGTCTTTAGCTAGTGGTGCGAGGTGGTGGGCCACGAGCTTCGCCAGAGCGTGAGTCGGAGAATTGATGGCGCTGACGATGGGGCGTAGGGGCACGTCAGTCTTGTGCACTTTCGGTAGGCCGTAAAATCTGGGCGTCGACGAGTTGTTGCGACACAACGCCAGCTTTTTAGTAGCCTCTATGCATTCTGAGTTACGGATCCGCGAGGCGGTCTCCTTTTTCACCTTATTCACCGGGTTGTGTCCCAGTAACGTGTACGTAGAGTCATCAGCAAGCATACAAGCCACCTTGTCATGGTAATCTGCAGCTTTCATGATCACCGTGGCATTACCTTTGTCAGCGGGTACAATGACCAAATCACGTCTCCCTCGCAGTGTCTTCAAGGCCAACCGCTCCTCCTTAACTAAGTTGTGGCGAGGGGTCCGTGAGTGTTTGACTATCCTGGCGGTATTTCTTCGGATGTCCTCAGCTTGTTCTTCCGGTATTCCCACAAGCGCACATTCTAAGCCCGCGACAATATCCGCAGTGGGAATTTCCTTAGGTGCAGCCGCGAAATTGAGCCCTTTGGCAAGGACAGACTCTGTGGCGTTATCCAAAGATTCCTCGCTCAAGTTGACAACGGCCTTCGGCAAGGTACCGAGCCGTTGTTTCGGTCGTTGTTTTGAGGCCAATCTATCGAATTTCCTAGATTGTCTGGTATTGGTCTCCTCATGTCGCTGAGCAGCCCGTTTTGAGGACACTTTATCCAGAGAGTTCCAGTCTTCACCTTTAAGTATGTAGGCGAGACGCAGATGCATATGGTATAATGTACGTTCCATGTGTGCTAGTTCCGTTCTTGTGTGGTGAATCCGTACTAAGGCCGAACCAGCCCTCCGCAAAATGCGAGTGGCAGCCGGAGATTGTACGTGGTGCTTAATGTTGACGAATTCCGGGATAACGTCTTCATCCCTACACCTCAGCAAGAAGGCCAGTTGGCACAGGAGGCGTGCTCTTTTATCTCGAAAATCTGTAACTTTCCTGGTGTCTTGAAAAATATTCTCCCCGTAGACCATGTACATTTATCCATGTTTCGTTGTCTCAGATAATGAGTACAGAAGACAGGACAATGCTGTTTGAAACAATCATATTGCAAAACATATTTCACACACATTTTCATCGTCACTTTACACTACGTATGAACTACATGATAGGCCTGAGATTCATATACGAACTGAATTTTCAGATTAATTCACAGCATACAATCTCATCTCGCTCGCCATTTAGAGGATACTGTACGTTTTGTTCATATATGAGTGAAATGGAAGGCATTTATATCCATCTAGAAATATTTTATATATTTTTTTACCTTCACTAGCACCAGAATATGTGAAAGTAGCTTCTGATGAGTGTATTTCTGGGACAGAGTGCACCTCTCCATGATCGAACATATTTATCCTATTTTTTCATTATTGGGTACATTTTCATATTTTCTGTGCATCGCATTTTTGAATCACATCGTGATTTTTCACTTTATACATTCTTATTTTACCAACATATTCTTTTGGTTTGCTCTTTTCTTGCAGTTTCTGTAATTTTTTGAGTCTTTTGGTATCTAATGTTGTTTCTGCAGTATATATAAAGATATGTTGATAATGTATTTATAATTTCTAGTACACACTAGTGGCAACAATGTTAAAAATAATGTTTCTCATTTAAAAACTTCCACATAACCATTTACGATGTGTGTACCGTGATCCTTGAAAAAATAAACTCTTTTTATCCTTTTGTACACCACAATTTTTGGTAACATCGATGCCCCTACCTCACAATGTAATCTTCTTGAAAAAGAACTACCAATATTCTAGAAATTAAGTATTTGTTTACAGGAACCAAGGTTTTGATTATCATTCAAAAATTTGTTGTTCAATACACTCAACCTTATGCTAACGCGCCTTTGCTACACGCAACTTTCAGAAGTTACTTCCAAAATCCCACTCTTCTTCCTCTCACTTTAATAAGTACTCTTATTCGCACTTGCACGATAAGCACTCTAGCAAGAAGCTACTGTTAATAAATACACACGAAGCTAATGGGGCGGGGAAGGATGACGGCGTATTGTATTTGACACCAGGATTGCACTGGCGCCCGTACTCTTACTATACGCGCGAGTATTTTTATCGTTTCGCCGCGTGGAGAAAGGTTCCGCCTACGACGAATAAGAGAGGTGCCGCCAAATATTATATTACTAATACAATGACTATTCATGTATCATTTCATACCGTTAAATAGGATCCAAAACAAATTAATCAAATAATTAAAAGTCATAAAATGGAAAGAAGTAACGCATGAACAAATGTGTGTATTAACGAGATATGCGATTAAAAAACTTTCTTAAATATTATAAGCTAATAAACAATATGCTAAATAAAATGAAATACAAAAATAAAGACCGTAAAACCAAGAATAAAGTAAATACTTTGGAACACTCGAGTAAAGTAAAGAGTAGTGAGAATTCATTCCTGAGCGCTGGTACGCAGTCCTGGCTGTTTTGCCGTATCGTTTCAAATGAGATCAAGAATTTTGAACATTCCATAACGAGAGTTGTGTTCGATGAAGACTAGGGAGCTCAGGAAAATGCCAGGTAATAAAACTTGCGTGAATAATGTGCGGTGCTACGGGTCACAAACTGTGACGTTAGTTATGTGACAAGTGTGTGGATGAATTACACTCAAGACACTAAACGACAAGTGACCTCCAAATCCATGTTACTCCATGCTCTCACACCCTACGGAGAGGCAGGAGGCGATAATCATGTCTTTCGAATCCTTAATCAGAGTAGTTTTACCCCTTCGTGCCCTTGAAAAAACATCCCTGATGAAATTTTCCTTTCGGTTCTTCTCCCAGATATTTATTTTTCCACGCAGTGCCATTTAATTATCCAGTGAGACGGAAGTCTTTGATAGTCCTAACATTCCTCTTGAATCTCTCATTGTTGCACATTTACTTTGCCTGGTATTTAGAAGACAGGATTTGTAGGAGTATCTTGCCATTAACGTCTTATTTTTCGCGAGCGAATCATCTCCATGAACGCGTCCCTCAGTCAACGGCTTCACGAAGTTGGAAAAGCGCTGCCTTCTCCGCCTCTGTCCCTTGCAACGTGGGAGAGAACTCAGCAGCGATTTCTCTGTCGATGGCTCCCCCTTTTCTGCCTTCTGCGGCAATCTTTGGCTCTCTGCGGCGGCGATGGTGTGAGCGACGGCGATGGTGTATGCGGCGGCGATGGTGTGACGGTTAGCGTACCGACTGTTATACCCAAGCTCGCGGGTTCAAACCCGGTCGAAGCCGTGGATTTTTAGGGCGACAAAATCCTTCGTACGCCTTCCTTCGGAGGGGAAGTAAAGCCGGCTGTCCCATGTTCGTAGATTTACTTGCATGTAAAAGATCCTCAAGCCTAAATGACGCCTCTGAGCTAAATTCAAAATCGCCTGTATCTCGCCCAAGAAATACCTCCTTTCTCTGCTAGTTGGTGAAAGGAGCGTAGCGAAATTTGCATGGTCAGACGGAAGAGCGGGCCTGATGGCCCGAGTCTCGCCACGTAAAATAAGGCAAATTCAATTCAATTCAATTCAATATTTGCCCCGACCGCTTGTGCGCTCTCTCCGACTCAAGACTTCAGCACAACACTGACGCTGCTAGCAGGACTCTAAGGTGGAGGCGGACGCTGGAGAACTCAATAGCATTTCATGCCTTCATTTTGAACTCGAAGACAATTATGGCCTATTAGTGGTCTGTCTCTAACCATCTACCACTTCTGATGTCACTATTGCAAACGCGAGAATAGTTATTTATGTACCAAGGACGTTATAAGGGTTCTAACAGATGAGCGCTTACAAAAAAATGTCTTGTCGCCCGAGATTATTAGACCAGTTAACGCCCATGGTATTCAGATCATGTTATTTTTACTAGACGTTAACTTGACTCGGTTTGTCTTTACATATTTATCGCCCATAATTCCTTACACAAGAGAGAATTTAGCATCACTCAAGGTTTTTCATATTTCCTTCGTAACCACGATCCTGTCGATCCAGGTACGTTATGCAATGTAGATTTAGATTTATTTAGTACAAATCGGTAAAAACTGTATGTGACGTATGGGGGAAAAGATAATCTGCGCATGTTTTCTTGAATTCCAGAATCCCTTCCGTTTATTTAACTATAAATAGTTAAAATATGAGTACAAGTTTAAAACAAATAAAAATAAATTTTTAAAAGCGTGAGATTCAGCAATATTTGAAAAAAATAGACATTTTCGTTCCTGCTTTATAGAAAACTTATTTTCATCGCTAAAGAATTGGAAGAATGATTTTTCTGCATTGCTAACAAAATAATAACTCGCTCTTACCTCTACTCCTACCATTACAAGCAAAAGGAGAGTTCAACCAAACGTGCACACAGTGAAGCTGCGTTTATGATCAGAAGCAAAACAAGGGGCCATCTCAGCATTTGCTCAATGTACATTGAGCTCCGTAGATAAGTCAATAACAAGTAATAAATCCGTAATAATATCAGCAAAAAATTGACTTACAATTGTCTGAGGGTAAGGGGTGCTGAGTGATATAATAAGTGATAGCGCTCCAGCATAATATTGATTACTTCTTCGTGGGTGCAATTTTCGATCGCAATGAGTATATTACGCACGTTTTGCGTTTCAGTGACACTAGGTTGTTTAATGCGAATCGCGGAGGTAGGAGTTCGCAACCTTTCTTCCCAGCAGGAAATACGCGAACAGAACTAGCGAGTGAACTGGGTGTTAAAATTATTTTGGTAGACCAACGTGTCTACGATCGTGACACGTTAAGTGGTTAAGACAAGAAATATAAAATGATTTGCTTTGATTTTATATTTTCATATACATTCAGTTGTTGAAAATTATTTACATTTTACTAGTACCTTTGAGAGCTAATAAATAATAATATTAAAACGTACTCATAATGCTATATTTTGTTTGTACGTACGTCAAACACCTTTGGGGTTTGGTATCAAAGAATATCATAAATTCACCCATACAAAACGTACATATTACTCACATGATGTGTAAAACATGTTGCCTTTAAACAACGCAAATATACATGACATTAGAACACGAGATGAAATTTCCAAGAATTTATGTGACGCTATGTGCAATGAGAGTGTTTCTAAAGTTCATTGTGACATCGTGGAAGAACGGGTTCAGTAAGGTGTGCAGATTGAATTTCAAAATAGAAGCTTAAACAGCGCAAACTGGTGGTTAAACTATTCTACCAATAAGCTTCATTATGAATGTCATGGACAGAAGAGCTCAAATTGAATAAGCCATTGAACAAAAGAGCTCAAATTGAATACACAAAATTGAAATAAGCCAATGGTCAAAGGTAGGTAATTAAAGGGGGTTTTCGATGTCAGCAACGGATATGCAAACCTCCTTACTTGGGTGACACACCAGCTGCCTACCAGATTTGCAGGCGTGGGACATTTTCAAGATTCTTATCATTTAATGGCATGCTCGGTGATGAATGAGTTTTGAAATGAAACAAATTGCTGAGTAGCAACATACGGAATTAATCTGCGGAATTTATATTTACTCTTTCGTCACCATTTTCATCAATAATAACTGTGAAGATGCGGGCACCAGTTAGGGGACATCCCAACTACAAGACGATTCAGAATAAATATTGAAAACTACTGAAGCATGTAGAGGTGCAAAAATTTTTTTAAATGTGCAAGAATTGAGGTGCAAAAATTTTTAAATTTAAATTTTTGCTAATGAACATGTCCTGCAAATCTTCACAACAGATTTACAGATGTGATATTTGTCCCTGATTCTTAGTAAATCCCGAACGCAGGGAGGTTCGGGGCCTCGACATCGTCAGAAAATGACCTGCCGATAATGCATGCATTTGTCTAATAAATAACGTATGTGTTACTCCGTTAGATGGAATAATCCAATAAATCTTCATTGGCAAAAAGTGATGATTCTCGACCTCTCGACATGTCCTGGAAGTATATAACATTTATCCCGAGTACCTGTACACGCTATTCCTATATGCTTTTACACAACTGTATTTTAATTACGTTTCTCTTCATTCTATTCCCTTTTAAAAGTGAAGCTTTTTCCTTGAATTTTAAAAGTTCATTGAAATTCATAACAAATGCAATGTAGTAAAATCTGTCAGGAAAAGAATGTTCATATTTTGACAAAAATATCTCGTAAAAACTAAATAATCAACTTCAAAATAAAAATGGACTACAACTTAAATTACTATGTTATTAGCTGTTCATTTTTCATTAAAGAAAGAGATTGCTTGGTCAATGATTGTTCTAAATATTTTTTTTAAAATTTAAAGTCCCATTTACATTCACATAAAGTAGAATATTCGAAGTATTATTATATCCAGTCTTTAGTAGTATAGACAAACCCGTGTACTGCTTCGAAAATTTCATATCTAGATATCCGTACGTCCATGTGACTGTGAACGAACGTCTAAACTGTACACAAGACTTTTCCCAAATTGGATATTTCTCAATAGATCTGACCACTCTCGAGGTTTATTATTTGAAGAATATTTTAACTTCGAGGATTTTCACATGGGGGATCCAAGTTCCAAATCCTCCCGCAATTAGATTAGCTGCCTCAGATGTCATCGTACAAAGCTTAGCTGCACTTTGGAGAGCTTTAAACATTTTTTTAAATTATTAAATTATTCGGTATTTTTCTATGTATTATTTCTGGAGAGACGACTCAAAACCAATTCTGCAAATTGGTATGAATATGTCTTTTACTACTGATTTTTTCAGATTTTTATTATTCGTTCGTTATATTGAAAAAAAATTAATCTCTTTTTTCGTCATTTATACCAATATAACTCATAATAAGTTAATCACTTCTGCGCAAAAATACTTTTCAGGGTGAAAATAATTTTACCATTCAAAATTAGTGCGGATTATGGCACTAAACTCAAATTTTCAAAAATAAATTTTTTAAAAACAATAAATTTTATCGTGTTGTTTTGCATAATATGAACCAGAATGTGTTATTTGGGCTGTTACTACGAAACAGGCGATTTGAATTTAGCTCAGAGAATTCATTTAGACTTGAGGATATTTTACGTGCAGTAAATCTACTACATGGGACAGCTGTCTTTACTTCCACTTCAGAGGAAGGCGTAAGAAGGATTGGTTGCTCTTCAAAATTCCTCTGCTTGGTCGGGTTTGAACCCTCGAACTTGGCTACAACAGAGCCTTTAACATCCACCCGCAGCGCGTGCGGGAGTGCAGGCTGGCGCATCAGCCCTGTGCAACCTGCCCGCTCCCCCCCCCCCCCCCCCCCCACTGGCTTCCCCTCACCTCAGGCGCGCCGCGCCACAAAATGTTCTGGCGCTCGCCGCCGAGCACTTGGCGTTATGGAGTGAAGAGTGCTGAAGACTATTAAGCACGAGTGGCTGTTTGCAAGAAGCGCCGCTGAGTCGCTGTGGAGCGCTGCAGTCGCCCCGGGGGCGTGGCACGTGCTCGGCGCTGGGAGAGCTCTCACGCCCCCCCACGCCCTCCGAGGCTGAAGGAAGGGTGAGGAGGGTTGCTCGAGGGAAGAACGTAGAAAAATTCAATGACCTTTTGGTGTGGCTGGGAGAAATAAAAAATGGCAACTGACTGAATGATAGATCTATAGTGTGGGAGTCTAACAGATAGGTCAGCTGACAGACAGAACGATACACATTTCAATTCATAGACCGACTGTAAGACTGCTAGACACTGAGATAAACTGACAGGCAGACCGACCGACTAACCTACTGACAGATCCAAACAGCCCGATCGACGGACTGAGAAGAAAGAAAGAAAATAAGAAATTAAGAGAGGGACAAATAATAAAAGGCGAGAATAGATAGAAATAGAGAGACGAAAGAGATTAAAGAAACCAAGAAAAATTGAATAAAGGAAGATTGAGAGAAATAAATAAATATAAGGAGACAAAATAAGGAAACAGAGATGGAATGAATGTACAAGTATAAAGGAATGAATGAAAGAAACCCCATTACATGGCTTAATCAGGAACTCAACATCTTACGAACCAGCAGGCAGACCACACTGAATCATTGAGGCGGGAAAGAAGGCATGTCGTCACGTAGTATGCCAGCGCCATTTGAAGGCGTCCAAAACCCAACAGGCCCGGGAAGGCGGGAGGTCGCTGATCAACGCGCTGTGGAAACGGGGGGGGGGGGGCGGCCACAACGGAAGAGGAAGCTCGAAACAGCTGGAGGAGGAGACGCAGCAGGAGGAGTTGAGACCGCAGAGGGCTGCAGCAAGACAAAAAGCGCTAACTTCCTTGGCTACGGCGTAAGCATTCTGATAGCGAGTCGTAAATTGCAAGCAACGCCGTCGACTCCACTCGGAACTTGCGGCGTAGTGTTCTTCTACTTATTGGCGTCATTATACGCGGGAGGTTGCGACGGCGCGGCGGGGGCGGGGGCGGGGGTCGCGGCTGGCGGTCGCGCGCAGGAGAAAAAGAAAGAGACACACAGGCCGGGCGTCCCGCTGGTAGCACCAACTTGTGACAAAGTGCTCCGCCCAGGATAATTCAACGGGCCCGGCCGCTGCGCCTGCCGCTTGGAGCGTCTGGCCCCCGCGGATCGGCGGAAAAAGGGAGCTCGGCAGCCGACGCGTGCTTCTGAGAAAGCCGCTAGCAAAATTCGTTAATGATGGCGCGTTCGGCGAACTCTCTTTTGAGAGGTTTTGCGTGCGTTAATGCGTATGACAGATTATTTAATATTCTCGCAATACAGAAGGTGTAGTTAAGGTTTAAAAAATATTTAAAGTTGTAGGGTAATATAGTAATAGATAGTAGGTTGTAAAGTAATACTTAAAATATGCCAAAGATCATAAATGAACCCTTTTTAATTTATTTCATATAACATATTTTCTTGCACATCTGGCAAGAAACATTTTACACTTGGATTAATTTTTTTAAGTTTTTAAAAAATAATCTTAAATTAAACAAAGTCATGTTGTAGTCTTCATGTGTTAATACAATTCCTCAGACAATATAAAATTTGAACTCGGAGCACCTCGATTTCGTTCAGATCGATCAGGGAATATCAATTTTGGAGAAAATTGTTTAAACGGTTTAGGAGCTAGCGTTGACCACAAAAAGACATACGTTTTGCTATCAATCCATGTTTCGGTTTCAAGGACTCATAAAACATGTATTGTAACTATGCGTGTTACAGGACATAATTTACTAAATATAAGAACATCTTTTTCTTTATCAGGACCCGAAAATTAGTTTTTCTGTCCAAAAATCGGCGATTTCCAGTGCAGGATCACAATATTTACTCTTCATGAGAAATAAGGCAGGAAAGTAAAAAGGTTCATGTTTTGCAATTTTTGACATTTCAGTGATGTGAATGGAAATTGGACTTACATAAGTAGGTTGTGATTTACAGAAACAAACAGTTTAAAGAACAAGATTTGAATCAAATATGAGAAAATTTTGAAAATATTCTGCGAGATTTATGTAAACTCTTGCATACGGTTTCGGTGCAAGTATTACTCACACCGAGGCGAGAAAATAAAATCAATTTTTTTCGGTACCTTATTTTTGAGAATTGCAGAATTTTCTCTGAACAACATATATTATATAAACCACTTTTACATATAGTATATTTAGTAAAAGAGAAAGTAAAGTGAGTCCATTATAGAAATGCATTATCAATGTTAATCACTCACAATGCTTTTATTAAAATTCTCGCCTAATAAGTGGGAGAACGGGGAGAAGAAAGAGACTGAGTGAGAGAAAGGGAGAGAGAGAGAAAGGGAGAGAGAGAGAAAGGGAGAGAGGGAAAGGGAGAGAGAGAGAAAGGGAGAGAAGGAAAGGGAGAGGGGGAAAGGGAGAGAGAGAGAAAGGGAGAGAAGGAAAGGGAGAGAGGGAAAGGGAGAGAGAGAAAGGGAGAGAAGGAAAGGGAGAGAAGGAAAGGGAGAGATAAGAGCAGGAGAGAAAAAAAAAGAGTATGGGATAATAAGAGAGCGGGAGAGAAAGAGAGGGGGCTGGGGAGAAAAAAGAGAAAGGGGGAGGGAAAAGAGAAAGGGAGGAGAAAAAGAGAGCGTGAGTGAAGAGAGGGAAAACGAGACCGCAGGGAGTAGAGAGAAAGAATGGGACAGAAATCCAGTGAGCCAGGAAAAGAGAGGGAGAGCGAGTTGCTAGTGAATAGAGCAGGGAGGTGGAGTGGGGGTGGGTGCAGGGGAGTCCAATGGGCTGGGGGGAGGGAGGGGGCCACCGCGTGCGAGGGCCCGCCAGCGCTTTGCAACCGGCGCGAGAATTGCGCATTTAAATGTAAAGTGGAGTTGTCAAAGGGCAATAAAATGAGGAAGCGGCAGGATGTAAACCCATGTTAGAGCCGTGTTGTGGCGCAACAAACGAACTGGTCAATTTCATTCCCATCCAAAGGTGCCGGACCAAATTTAAATTAAAATAAAACAGCTTATAGGCAGCAGATCTAAATGTACACATTCAATTAGTAAAAATTACAATTACGTCAAACGATATCTATTCTAAATTGGCTGAAACGAAACTGGTGAAAACAGAAAACTTTGGAATAAATGAATCTCTCTATTATAAATTGAATAGGTGTTGATAATGTGTACCTTTGGAAATGTTTAATACAAACTGTATAGAAATGCATTAAAGTGGAGCAGTTTCATTAACAAAACATAGTACAGTTTCTCTACGTTTAATAGAAAACTACGAACTAGCACTGACAAATTTACTGAAGTTAAGAATTTGTCCTCATCAAATGCTGATTTTGCCAGTATTTGATCTTCAATGATAATTAAGCGTTTAACATTCATAGTGCTTAAGTGCGAAAGCAAAAACTAACAAAATATTTATGAATTGAAATAGAATATAAATTTTCTATGTGAGTATACACTTTTAATTATTGCCTACTTCTGGAAAATGTTTTTTTCGTGAGGAGGAAGTATTGGAAACATGTTATAAACGTACATGAATTAACAAATTGACGATAAGTAATCAAACTAACCCGACATAAGCTTTTAAACAATTTCGATATTGTATTTGAAAACCCATCAAAGAGTTTTGTGTGGCACATTAGTATACACATATTCGTGTTAATATTTTGTGTGTTTTGGTAACAAAGGTTCCGGTATATTTAGTGCTTTATAGAGACAGGAAAATTAATTTCGTGAACGCTGAAAGAACTGCTGAATGTAGTAAAAGAAAGATAAAAAATTTAAATTGCGATAAATATGTTTACGACGGAAGTTGAGAAAAGAAACATACCATCTTTAAAATGCTATGTATTTTATACTTTCAATAAATACGTAAAAATTGCTATTTAGAGGTAGCCCCGCAAGGAAGATAAAATATAAAGAAAAGTAAAATGTATCTAATTGATGTACCTTTTATTGATTACGATATATAATATGAAAATCCATTATTTACTTCAGTTTTTGTGATACAAAAAGGAAAGATTCTAATTTCCGCTGCTTAATTCTCAAGATTTCACCGTTTTATGCTTGCACATTATTGCTCCATAAAATTACTACCTTCTAGCAGCAGATATTTTCAGATTAGTTTTAAATGTGTTGGAAAGACAATTTTACCTGTACTTCTACACGAGAAGAGTGGCGCCTTTTGCATAACGCGCCAATGTTTTCTTAAAAATTCCCGCAAAATTATCTCATGTTTTCTCAAAAGTTTTCATGTGAACAATGTTTGTGTGTTGTGCCCAGTAGCCAAACACTTTTTTGTCAACCATGTAATTCTCTATAAAGAGCGGCTATGAATAGCAATCTTTCGTAATGATTTATTATTGTTTTGTAATAATTTGTTGTTTTGGAAAAGCACTGAATTAACTAATATTTATTACAATGAATACGAAGTTAAATCGTAGTTAAAGCTTCAACATGAGCAGCAATGGAATGTATGTGTGCAGAAGCTACGTGCCCTAGGCCCCGACTTATTAGAGCTCCGATTTTTTTTCCTTCAAAAGAAATTAAAAAATTGTATTTCTGAACCAATTTGAAAGCTACAAGTTATTTCTGATGCATGGAGAAATTAATTTTGTTTCGGAATTGGCGGAAGAAGAAAATTTTTATTTGAAATGAGGGTTTCCCTTGGAACAACTGCACCAGGCTCCTGTTTTTCTCTGGGCTGCCCAGTGTGCCAGCAATATTTTTTAACTGTAACAAGTGTTAATTGCTATTTAACTCAGCAGACAATGCAAAACATCATTATTTTTATTTTTTAATTTAAGTTAATTTTGTCTCTTTAAGAAAAATTCGAGAGGACGGGTTCGTACTGACCTCTCTCCCGCGTTCCGAAATACAGTCTGGATGAGCCCATTGCTCTATCGTAGTAGAGCTTCGCAGCAGCAGACCTGCCATGGCGTGATCCAAGCGAAGCCGTCTGGAACGTTGCACAACGTGTTGGTCGCCCGAACCCTCGAGAACGCGTCGTGTGGGCCGCGTTGCAAACCGGGCTGCTCGCGAGAGGCGACACGCGCACGCGCACGCCAAGGCCGCGAGCGTCGTCAATGAGATGCGAAATTCGCCTTGACACGTTGCAGCCCGCTCGAGCACGTACGATCCCTCGCGCTCCGCCAAGTCCGTGCGTCACGCACGGCGCGAATATTACAGGGCGCTCCAACGCGTGGGCGAAATTTCAGATGGTTAGCGGGCAGTGTCGCAAGCAGGTTTTTTTTCTGTACGGGGGAGGAAATAAGATGTAAATTAATGTCTTTATTGATGGCGAGGCTCAGGCTATTTAGACTGCTCTTCTTCCTGACCATTTTCAAAAAAATTTATTACAATTATGAATGACCTTTTCATTAACCGAGAAATACGTCAGCAATTGGGATGAGGGGTTTTTTCACATTGAGGACAGGAATGTAAGCGAGGAAGGAAGGAGTAGATAAAAAAAAGGAAATTCTCTCACAGCATTTGCGAGATTAAATTTATTTATTTACTTTAAGTTAGGGATGTGTTAAAGTTAAAGATAAATATATTAGAAAGTATAGTATGTAGGGTCCAGACGACTTCATGTTCTCTTATAGAATTTTTTCCATTGATGCTTATCTTTATTTTAATTTTTTTATAGTAATGTTTTTCAAGTCTTCGATTGACATAATTAATTATTCGATTTGACATATAAGTCTTCGATTTGACATATTTCAAATCCAAACTTTCGGATAATCTGAAAAATATTCGAAATGGAGATAAACAGACAAAAAATACAATACTTATTTGCAGTGTAAAGACAGGATTTTATAATTAATACTGAACTGAATAAGTAATTATTGAAACAAGTTGTAGAAATTAAACTTTTATTGCACTTGTAACTGTGGTGTCTATTGCTTGTTTATGTAGCAGTAATTTTCACTTAGAGGAACTTGCAAAATCTTCTTTTGCCGTAAGGAACTGAATGTGCTTGATGTTGTGCCGCGAAGATATAATAATGCGATCGCAACGCTACGTTGCCATTTTTCACACATCGCTCGCTACGTTGCATTGTCAGGTAATCCTTTAGAAGTATTTTTATATGTACGGTACATGTTTTCGGGATAATCCGTATATTTTCGAATCGGAACAGACCACACCCCCAATTATTTCGGGTTTCCTACCGTACTTTTCGTTACTACAGAAAATTAGAAAAAAAAGTTTCTGTGAGTATGTGTCTTGAGATGAGAGCATGGGGTCGGAAGTCCTGTGAGCTCTCACCCACAGCTTACTAACGAGGTCGAACTCTTACTGTACTAACGCTCTATTGAACCAATGAATGAATAGTGATTATGCAAATATTACGTCAAATTTAAATTATTTATGCAAACACTTGTTTAAAGAAGTTGTTGGAAATAATACACTAAATATAACTTCTTTGATATGTGAATTCTTCCAATTGCCGGAAATAGGTGATAAGGAACACAATTCTTTATTTATTAGAAAATTAGAAACTATACTCGAGGAGCATGAAAAGAACATCAATTTATCAGACAGAAATAGGCAACGACCTGACGAGTAAACACTTGTCATAAATTGGATTTTGTAAATGTTCGCTTTCTTGATAACGAATCCATCAGATTCCCGAGAATAGTATCTGAAATATTACATATCAATTAAACAAAGCCATGAATTCTATGTTATAGTGCAACAGTTTCACCCAATGTATACGATAACACATTACACAAAATCAAACAATAAATCAAATGAATTAATCTTCCATCTTTCAAACTCAACCACATTTATCCCTCTTTTCATCATTGATTCCATCCCACTCTTTGTTCATCTTACCCACTTCCATTCACCTGCTTCTTATGTGGAGTGGAAGAACTAAACGTCGCAGTACTATTTGGACATCGTACGCTCCACAACCACTTCCAGAGTGGAAACCATACTATATGAAAATTTTAACACTGAATAGTAAACTGTAGTGAGGATTTATGATAGAATCAATCCTATATTTTTTTCTTTTTTTTACAATGATTAAAGTCATGAATAAATATTTATGTATTGTACATGTACCCGAAGATGGAAACGCAATGAAGAATAAATGAAGTTTATGTGTTTAATTTTATTTAAAGTGACTGTTTCCCAATTACATACTGATTGTCTATAAATACTTCACTAGAGAATTTTTATCAATAAAAGTATGACAATCATTAAAATTGTAATAACCCTTACCACAACCTTTTGAAACGGCTGGGTACGGAATTAGAGTCGCCATCATCAACCGCTATACTTGTGGTAATGTGAAAAATTAAGCAGTGCCACCTGGCGCTTCCGTTTGTCACGTCATTACCCCCTCACGCACGCGCCACATGTCCGCTTCAATCCACATCAATAGTGGTCTCTTTAGAAACATTTCTCTGATTACAGCCCGAGGACCACGTAAGGACGATGAGGGTGCATCGCTTACCACGGCCTGAGCGCCTGAAGAGTTACGAGGGAAGCTATGAGCAGTCTTGTACGTGCAGCTGTGAGCAGCCTGTGACTCACGCCCGGCGGTCGGCCGGCCGCTTGTCCTACGTGCCACACGCGGTCGACACGCGATTGTTCCCACGCGTGCGCGGCGACGGAGGCAGAGGAGGTGGGGGGAGGTTCGGGTTCATAACCGCTGAGTCAGGGCACATTGCAAGTAACGGATTAAGTGACTGAGGCAGTTGAAATATCGGCCATTGTCGCTAATCATAAAACGTACAGGTTGTTCTAATGATAAATGTTACAGATTTCTAGTGCATGTACGGATCGAAGATCACTTTTTATCAAATATGAAATAGGAAATCTATTACACACATGATATTCGCCCCAGATTAAGAGGTAAGTAATCGTAAATTCAGTTTGGGGGGGGGGGGGGGGTAAACATTTTGAGGCAGTAAAAGAGAGTTCATTTTATTAATATTGTTTCCTATTCTGTTTCAATGCTAGTGCAAATTTAGTTTCAGGGCACACACACACACACACACACACACACACACACACACACACACAACACACACACACACAAATATACCTCACAAATGTCTCAGTAACTTGATATCAGCCACTGGCATTACAACGATCCATCAGTTACGTTCCGAGATGTGATTAACGTTTTAATTAATAGTTTTGAATAAAAAGTTTTAAAACAAGTAAAACTTTCTATGTAAATACATTTTGATAACATTTTACATTACTAAGAAAATTCAATGAAGCTCAAAATATTGAGGAAGTGTTCTCTATTGCTTCCCTGAGAGGTCTATGCACATAAGTGTGAAAATTCGCAATAGATATTTTGTTCGCAGCGATTATCGAGGTGATTGTAGTGTAAGAAGTATTTAGAAGAAAAAGAAATTAAACTAGGATGAATGTAGCAATACCTAGAACTGAGTATAAAATTAAAGGCACGATATATTGAAGGACTATGAAAAATACAATTTGGTAAAGCGAGAAGGAAACAGGGAACATTTTCGAAGGTGCAGCAAAAGTACTAAAGAATCAATTCATAGAGAAAGGGAAATTTGCAGTACGAGGTGTGGCTAAAAAAAACCGAACTGATGCTATAAAAAATTTTTATTTTCCATTATTTACAATTTGATGTTATCTCCTTCAATGTACTCTCCTCCTCGGTCTATACACCGCTCCATACGAATTTTCCACTGTTCATAGCAATGCTGCAGATCATTTTCGGTAAGTCCATACATTACTTCCGTCGCTTTTTCTTTTACTGCTTCAACACTCTCAAATCTAGTTCCTTTCAAAGCTGACTTGACTTTAGGGAAAAGAAAAAAATCACAGGGGGCCAAATCAGGTGAGTAGGGTGGATGGTCTAAGATGGGAATGTTGTGATTGGCTAAAAACGTCTTCACTGACAACGCATTGTGAGCTGGGGCATTGTCTTGGTGCAGGATCCATGTCTTTCTTTTCCACAAATCGTTCCGTTTTCTCCGTACTCGCTCACGTAGGGTAGTCAGGACGCTAATGTAGTAATGCTGATTCACTGTTTGTCCCTCTGGTACCCAATCAATGTGTACAATCCCTTTGACATAAAAAAACAATCATCATTGCCTTGAATTTCGATTTTGACATTCGTGCTTTTTTTTGTCGTGGAGAATCAGGAGATTTCCAATGCATCGATTGGCGTTTGGTTTCGGGATCGTAAGTAAAAAACCATGATTCATCACAAGTAATAACATTTTGTAAAAAGGTGGGATCTCTTTCAATGTTTTCTAGGATGTCAGAACAAATCATTCTTCGGCGTTCCTTCTGTTCAATTGTGAGACACTTTGGATACAATTTTTGCACACACTTTGTTCATGTTGAAACTTTCATGAAGAATCTGCCGAACACTTTCCTTGTCAATTCCTGTCAACTCAGACATTGCTCTGATTGTTAAACGGCGATCTTCTCGAACAAGTTTACCGATTTTTTCAATGTTTGCATCAGTTTTTGCTGACAATGGTCTGCCAGTGCGAGCGTCATCACTTGTGTCTTCGCGGCCATCTTTAAATCGTTTAAACCACTCAAACACTTGTGTTCGCGATAAACAATCATCGCCGTAAACTTGTTGCAACATTACAAACGTTTCACTTGCAGATTTTCCAAGTTTGAAAAGAAATTTGATGTTAACACGCTGTTCTTTCTGTACACTCAATATTTTTCCGACGCACAGACAAAACGTCAACTACTTAGAACAGACGCCACGGGCAGACTGAGTACAGGAGGCAGATGAAACTCGAGCAGTAGACGGAGCAAGAGTCACGTGACAGGCCAGGCGACTCTCAGCCTTATTGCATTCGTTTTATTGTTTCACCTGTGCTAGTTCGGTTTTTTTTCTAGCCGCACCATGTATGACGGAAAGGGTAAAAAGGAGTTGAGAACGATATGTTGAATAATGAAGGCCAGCGTTTAAGACAAATCTTGAGTCAGATGAATGTTTGTTTTGTACTTCTAATGGCAATTTTGTATTGATTCAAAGGTTAGGAGATGGTACAACTAAAGGTATTGCATGTAATAAATACGCCTGCAAATTCTACTTTTTTTTGCGATGACTAAATCTGAGAAAATTCTAGGGTCCGACTACTCATGTTTTTAATTTACTTTTGTTTTAGCTATGAAAATCAGGTGAAGAGTAAGTAATATCATCACTTCCCTAGATATGAAATACTTATAGTACTAATGATTACGTACTTCCAGAAACAATACTCGCCCTCCAACCGTACCTCGAAAGGAACCGGCTGCTCTGATTTGAAGTTTCCATGGTTTCTCCGAGCAACAGCAGGCGAATGCCGAAGCAGTTCCCGGACAAACGAGCCACGGACCGCGCGCGATCATTCCTTCATCTTCATTGTCTTTATTATCCTTACCCCTTACATACACATTCTTAGACCAACACGCACTACATCTGCACACATGTCGGGAACTTTAAGGTTGTCCCGGCTGGGGAGGTGACCCGCTGACGAGAGACACCTGGTTGCGGAGAAACCTGTTAGCCGAAGGTAGGTCGGCGCCGGATCTCGGCATCCAGTAGAAAAAGTTCACCGTCACCTCCTGCGGTGAAAACACAATAAATATACGAGACTAATGACCTTAGCAGTTGACGTGCTGGGAATCACTAATCAATCAATCAAATGAAGCCGTATTCGTGAATTACTGAGCGAAGTGCCTCAGTGCTGACTTCGCAATCGGAAGGTCCGGATTCGAATCCCAGGCCGGCCATCCTGACCGGGGTTTTCGTGGTTTCCCTCGGTCATAAGACGAATGCTGGAATGGTTCAAAACGTCCACGATCACCTTTCACCAATATCCTATCACGTCCTATAATAATAATAATAATAATAATAATAATAATAATAATAATAATAGTAATAATAGTAATAATAGTAATACTTATAGTAATTCAAAGCGGGGACAAAATTGCTCGCGTCCGTGGTCTACCACACGTGTCCCCTGGGTAACGCTAAATGAGCAACAGTAATGAGCGCTTGACCATTGTGGGTGTGCAGATCACTACAAGCTGACGGGAAAACCTGCGCGTCTATACTGGTCGGCGCGTCACCAAATGGCTAACATGCCAAGGGTGGGCGTTGGATAAGAAAAAATAAATCCGTGAATTGGTTGCGAAGAGCTGGAGAGCGGCGTAAAGTGAGCGCGGGCGGTAGAGCCGCCGCCTATTTCGTGACCGCAGGCGCCGCCGGACGCCGCGTCGCGCCGCGTCGCGTCTCGCGCCCACTCGCCGTAACGAGGCGCTTCCACTTTCTGCGCCTCCACCGCACGCGGCACGCGCCGTCCGGCCGCCTCTGCGGAGACACGCCAATTGACAAGAGACAAGCAGCAAAATTCCTCTAATATTGTTAAAGAATTATAATGTTGTAGATGCAAGAAAAATATAAATCCTGAATAAAATTCTGAAAATTCTTTAAATTTCAAAATTTTAATTTACTATTTGTAAAAATTTGTCATAAAAATTTTAATTACACGCAGTGCCTCAGAGCTTTCGCCCAGAAATCCCATGGCCTCGGAGACGAAAATGTCACTTATAATTGACCAGAGACAGGCAGCAAAAAAGCATCTAATATTGTTAAAGAAATATAATGTTGTATGTGTAAGAGAAATAAACATCCTGAACAAAATTCTAAAAATTCTTTCGATTTCAAAATTTCAATTCACTACTTGAAAAGTACGTAACAAAATATTTCAAAGAATACTATCAGGAAATAGTTGATGCAAATAATCCGTTGTTTTGATTGTCTTTAAAATATATACCGCATGGTTTTACTACATCTAAGCATTTCACTTTCACTTTTATATATTTGTCTATGAAATCCTTTGGCAAAGAATATTAGTGCAACAGAGTTACCCGGGTCAGCAAATAAATAGCAGCGAAAAATATGAATTTGGGAATGCAAATCAGTGAGACATGCCCTTCCCCGGTGTACCGAGTGCTAACGCACCAGCGTTCGTTCGCAACCCCACTGCTGTTACCCAAGCGCGGAAAATCACCAGTACGCCATGTCACATCGAGTCCTTGCCGGTGCCTGGCAAAATTAAATCTCTCTGCTAATGAAACACCCCATCCCTTCCTAACGAGATCTAACGTAATCTAGCTATTCAAACGACCTAACAATTAAATGTGTCGTTTTCGAGCTGGAAATTGTCAATTTAAATTTATTACATTTTAAGTAAAATTGGTTAAGTTAACTTTTAAAGTTATTATAGTCTTCTGCCTGTAATACATCATTAGTATAACATTCACTCGTAATATATTGCCTCTTTGTTTTATCTTACGAAGCTTAGATTGCTCCAAAAAGAAACAGTTGAAAATCTCAATTTATGTTCTCTTTAATGTGATTTTTTATTTCATAATTTGAACAGAATGTGTAGATTCGTGATGCATTTCTATTTCAATAACGGCTTCAAACTCGGGGAATTATTTTGTTTTTATTTTCTGTTGTTAAATGTTTAAATATTTCAATGATATTATAAAACAGTATTAATTATTTACGTAGAAAGCAAAATTATTAGTGGCCGGATTTTGATAACATAAAACTTTGCAAAAAATGCTCTTAAAATGCCCTAAAATCAAAGAAAATTGACGTAAAATATTTGATCAAATACACTTCAGATGAACAACTCAAGTTCTTGGATATGTTACTGATGTAATCAAGGTTTCTTTTTGTTCAAGTGAACTTATCTAGCAAACATTTGGTTTAACTGTTCTTTAAAAGAAAATTTCTCCCTTTATTTATCGCAAAATCGATCAAACTGACAATGGCACCGATAGGAGTCTCAGAAACCTTAGATTACATAGTACATTGGCTGACATCACCATACCTGAGCGAAGAAATCGAATAGGCTACTCAAGAAAACTCTATTGATAATTTGTTGAACCTCGTAAGTATTGTTTGAAGCAAGTACCATTAAAATCATATTCGATGAAATCAGTGAAATTACAAATGACTTATTAGTTGAAATCGACGAAAAATTAAAACAAAAAAAAAAACACCTTAAAAATGGGTCATTTCGTTTTGTCATAATATTAAATAAATTTCTATACTAAATGACATTGTTCTAAAGTGAAAAGAAAAAATTACATTTCATTAAAATCCACACCTTAATTATGAGGCACCTCCTATTGTTTGTCTGCATAGTCACAATGTGAAAGGTGATTAAGTTAGGTCTGGAAGCTGGCAAGCATGTTTCGTGTTTAACTCTTAGCAGAAGAGTACCATTAATCAATGCCCAGTATTACGCATTTGACGACAAAATAATTGTGTCCTTTTAGTGTGATGTGCCTGAGATAGGCAAAGCATGAGGCGAAACTTCTGATGTTTGGCTGCATGAAATCCCCCTAGGTGCGAGTCCCGACTGTGGCAGGATTTTCGACACTACCTTGTCAGCTAGGTCGAATTCAGTCGCTGTTTGGAGGAGAATTCTAGCGGTCAGCTGCTCTGATCGGTAGTTTTCCGTGGTTTCTCCGATCAACACTAGGCTAATGCAGGAGCAGTTCCGTAACAAACGGGCCACGTACTGCGTGCGATATTTCCTACATCGTTCTTTTCCTATTCTCACCCCTTACACACACACTTACACTAATATGCACTACACTACCTCACATGCAGGAAGACTGGTCGGGAGCTTAGAGCTTGTCCCGGTTGGGGAAAATCCCAATAGCCGACGTTAGGTCAGCACCGAATATCTCCTTCTAGAGGGGGAAGACCACAGCTACAGCCGAACAAAACACGCACTACAATTACGGGATTAACGACCATAGTAGTTGACGCGCCCGGAATCACTATCAATCATGAAATTTGTCCGACTGTGACTTTCCACACATCTGTGCATACATGGTTGCCTACAAATCAGGGGCAACTCTACAAATACATGCAACTCCGTTAGATGGAATGTTTCATTGCATATTCTTTGGGACAAAGCGGCCATGTTCGATCCCTTTATATGCGCTAGATGTTTGTAACATTTATTCTGCCATACTGAGTATAAAACATCATTTCTCAGTCGTTTTTTATGAGTGAAAATGGACCCGCTTTCGACGTCAAAGAAACAGAAGTCAAAGACGATAAAAAGAAAGTTCTTGTAAAGAATTTGGCTCCAAAATAAAGATGAGTTTCTGAGGAAATGTGAATGATGTAATAAAGAATACTGACAACGGTACCTACATTCCTTTTCAGAATATATTGAGAAATTTTCAAGAAACTTGCTGAAATGACATGCGATTAAAAGTACATATATTCGTTTTAAAGAAATCAATTGAATACGGGCACAGAACAGATAAAGTATCCAAAGGAAAGTAGTTTCTTACGCAACATACGGTTCCAAAGTAACATGGAATATACTAGAAATATGTGTGAGAGATCGTATGTGATAAAATCAACTTTTAGTCTTAATTATGCTCATGTGTGGTTTCTTCTTGAATAAATCACTGAACCCAATTAAAAAAATGATCTAAGTAAGCCAATTGCGTAATAAGCAGAAAGTCATTGAGTTAAAAATAAAGAGAGAAATTGAACGAATATAAGAGTATTATATCAAAAATGATCAAAAATGTCGGTCTTGAATGTATCCCTCAGAAGAACGTATAAGGAATTGATAGGAATTCAACGCAGGTGAAGATACACTATTCACCTAAAGAAAGAAGAAAGACATTTCAGTATTTAATTTTGAATAATCTTGTGCATTGAAAGCGCACTGCTGTTTTCACAGTGACTTAAGTATTTGTCTTTTCAAATAACAAGTACGGTTCTTGCAGTAGAGAAGAGTGATTTTGATATTTGTTGTTGCAATTTCAATTGTTTTTGCGAGATAATCTAATAACTTATAAAGATTTGAAAGAGGTTTATGACTAATAACTAGCGTGTATGTTTTTATTTCTTGTTGTCTTATCTGTTCTATTCCTAAATCAAAGTCTTGTATTTAAATCTTCTACGTCGCCTACAAAATACCCTACTTTGTTCTATGCATATTTCTTTTGTAGGAATTCATTTATTTAACCACTTTTTCCATTGCATTTAAACTGTTCAGTGTATTTTGAATTATTTGTTTTCCCAACGTGAGATAAAATTAATTCAAAAGTATGTTTCGTTTTCTGATTGTAGTTCACGTTTTTATTGTGGGTTTGTGGATGGTGTTCTATTATTTGTGGGTCAGAAATAATGACTGCTGTATTGGGTACATCAATAATGTTTCGAGTGTGTGGACACGCATTAGCGCTGATGTTTATTTTAAAACCTACACAGAGGCACTGCAGGCATATTGAAAATTTAGTTTGTAAAGACACACGCCAATGCAGCAGAAATAAATTTAAGTTTTATTCACCATTGTCAAATTGTTTCTACTCACTGTAGAACTATTTCAACGTCGGTTACATACATATAGCGTTTTTGCGGTTATAAAACTAGAATGAGAGGTATTTTCAGTGTCGTGGTTAGGACACACGTTTCGTAACCTGTGGGACCAGCTTTCAAATCCCAGCATAGCCGGGAATTTTTATCCTGTCATGTCATATTGAACGTGACCCGGAGGCTCACTCAGCTTCCTTTTTTTTCAAATGAATACCATTACTCGGTATCTTCATTAACAATAAATAGGTGGGCAAATATCCGGATCAGGCATTTGCCTCCGCACCTTCTCCTCTCATACAAAAACGTCTGTAAGTCGCAAATGTCTCTTCTGTGATCCATATAGTAGTGCTCAGATGGTCCAGAAAGTGTGCAAACAAATGCCAAAAATAGTTGTGATATAAGAGTCCAAACATATTATGATCCTAAGCAGCTTGTAATTTCAGTTCTGTGCACAAAGGGTAATAAACAGAATGATCCGAGTTAAATACATATTTTAATAACGACAGTTTTAACTCGCTAATTTTAAAGATTTCTCAAAAATGATATTTTACACAATTTTAATGAAGACATATATTTCATTGAATACACAATACTTAATTTAAACAGTTAAAATTAGAAAAAGGAAATTAAAATAAAAATCAAAAAAATTGTTATTCAAATTTATTGTGACATTAAGTTATTTCAGAAATAAAACCATAAAATTACCCATTCGCCTTTATGCAGTACTTTCATTACAAGAATAAACTTTGGTTCCCAAAGCGAATATCTGCTTTAAAATATAGTCTGGACCCCAAGTTTCAACAAGTTTGCAAATCGCCAAGAGCGCGTTTTTTGGATTCGGACATCCCAAGCCGTATTTTGGTAAGCGATTCAGGTGATATTAAAAAGCGAAAGTGGAAGTGGAACATTCCTCGGCGGCCTTTATGAAATCCGCTTGCGCGCGAAGTGCCGAATGCGGCCGTCGCCCCTCCCCGGCGGAGGCGGGCGGAGGCGGGCGGAGGCGGGCGGAGGCGGGCGGAGGCGGGCGGAGGCGGGCGGAGGCGGGCGGAGGCGGGCGGAGGCGGGCGGAGGCGGGCGGAGGCGGGCGGAGGCGGGCCGCGGCGCAGGGAAGCTGTTAAGACGCAGATGTGAGGCTTCGCGGCGTCGAGTTCATCTCGCGCGGAGGCGTCGCGTCTCGTATTCCCAGAGGGCGGAGGCGGCGGCAGCGGTGGCGGCGGCGGCGATGGCCTTGGCGGCGGAGGCGGCGCCTGGAGCGCCACGGGGAGGCAGGAAGGAGAAGCGGCGAGAATGGTAAGGACGTCGGAGACTGAGGATAGCGGGGACTGCGAGAACGGCGGGAACGGTGAGGACGGCGGGAACGGTGAGGACGGCGGGAACGGTGAGGACGGCGGGGACGACGGGGACGGTGAGGACGACGGGGACGGTGAGGACGGCGGGGACGGCGGGAACGGTGAGGACGGGGGGGACGGTGAGGACGACGGGGACGGCGAGGACGACGGGAACGGTGAGGACGGCGGGAACGGTGAGGACGGCGGGAACGGTGAGGACGGCGGGAACGGTGAGGACGGCGGGAACGGTGAGGACGACGGGGACGGTGAGGACGACGGGGACGGTGAGGACGACGGGGACGGTGAGGACGACGGGGACGGTGAGGACGACGGGGACGGTGAGGACGACGGGGACGGTGAGGACGACGGGGACGGTGAGGACGGCGGGAACGGTGAGGACGGCGGGAACGGTGAAGACGGCGGGGACGGTGAGGACGGCGGGAACGGTGAGGACGACGAGGACGGCGGGAACGGTGAGGACGAGGACGGCGGGGATGGTGAGGACGACGGGGACGGTGAGGACGACGGGGACGGTGAGGACGACGGGGACGGTGAGGACGACGGGGACGGTGAGGACGACGGGGACGGTGAGGACGACGGGGACGGTGAGGACGACGGGGACGGTGAGGACGGCGGGGACAGTGAGGACGGCGGGGACGGTGAGGACGGCGGGGACGGTGAGGACGGCGGGGACGGTGAGGACGGCGGGGACGGTAAAGACGGAGAGGGTGGCGGGGGCCGCAAAAGCGGCGGGGTGCTGGGGAGTGGCAGGCGAAAAACGAGGGCGGTGAGCGGTGCGGATCGCGGGGAATGTCGTGGGCGGCGAGAGCGGGGCTAGCAAGCAGCGAGTGTCGTGGATAGAGTGGGAGGCGTGGGCGGTAGGGTGACAGTGTAGCGGATAGCAAGGGGGTTTGGGGGGATGACGGGTGCATCAAGGAAAGCGTGGGTGCTGCTGTGGTGGAGGCGAAAGGCAGAGGCAAGGGCCATAGAATAAAGGGGTAGTGAGGGAGCGAGACAGTGGCAAGACATTCCGAGAGGAAATTCTTGGAACTGCAGGTGTCAAAAGAGCAGAAAGAGAAAAAAAGAATAATCGACAGTAGCAGCTGTTGGTGCAGTTGAGAATTTGAAAGAGGGTGAAAGGGCGGCATGAAATTTTCTTTAAAGGCAGAGAATACAAATTTGAAATTTTTGGCAATGGCATTTGTGATGTAAGTTCTGTATAAACTGGTCACCACATTAAATGTATCGACCTGAGGTAGATTCTACTAGTGAAGCGTGGGGAGAAAGACGAATGGAATGATGAACTTAATGGACATGAATAGGTGATGTGCAGGATTTTCACTGCATTTACTGTCCATACAGCGAGAAAACTCAACGATGAGTAGCCAGATGCAAGATAGTGTAAAGTAAGTAATTTGTGGATAGTGGCAACGATAGTAATGGTAAATGCGGACACATCAGGGAAGGAAAAGAGTAATCAGAGATGATAATGAATGACAGAAAAAAAGACACAAACAACAAGGCATGGCGTTTGAATCCGCAGATATCGATAGATTATTTTCAACCAATATCTGCGGTTTAAAGGCTGTTCGGTACGAAACGTGTTTTGCAAATGTTTAACAGGAACTTTTAGAAAGTAATACAACTGTACTGCAATACAATTAAAGGACTTGAAGCAAACACGAGACGCATCAATCTTCTCACTATTAATAAAAGTGTGTAGATTTTGGTCGAAGTATGATTCATTTTGTTACAATATTTTCAATAAAATCGAAAAATGGCATTTAAGATTATCGGGAGACTTGCTGTGACTAATCCTCCAATTACCCCAAACCCTTCAATTTTTGAAATTACTCATTTAATATTCAAGCTATAGCTGCTGGACTGATCAGACTGATGTTCGTTTTATAGACTATTTTAATGATTCGAACATCGGGATACCTAACATTGTACGAGTATTTATTATGGAAGTAAAGAAGAAATGGAAGAAAATGAAGTACCTTTAGTGTTGAAATACAGTTGGATGTATGTTTTTATACTTTCTATTCTCCAGAACTGAAAATGAACTGTAACTAAGTGATAGTGGCAAGTCCAACCTGACTACTCTTTCGTTTCAATGCATAATATATCAATTTTGTAGAATAACTTGGAAAACCCTTTAAAGCTATGGATTTAATTTTTGAGGGATTTGTTTGAAATCGACCATCGCTTGTATTTTATTGAATATTAGCGAAGAAGTACTCAGTAAAGACTTGCACATCTTTCCAAGAAAGGAAAAAGAATTAGAATTGAATTAATGCCTTATTTTTTACGTGGCGAGACTCAGGCCATTAGGCCTGCTCTTCCGTCTGACCACGTAAATTTCGCTACGCTCCTTTCACCAACTAGCAGAGAAAGGAGGTATTTCTTGGGCGAGAAACAGGCGATTTGAACTTAGCTCAGAGGCGTCATTTAGGCTTGAGGATCTTTTACATGCAAGTAAATCTACTAACATGGGACAGCCGGATTTACTTCCCCTCCGAAGGAAGGCGTACGAAGGATTTTTTCGCCCTGAAAAATCCACGGCTTCGATCGGGTTTGAACCCGCCAACTTGGGTACAACAGTCCGAAACGCTAACCGTTACACCATCGCCGCCGCATAGGATTTGAGGTTCAAGATTGATGAAGAATGTGCTCATAATTTGAACCAATATTCCGGCTATAACAGTATTTGAACACCGATGTCTCAAGCCCTTGAAATACCAGGCCGGCCAAGATGGAAGCAAGAAGGTGAAATATATTGTAGTTGAAGAGCCTCATCAGTCAAACATCTAGGCCTCAGGCGGGATTCGAATCTACGACTGCGAAAACGCGGTGCCTTTGCGATCTCGAGTATCCAGGGAAGATCTGTATTTCATATTTTGTGAATATAATAAAAGTTATAGCAATAGAAATCTATTATATCAGGCAGGTTTATACAAGCTGGTGGCAGAACACTAAAACTTGCAAACATTACAATTAATAATATTAATAAATATAACTTTGAGTTATTTTAAAATAATAACAATAATAATATCGATAACAATAATAATACCGATAACAATAACAATTACGATAACGATAACAATAACGATAACAATAACAATAAGTAACTCTACACCCACCACACTTCAATACAAATACTACACTGAATAATTATAAATTAGCTTTATACACATTTTTAATTGAAGCAAACCTCTTCTTGCCAACATTTTTTCCTCCAGGAGATGTGGAGAAACGGACACAGTAGTGTTGCCTCTCCCAAAAAGTTCGGCAAGAAACACCAGTATCAATACAACATCCGTTTCGTTAAATGATGTCGTAGGCTTCTGCGGCCAGAGTCATGATCTGGGCTGTCCGGGTGACGCCGCGTCGATGGCTGAGGTGCCTATCACCTGGCCCACCTCTACATAAACCAGAGCGCCCATCATCCTTGCGCAGTACAGCCCTGAAGAGCACCACGATGTCGGTCGAAACGTCGTCATCTCAGCCATCGACGCGGCGTCACCCGGACAGCCCAGATCATCCGTTTCGTTGTCATTTGGCCCACTGTGAGTTCCGGGCGGCCGCTCAGCCATCTCCCGCAGCCTCCCACGTGGCGCGCACTGTCGCAATTGAATTGAATTGAATTTGCCTTATTTTACGTGGCGAGACTCGGGCCATCAGGCCCGCTCTTCCGTCTGACCACGCAAATTTCGCTACGCTCCTTTCACCAACAAGCAGAGAAAGGAGGTATTTCTTGGGCGAGAAACAGGCGATTTTGAATTTAGCTCAGAGGCGTCATTTAGGCTTGAGGATCTTTTACATGCAAGTAAATCTACTAAAATGGGACAGCCGGCTTTACTTCCCCTCGTACGAAGGATTTTGTCGCCCTAAAAATCCACGGCTTCCATCGGGTTTGAACCCGCGAGCTTGGGTATAACAGTCCGGTACGCTAACCGTCACACCATCGCAATGACCAGCGCCGCCCTCATGCGCCCTCGCCCTGACATTTGGTGCGCCGCGCGCTCTTCCACAACTTCCTCGGGATGACGCGCTCGGCGTCGGTTTCTCGCGGTTGTTGGCGGCCGCCGGGGCTACGCCAATTAAGCTGTCTCCGAATAAGGCGCTTTTCCTGTTGTGGGAGAGCGTCCACACAACGAAAAGCATAGGCTCTCTGTCTTACATCGTAGATGTGGCACGCAGTGTCATAGCAAATGGTCTTCGTCTTACTTCGTCATACTTGCCAGGAAAAGTATAATATTAATTAAAAATATGACTTTTGTAAATAAATAATCGGCTGAAAGAAAGAATAATAAGAACTGATGTAACTGCAGCGTCTGTGACTGGGAGGTGCTAGGTTCAGGGGGCAGGATTTTTGACGATGGCCAGTTAGCTAGGTCCAATTCAGTCGCTATCAGGAGGAAAATTCTTGAGGCCGGCTACCCTGATCGGTAGTTTTTTGTGGCTCCTCCGATCAATAAGAGGGGAATGCCGCAGTAGTTCCAAAACAAATACCCCTTACTTACACTTACATGCACTACACCACACATGCCGGGAGGCCGGTTCGGCAATTAAGAGCGTGTCCCACCTGGGGCGGTGACCCGGTTGGGGATATTGATATGGTCGAACGCGCACCGTTAAAGTTGCCGCCGGAAGTTGGTCCCGGCGCCGCTCAAGAGAGGGCGCCGATTACCAACGCCACAACTCCGTCACGCTCGGCCAAGCCCCGGAGCGGGAGAACTCACCCTTATCGGGTAGCTGGCCGGCGGACCTTCACCCCGGGCGGGCTATAAGAGCGCTGCCCGGGCGAGCGGTAGTCAGTGGAGAAGCGATTGCCAGTGAGTGAACAGTTACGTATGAAGTGCGACATTGAACGGTTACGGACTTGGACTTCCCCTACGGATAAACTGTGATCTACGCTACGCTTACGGAACATCTGTTGGATTATTGTTCGACCTGGCCTAGGTTATTGGATCTCCTGTTGGTTTGTGGAATAAAAGGATTTTAAGAAATTTTGTTGTTCCTTTTAGTTTTGGTCATAACAGATATCTCGTTAGGTTCGTCGGTAGGTCGGCGCCGGATATCGTCAGCAACCGGAGGAAGATGGCCGCCACCTCCCGAGATAAAACTCGCACTACACTCACGGGAATAATTTCCTTAGTAGTTTTGAACACGTTCCGCGGCTCGAGTTCATGACTTCTTGGCTGTCCGGGTGACGCCGCGTATTGACTAAGAGGCCGCCGTTTTGCATGTCATGTCGCAGGATTCCTCAAGGCAATGACGCGACTGCCCTGAGGGAGCCTGCGACGTGACAGGCGAAACGTCGGTCTCTCAGCCAACGACGCGGCGTCACCCTTACAGCCAAGAAGTCATACCTAACTAGCTGGAGCGCCCGGAATCACTAACCAATAAATAATAATAATAATAATAATAATAATAATAATAATAATAATAATAATAATAATGTCGGCCCCGTGGCGCAGACGGTTGCGGCAGCCGTCGTCTGTGCCGAGGAGGCTGCAGGTTCGAGTCCTGCGCAGACATGGTCGTATTTGTGATTGTCCCTTCACCCCTCATCATCAACCTATTATCTCATAATTCACACTTCAAGGCGTAACAACCTTGTCGTAATTCAAGGATACAGATGAAAAGCTGATCCTGGAAGAATTACACACGTTAATCGTGTAGCGTGGTCAGTAATGGCCTATACGATGATAATGATGATAATAATAAAAATAATAATAATAATAATAATAATAATTCGTCTGCTCTAAAGACAACATCCCTACAAAGGCCCTCTTACTCGGCATATCACCGCCAATCCGGGAGTGCACCTCAGTCGTGACACGACTTTTCGTGAATGCAAGCGCCTCAAAAAACGGCCGACCTCCACCTGTTTTAGCCCGCCTTTCAAGCTCATGAAACCACTACGCTAACCTCTAAGTTATCGGGGACGATGTTAAAGAAAATAAACACAATGTTTCAACAGGTCAGCTTTCGTTCAATATGTTACAACAACTCTTCTCTTTGATTGTGGTCGTAATATTGATTTTAAAATACCATTATGAATGTTATATAGCGCACACTCTGAAAACAGATTATGAGTTCTTGAGTTATCGAAATCGACACATTAGTTCCAATAGTTCGAGAAGGAGACGCAGCTACCAAACAAACTCTCTTCTTTTTTCGCGCAATGGGAAAAAATATGTGGATACCAATAGTATATGTTTTCTTGGATTTCATGTAATTTCACTGAAAATATATAACAACACTGTATTGCAATGCTATTATTATTATTAAATTATTATTATTAAATTATTATTATTATTATTATTATTATTATTATTATTATTATTATTATTATTAAATTATTATTATTATTAAATTATTATTATTATTAAATTATTATTATTATTATTATTATTATTATTATTATTATTATCCTGAACAAAAATAATGTTATATTTATAGCAAGGTAATGAAAATCATTCTTTAAATGCTTTTACCATTTTACACAATATCAGGGTTGTAGAGGGGAAATTCCATCAATACGAAATTCATCAAAATATGGAATCATTCTTAATTTAAAAATTACTGCTATTTCAGTATTTTTAGTGTAAATGCTTCGCAAATACTCAACACTGAAATTATGAAAGCAAGAAATATATTTTTGGTATTTGTGATAACCTATATATGGAAGCATAGTCAATATTGTTTTATGTTGTTTGAATTTCTACAAACATTTTAGATTATTCGAGTTTTTATAATAAATTGTTTATATAAAATATTGTTTTGTGCGTTTGAATTTCTACAAACATTTTAGTTTATTACAGTTTTTACTGAAACTGAAAACTACATAATATAGTTTGTGTGAAGGGGTTGCACGAATAGTTTTCTTCTAATTCCATGTAGATGAAATCCGTAGTTAATATTCACGAAACGTAAATGAAGTAATGGCATTCTCGCCCTGATGTGGGAATGACGACTTTGATTACACAGAGGCTTCCATCGCGTGAGCAGTGGCTTTATTTCACTATCCATGCGCTTCCAGGTCGTGTCCCATCAGTCATTACAATTTCAAATGAGAGTAGTTCTTGTGATGTATATTTGAATACATTAATACCAAAATGAATGGTATACAAATTTTGCTCTCGATGTTTTACGTTCGGGCTGGTCAACACGTTATTTTGAAAACTGGAATCGAAGGAGTTGTCATATTTATCAAAAAGTGTACAACTTTCAAAGTACCTGGTTACAGTTAACAGTATTCTGAATTTCGATAGTTAATAAGTGTATACTTATCAGAAAATTTGACACCTCTGTCATGTCGTTAAAGTGAAAAGTGGAACAGGTTACATTAAGAATGTCCCACCTAATTAAGACCTAAGCAGGGTGCTTCTTCATTTTGATAAAAATCTTGTTAAGTAAAAATAGTCATACTAAAGAGTAAGAGATAGATAGTGAAATTTGAAGAACATAAAATTAAATAGTGTATCATAAATAATATGAATACGAATTGTATGGAAGATGATATAAAATTCATCAGAACGTTGCCCAAGTATAGGGCAGATAGGCACATGTTTAACAATAGGTAGCTGCTTTTAAGGAAATAAGTCTAAATTGTTGATTAGTTATAAAATAAATTACTACTAAAAATGTAAATGTATGAATGTATATGGCATTTTATGGTTGGAATAATGCGACTTTTGCCAGCTAGTCGGTTCCCAAGTATGGAGCTCGTTTTTATTCATTATCCTTGCCTGGAGGTAAGGAAAACATCTGCCAAGCATGACATATTCCCATCACTGTACCTAGTGGTGCAAACTGATACGATTTGCAATACTGCAATACGGAATCGGTATCGTACCCACGGTATCGCACCACGGAAATGTAGCACACTGAGCATACATTACAAGAGGGGCCTTCTTAGCAAAAAGTGAGAAAAATATGTAAAAATATATCAAACATGCTAGATAGGAAGAGCGACCTTAACAAATACAAGATTCGAGAAAAAAAGTATTTCGCACAGACCGAACTTAATAAAATGTTTCTATAAAAAAAGGGTCGAACATCACATAATACGGAGTCACAAGGGCTCATACGGACTCATTTAGGCTCATGAGAATGACCGGCGTGCTTCACAATGTCGTCGTAGAAAGTGACTGAATTTTACGTTCGCCCTTACTAGCCGGATTGCCTCACAGACTCATCTTCACAATCTAACAAATTCGAATTTTAGCAAAATACCCGGCGTTGTCCGGGCTTTCTTCACAGCAAATCCTTGTGAAAGAGGAAAACATCAATATTATATAAACCACGATTTTTATTATTATTATTATTATTATTATTATTATTACTAATATTAATGTAATTGTTTCAAATTTTAATAAAATACTACAATTTTATTTCATTTTACTTTACACTATATTGCTATTAGATTAATAATTTCTATCTTGCGCACTGCTTCTGGCCTCTAGTGGATCTATAAGGTACCACTTCTGCCTCACTGCTACTGGCCTTCGGCGGAAAAATAATGATCATGTATAAATATTTACGAAACTTTAGAAGAACACTGCGACAATCCTGCAGAAGAGGCGGTAAAATTTCGTGATTATTCATATTGTACTTTTTGTGTTATGAATTACATGTTGTTGAATTCACTGTTATTAGAGCAGGCGTGCGACATTTCTGGTGGATGCAAAAAGGAAGGACCCTTTCCGCGATGAATACTTCATTATGCCATGCAATTTGTGATTGTACTAGGAGGCAGAAAACTACCAAAATATCATTTTCTTGCAGATGCGGTGTACAAAATATAGAAAACTAAGTGATAACGTCATAATCGCAGTCTTCTTTTTAGGTTCTGTTTTTCACCATCTACTAATTAAATCAATTTAAAAATTTGCACTCAGATTTTTTTACGGTTGAATATTTAATGTTTCAAAACCTTTTTTTTACTCATTTTATCAAATAAGTAAAAGTTGACGGCAATGTTTACAAGAAAGTATAGAATAAAGAAACGACAATAACCCGTAAACAGTGATTCCAGAGTAGATCTGGAGAATTAACGTATTTGACTAATATACTTAAATGTGGTAACGGCTGTTGTGTCTGCTCTTCTTAGTACTTGAAATATCAACGTAATATATAAACTAATAGATGTTAACTTGTAATCTGTAGCAGTTAATAACACGAAATTAGTAATTATGACACTTTAGGCTTGTTAATTATGCACGAGTTATTAAAGGTCGTGAAGCTACGTCTTTCATGCTATTTAAACATTAAGAAAAGAATCCCCATATTTTATTATTCGATTGAAGCTATAAAGTGATTTATATAATTTAAATATCACAAATTGAATCTTTTACCATATATTTTTAAGTAATTGATGTAAGGAAACCTATTTTTCATCTTCCCTACACATAACAATTAAATACATCTAAAAATACTACGCAGCTGTAACACGATATTCGTCTTCAGCGAAGGCGGGCATGTACGTTGAGAGCGACAAGGAAGGATGCGATGGCGGCCGCGACAAAGACATCAGCGAAGGTGGCGACGCGGGCCTTGATTGCGGGGGCGGAGCAGAGATGCTATCGCCGAGAGCAGAGGCGGTTCCTTCACGCTCGCGGGAGCGGCGTTCGCGGTGGATCCCCGGAGCAGTCGACGTCTGAGGCGCGCGCGGCGGCGGCGCCGGGAACCGCGGGGGCGGGAGCGGAGGCGTACCCGGCGAGGAGCTCTTACGGAAGGGCCGTCTCCGGCGCCTAGGACAAATGATGCGGCTTAATTCCGAGCTGTAGATTGATGGCACATCTTCCGCGAAGGCGCCCACCACCCCACCCCTCGCCGCTCCACGAGGCAGCCGCCGACTGCTGCTGTACCCGACGCCTTCTCCCATCGCTGGTGGGGCTTCTATTAGCATCGCCGCGGCCACCGCAACCGGCCACGCCCCCCGGAAACCACACCCTTTTCTCACCTGCGGCGCAGATTCCAGCCGCACCTCTGGACTGTGACTCCACTCCTGTCTGCGCTGTCTTTCATCCACGCCTTCGTCCTCCGTGTTTAGGTCTCCTCTTTCGGTCCCTCGTTCACTTCCGACGTAGCGCCCAACCACCCAGTGTTTATGTTCTATTGCCATTTGTTCTTTCAATTTTCACTACCAACGCTCGCCCTATAACGCCGCGTCCCCACTTCAACCCCTTTGAACCTTTAGCCTCCGTATCCTACTTCTGTCGTCACCTATCTCTATCTACTGTCATCTTTCATCCTTGCTTCAGTCAAGACCATCGTTTCCGCTCAAGCCTGCTACCTACATTCCACGTAACAGCCTTCATTCTATCACACCTTCGCCCCCCTCCAGTTACCCCTCCTCGTTGCCACCCAAGCTTGAAGCCTGCTTCTAATTCACTCACTTCCCGTCGTCCATATTCACCCTCAATCTCATCTCACCTTCCTCCGCTCTCCCTTCTAGCCCCTCCCCTCCATCACATTTCCACTCTTTCTGCTCTCTCCTCTCTCACATTCACTGATGCTCACTGCATTAGAGGGAATATTTTTCATATATGCTACTATTCACCTGCCTCATTCTATACTTCGGTTTTTATAACGTGCCGCGTCAGGACTTGTCTTCACGATGGAATATCTGACGGCATTTCACATATTTCTCGTGCCGCAAGACACATCGCACTGCTTGATACGGTTGCGATCATGCGACATCTAGCGGCAAAACCTAGAGATGTGAAATACCGTGAGGTAGTCCATCGCGACGACAGGTACGCCGTGACGCGACACGTTATAAAAACCGAAGTATGGTCCCCGGTCCTTTCCATCACCGCCCACGCCACTTCATTTCTCACATTTTCTGATCCAAGCTTAAACCTGCCATACCATTTCGCCACCCTCACTTCTCTTTGCGACCGCCACAAAAAGCTCTCTAAGCCATCCCCGCTTCCACTCCTACTCACATCTTCCCTGCCCCCGCCTCTAGTGCATCCACTCCATTCACCCCCGCTTGTTTTCAATTCCTTCCATCTCCGACACGACCTCCGCCCTCGTGACCTTCACCCGCGTTTCCTCCGCCCCTCTGGCCATCTGTGCTGCCCCCGCTTCCACCTCCGCGTCGCATATGTGACATCCGCTGAATCCCTTCCTTCCATCTCCCTTGCCGCAATCTCCGCCCTCCCGATCTTCTGCCACTCCCACCCTCGTTTTCTCCACCCCTCTCGCCATCTGTGCTTCCACCACCCCGTCGCATTTCTGACGCATATCGAATCCCTCCCTTCCATCTCCACCTCTGCTTCCACCCTTGCCGCCATCTCCTCCCTCGTTTTCTCCGCCCCTCTCGCCTCTGTGCCACCCCCGCTTCCCCCTCCCCGTCGCATTTCTTATGTCCACAGAATCCCTCCCTTCCATCTCCGCCACCGCTTCACCCTTGCTGCCATCTTCACCCACGCCAAAGCTCACACTCACGACCTTTCGCCTCGCCACACCACACCATCTTTTTCTCCGTCCCTCTCGCCATCCGTGCCGCACCGCTTTCACCTCCCCGTCGCGTTTCTGACGTCCGCCAAAACCCTCCCTTCCATCTCCACCACCGCTTCCACCCTTCCCGCCATCTGCACCCTCGTGATCTTCCGCCACTCCCACCCTCTTTTTCTCCGCCCCTCTTGGTGTCTGTGACGCCTCCGCTTCCACCTCTCCGCCCATTTTCTGACGTCCGACGAATCCCTCCCATATCCGCTACCACTTCCACCTTTGCCACCATCTCCTCCCTCGCGACCAACAGCCACTCTCACGCTCGTTTTCTCCTCCCCCGCTTCCACATCCTCGACGCAGTTCTGATGTCCACCAAATCCCTCCCATCTCCGCCATCGCTTACACCCTTGTTGCCATCTCCACCCACGCCTACGCTCACACTCACGACGTTTCGGCAGTCCACACCACCTTCTCCGCCCCTCTTGCCATCAGTGCCGCACCGCTTCCACCTCCCCGTCGCGTTTATGACGTCCGCCAAAACCCTCCCTTCCATCTCCACCACCGCTTCCACTCTTGCCGCCGTCTCCACCCTCGCGATTTTCCGCCACTCCCACTCTCTTTTTCTCCGCCCCTCTTGCTGTCTGTGACGCCCCCGCTTCTACCTCTCCATTTTCTGACGTCCGTCCATCGAATACCCCCCTTCTCCGCCGCCGTTTCCACCCTTGCTGCCATCTCCACCCTCGCCTTCGCTCACACTCACGACCTTTCACCACTCCCCGCCATCTTTTTCTCCGCCCCCCCCCCCTCTCGCCATCCGTGCCGCCCCCACCGAATGCAAAGGAGCGCGCGGAAGACGGGAGGGCAGCGCCTCAGCCGGGCGCGGAGTGAAATGTTTTCCTGATTAAGGCGCTCGCATTAGCAGTGAAAAATGGCTGTGCTCGAACAATACCAGAATAATAAATTATTACGCTGATAATTTCGTTGCACTACTGTGGCTAGACGTTCCTGGAGAGAAAGAAAATCGCGCGTTTGTGGAATTTCAGAACGTTCAGAACATTGATCTGTTGATGAGGTATTGTTGTCACGGTGTAAATAAATCTCGCTAATGTCTTCTTTTACAAATTATTTTTAATCAATAAGTGGCCTTTGGTGAACTAGATACCGTCAAAAATGTCGTAAGGGAATCAAAATAGACAACAAAGTGATTATCAGGGCCAAATCCATAGAAAATTGTCAGTTGCAAACAATCAAAACATTGTTAAAACATAGACATTTTGAATTATTTAAAATCTAACAGCCAATATCAGCAATGTTATTGAAACGACAGGAAATAACATCATTTTGAGTTCATTGAAAAAAAGTGTGTGTGTATTTCTCCCTCATTGCAAAAGATAACTTGAAATAAAAACAATACCAAGTATGTTTTATTGATTTTATACTTCACACGTGAAATCAAATTCCAAGATTTTTTTATCAGAAACTAATTATTAAATGCAATTCATGAAGGTATAATTTGAAAAATATGTTTGCCATTTACAAAATTTTAACGTTTTGCAAATGAGTACTGGTGAACAATTTATCTGACTGCATTTCTATTCCAGCATGCGATTGTCTTTTTACGTGTATCTATCTCTTGTAAGAAAGGGACATTACTAACTAATCATAACCAATAAACAAATAAAACGCACAACTATTTTGAAAAAAGAATAATTCTCTGCAATACGTCAGACAGTTTTTACAATTTTTAAGATAAATTAAATGCAACAATATTACACTGTGTTCGTGTTAGCTACAATAATTACCTGTGTGTTTCTGATTACAAACGTGTGTTTTGAATGCTATATTTACTATTTCACTTAAATGAGCACCTTTTTACTCACAGAACGGAATTTTTGAACCATATTTAAAGTTAGAATGGTTATAGTCAACGATTCTTGGACACATGTTTATTTATTGAATATAACGTACCCTGTCCGTTCCTATTTTGCATGTCATGGCATTGGGTTCTTTACCGCGATTTACACCTTCTCATATGCAACACATTTGAAAATAATCCGGAGCGAGCCTTTGTAACGATTCCAACTTCGACGCCGGAAATTTTGCTGGTTCATCAGCAATGGAGCGTGTAAACCCGTGTAAGCGGGACCCCTGCCTCTATTTGATCTTCTGTAATTTCACCTCACGATTCCAGTCACGATCCATTTGCAATTCATACACCACCCAAACTCCGTTAATTACATTAATCACTCGATTCTCTCCGCCGCCGCCGAGTCGGCCGGGAAAGCCGAAAAGAGTTTTTCCGCCGATTTAAAAATCGGCCCGTAGAAGAATTTGCTGCAGCAGCCCGTGACGTTGGTCGAAAGTTATGGGCGAGCCTTCCTCCCCGGAAACGAACTTCAGAGGGCGAGATTCAATTACACCGTCGGATCGGGCATCCGCCCCCCCCTCACTCCCCCCCCCGCTCGAATTAAAGCCCGATCGGCCGCAGGGTCGGTCGCCGTATCGACTCCCGGTGGCCAGCCGCTGGCTTATCTCCCTCAATGCTGCTATCTCTATGGGCACCTCCCAGGCATTGTGTATCCGTGTACTACTCTTTTGTTTCGATTTATAATTTTGGGTTTTGGTCGGCGTAGGTATTTGCTTTTTTTGGTTTACGGATTTTTAACTATCTTGCTTTTTTTTGAGCTACAAAAAGCTAATCATATTCAATTACATAAAATCATGAAATTATCTATTGGTGTAAATTTGACTAATTGACAAGTCTGTGAAATATTAAATTTGGAGCGGTATTCATTTGAATTTTCCTCATCAGCCTAGGAACTGAAAATTGGGTGGAGATTAAAGTAAATTGAGCTCATTATTAAAATATATTTTGATTGATGATAGAAGATATTTGTAGTGTGCATATTTCATTTGTAGCAACTACCAATATTTCACGCATTATAAAACTCACGATTAGGTCGGCTATGGCTTTAGCACAAGTACGATATGTTTTGTTACATTTTAAGCTTCTGTGTTCTGGAATGAATACTATTTACTCTGGTGTACCACATACTATTTTATAAATTACCAATAGCAAACAAAAGCTAACAGAACAAAAGAGACAAGTTTAAATTATTTATTTAAATATAGAATTGTATTGTTCAAAATGATCGAAGTATTTATTGTTTTTACTAGACCTCGTTCAAGTGAGAGTAAAACAAACCAACACATTTTGATATACCTCAAATTTGTTAGTAGTGAAATGATATACTAAGTAGAAAATAAGAACGTTCTTTCATTGGTTACAAAACATGAAGTTAATGATACGGCCTATAGGGGATAAAATAGATAATTATATTATGAAAACATTGTTCATAAGATGTTAGAATACGTTGGTTGACGAAAAAAGCACTTTAAAATGCACAAAAATACTTTTCCCTTCATTTCTTTATTGTTGCAACACAAGTTCTTTAGGTTCTACAATGGTAAATAGATATTTGATAAATGAAAATTGTCTAGTGCAAAATAAAAATTAATACAAAATATTTGATGAGTAGTTTTAAATGTGCTGCAAATACTGAACAGATTACTTCTACTTACAGATCTTTAACCATGGAGTGCATGGACGAATATACTCTTCATAGGGTATGTATTGCCTTTTGCGTTATATGAAAATTGTCCTCTCGAATAAAAACGGAAACCACGCGTCACATGCGTCTCAGCGTTATCAGCAGTTAGCAGCGTCCGATGCGCTCTCTCGAATATGGGATTGCTGCGGGCGCTTTAGCTGCACATTCTCTGCATTTACGTAAAGTGACATCGCAACAGAGATCCTGTGCGTGCTAGCTCACAATGAATTTTCTCCTGGCAGCTCTCCAGAGTGCCATGACGGTATGGGGTTCTACTGCAGAACCCCGGTATTCCGAACTAATGATGAGTGTATTCTCGGATTCGGAACGTTCGGATTAACGGAAAAAATATACCGTACATATAAATACATCTATAGGATTACCAGACAATGCAACGTGGCGTAGCGATCGATCTTCAAGCAGATTCAGTTCCTTATGGCAGAAGATTGCCGAATTTGCAAGTTTCTCTAAGTGAAAATTACTGCTACACAAGAATAGGATTTATACCGTAGTTACCAGTGCAATAAACGTTTCATTTTGACAACTTGTGTTTTTAGTAATTTGTTGTTCAGTCCTACAATAATTATAATAAATTTTCTTTATACTATAAATAAGCATTTTATTTATTTTGTTTATTTTTCCTCCATCTCGATGTTTGTTCGGATTATCGAAAATTTCGGACTTGCGGAGTTCCAATTTGTTAACACATTTGTGCCGGAGCAGACTATAGACAATTTTTCGACAAATTGAGCGCTCTATGGTAATAATATCGACTATGGAGGCGCTAATATGAATTTCCCATGTGATACTAAAAAAAAAAACGAATTTCCCGCTGGCTAGCTGGGCCAAGTTCTCAGCGGGGTGAATAAGACAGGGTGCTGGACCGCCGCCACAGCCCCCTCTCTTCCCCCTCCCATTAGCGGTGGCTGGGGGGGGGGAGGGGAGAAGACTGCTTACCGTGTCGAACCTGGACGAGTAACAGCGGCGAGGTGTATTTGGATCGGCAGTATTGGAGGCGTGGCGATGGACGGAGACTCAACCACGTTAAAAAAAACACTTCCTATCTGCCTGCACGTCGCTGAGGTAAACTGGAAATCTCACTGGAAATTTGTTAATGATCCTCGTTCCGGTAATAAGTAGAATGTTTAAAATCTAAATTACATACATATATATATATATATATATATATATATATATATATATATATTGAAACACAGAATGTGTTCCCTTACACTAATTAAAACATTAGTGTAAGTAATCAATATATATTTTGGACTGCGCGGTACGTATGCCAAGCGCTGCGAACAACGACGGGAGCTAGCAACGGTCGCTACCGCCACCGGTGCCACCGCCGGGAGGCCAGCGTGAGAACGTCGGTTACAAACTGGGCAGCGAGCACGTGTAGGCAGTCGTTAGGAGAATTGCGAAGAGGACAGACGTTAGCGGAGCGGCGAAGAGTTCGGACGTGTGGCGAAAAGCTCGCCGTTAGCGCATGGACAAAAGGGAACATGCAATGTGTTCGTAAAGTACTAGTAACTGTGAAGCAGTAAATACGTGAAGTAGATAATGAGAGTATCATTAGAATAAAAGATTCGTGTTGATAGAACAATCGATCGCGCTTGTAGTAATTAGTGTAGTGGAAACTTTACCGAAACTGTGTGGTACGGAACTGGGACCAGCACGCATGATAGGCGCGGGTTGAGTAATTGAATCCATCGACGGAAGGTGATTCGAGAGAGGTGCAACGCCGTGGTATCAAGATCCGAGTCGGGGAGGAGTCACAAGGTCACCAGCCCAGGACGACCGCCACGCCATCAGCCGCCGACAGCCCACAGCTGCTGTAGAGGTCGGCAACCCTGTCGATACGAGCTGTTCTACGATCATCGAAGGTATTTGGTCGGGGCCCCGAAGGTATGATAAATGCATATTACACCTAATCTTGGTACCAAGGCAGAGTGTATAAATGTTATCAGATCATGTAATTAACAAATTTGATTTGCAAATAAATCTTGTTCATGATTGTATTTCTATTTCTGATTAACTTTCCCAATATTATACCAACTTATCCAGGGACCCATTCACGGAAAAGATACCCTCCTTTAGTGTTATATTGCAGTGAAATACCCGGCATCACCAGGTACGTCACAATATATATATATATATATATATATATATATATATATATATATATATATATATATAACAAATACATATTAATTTCTTTCGCAAAATTTTAAAGAATGCCTGTGTAAAATATCTGATGAAATTAGATTATTAATATTCGCTGAAAATGAAAGTAAATTCGAACTATTGTCACAAATTTATACAAAAATTAATTATTGTTACATTACATTGCAACTCTATTCTCATTCAAATGTAATCAGACTAGTTTGAACGAAATTATTATTACACGAAATTATAAAAGAGACTACGCAACCTTAAAATGGATGCATTGCATTACAGAATAGTGAATCCACAAAATGCAATATTCTCTAATGCATGTTAATGTGAATTAATCAGTCGCGTCACCGTTAAAATCATTGCATACTCGATATAGAATTTGTGTGGCAATAATCTTCAGTTTGAAAGAGATGTCTCTTTCAATTAAGCTTCAATTATCTACAAAGGCCTCTTCGTTTCACGTACACACAAATTGGTACGGCAGTAAAAATCATCTAAACGGTTTCCGGAATTCTAATAAATTTATTTCCCAAACACAGTTTATGATTAGATAATGAGCGAACCCATTATAACGACAGTAATGCTATCTAAACATTGTTTTACATTTTTCCAATCTTATGTTTGCAACAAAATAAAATTAAGAAAGGTTCTGATGCATATAGGTATCATTAGTGGCAAACATAACACCTATTTTGCCCGAATAATTTATAAGCAACCTTGAATAATGTTCCATTGATTAAAATCATAAAAATATGAGAATTGTAATACTGAGACAAGAAAAAAGGATGAGTCGTGTTTGACCGATACGACCAGGAGAGGATAGGGTTGGATGGAGGATTGGTGAAGGGTATTTAAAAAGTGGTATTTAAAAAGGTAGGAGGGCGAACGAGCGAAAAACAATTCCAATGGAGAATGAGTGCGGAAGAGGTGTGGGGATGGTAGGCAAGAGGCTGTACAGAGAGGATGCGGTGAGGCGGATGAGGGAAGGGTTGGAAACCCGCAAGAAATGGCAACGGACCAGGAAGGGGAAGAGTCGATTGAGGGGTGAGGATTGGGATGGGCGAGAAGGGGAGGGAGCAGAGGAAGGAACACAGAAACGGCGAGTGCTAGCAGCGCGAACGGGGGCGGAAAAGCAGTGGAGAAGGGTGGGGAGGAGGAGGAAGAGGGGGCGTGTGGGGAGGAGGAGGGGTGTGTGGGGAGGAGGAGGGGTGTGTGGGGAGGAGGAGGGGTGTGTGGGGAGGAGGAGGGGTGTGTGGGGAGGAGGAGGGGTGTGTGGGGAGGAGGAGGGGTGTGTGGGGAGGAGGAGGGGTGTGTGGGGAGGAGGAGGGGTGTGTGGGGAGGAGGAGGGTGTGGGGAGGAGGAGGGTGTGGGGAGGAGGAGGGTGAGGGGAGGAGGAGGGTGTGGGGAGGAGGAGGGGGAGGGGCGGGGCGGCTGAGACGCGTGCGAACAAAAGAGCTGGGAACGGCGCGCTCGCCCGCAGATGCAGCGGAAACATCCCGGAGAAGCAAACACGCTTCAAAATACGTCATGAAAATACGCGCGTTCGGCATCGGTTCCCGATAAAGTGCAGAAACCTCGGGCAGCAAAAAGTTTATAGAGCAGTAAATTATTTTGAACAAAGTTTGCTCGCAGCCGAGTTCTGATAATGCTACCGCCTGGAAGTTACTAACTTGGCATAATTAAAGGCTTTTAAGGAGTGCGTAAGACCTCTGAAATGTTTGAAAATAAAAGTCGTGGACATGCAAAGTCGCCCGAACATGTAAAAACCTCGTACCTCGTACTTCTCACCCAGCATAATTTTAATTTCCACTATTGCTACTTTTCGCAACTTCTTTAAACCCTCGGAAAAATATTCTTCCGACATTAAATTTTTCCGCTGAGCTTATTTTTTAAACATTTGTGAATTTTTGGGTATTAAACGGGAAACTAGATTTTTCCGTACTATAGTAAGCTATTTATACCTAATTTAATGATAATTACATATGCGTAATACAATCATACGGCACAAATAATAATTGGATTATTGAAATAAAATAATTATTATAAAAGCTTTACATTGAAGAAGAGGACCTCATGAAGAATGAATGATACACGAGTTACAATATCGCTGAGGAAGAAATATAAAAGTAAGGAAACACCGTTATTCAGAAGAACATGTGGGACGAGGAATGAGGAGACACACAAGGAAGGAATATCACTCCTGAAAAATGTAGGGCCACAAACAGCGTAAGATAAAGATACAAACAACTGAAAGTATAATATATAATGAAAAATGAGGTGATCGAAAATCAAGTAATTTATAATGGTGAGATGGTAAAGGTATGGGAGAGTGTCACGTAGCACATGAAGGATTGAAGATGAATAAATACTTGAAAGAAGATGAGAATGAGAAATGCTAAATGCAAATGTAAAGTAGGATCAAAGAGATCAATTAGATAGAAACCAATTAAAGATACTGAGCAGACAATATCAGGAGTAAATTATTTTTAAATACGCAAAAAATATTGTTAACAAATTTTAAGTATTCGAGACAAACTATATACAAAGAGAAATAAGGTATTGGTGAATTAGAACTTAGGTATAACGTATTGTTACGAAGAGACGTACGAAATATTGAGAGAGAGATATTTTCATGGAATTATCTGAAAGAATTAAAGAAATTGAGGCTTATTTGTAGCTAAGTATCCATGAAAGGAAAAACCTTCTCGAACGACCCATTAACCCCACCCACCCCGACCAAATAAGGCGTAAGAAGGCCCCGCGAATTAAATCGGCGCTTCCCAATCGAGCAGTCCCAGTGACCGTCATGGGGCGCTAGGCGAAGATTAGCGGGCCATTTCTCTCACGCAAAGCCAAGGAATCTCCGACGCAGCCGCCGGGGCGATCACAGCGCCTCACACAACATTAATTAGAACCATTCCTCAAGCGCGGAACAAGCAATAGGCTCCCCAAAGGAGTTAGAACAGCCGCCCCTCCGGGGCCTCTGCCTCCGCGCCGTCACATCGCCAAATGAATGCCTTCCTTTATTGGAACACTTTTACAACCTCACTCGTTTGACCGCGGCCCCAAACGGTGATTTACCGCTGCACTTCTTCCGGCAATGTTCGCAGGTTCCTTCGACTTCTATGTCATCCGGTCTTTCGCGGTTGTTGATCTCTTTCTATGTGCCGATAGAAAGGTCAATGGTAGTTCTGGGTTTCGGAATCCAATACTCTACGCTTTATGAGTCAGATGTTCTTAATTTTTCTTTCGTAAAGTGTTTTATTCAGGAATTGTTTGAGGAAAAATGAACGTCACTCGACGTAAGAAATAAAATATCAGTTTGGGTTACTCCCTTTTTTTTGGAGGCTCAGAAAATTGTTGGATGCTGTTTTATTCAAGTAGTTTATGGTAATGAATCGCTAAAAGACTAAAAACAATAAAGAAACAAGTTTATTAGATGTGAAGAAATTACGTGTTTTACGTTGAGAATCCAAATCAGATCTCAAATTTCCATCCATCAGCGGATCGTGAACTGTCACTGCAGCATCTTCTGGCGTCACTTTCGGAGCATCCTGTGCGCAGCTTGGCTTATTGCTCCACCAGCCATAACCGCTCTCGATCAAGAAAGAACGGCGGAGCAATTTTATCCCTTCACGTCATCTCCAACTTCCTCTTTCTCTCTTTCAGAATGTCCTTCGATTTATTATATATATTTCTTCTCCGTCCCGCTCATTGTATCGCGGGAAATAAGGAAGTTATTTACTCCAGCTGCACCCGCGCCAAGACATCTCGGGCCGCAGCCCCGGCTGTCTCTTTCTGCGGCCTTTCTGCTCCGGCTCTGCTGAAAAAGGGCTCCTCCGCTCCCAGCGGCTGCGGCTTCTTGCCTGGGAATACTGCCTTGTTTATTGTACATTTTTTTCCTTGCGTATTTTGTGAACTCTATTTTCCATCTGTTTGGAGTCCTTCAGAATTCATTTGCCATTATTTTCTTCTTTGTTTCATCTCTTTTTCGTCTCCCTCACTCCACATTTCGATCCTGAAATTTCATGATTAATTAATTCATTTTCTGCTTGACCTCTCACATTAATTTCACTCAAATTACTTTCTAGGTTTTAATCGATTCTTTACGAAGGCCAATATTGTTTTGAATACTATTTTGAATTTATGAATTTAGTAGGTGATGATTTTCCCTTTCCCTTATTTTCACATTTCATTTTTTTATAACACGTTTGTCACACTGTATTTGGCCTTTATTTTATAGACAGAAAATTGTATTTTGGAAGCAGTTTCACAACAAAATACTCAAATTTGTTTGCAACATATTAAACTGAGTAATACATAAATAGTAAAATGTAAAATGGCTTTTAAAATAAAGACCAAATACAACTTGACAAAGTTGATATCTACAGACAGATAAGATAATGATAATTTTATGCAATAAGCCTTTCCTTTCTTTTAACATCAACTTATTATTGCGCCTTCCGATCTTCACAGGATTTTACCATAATCGCCTCCATACTTCTCTTCCCTCTTCCTCAACCTCCGTATCAACCTCTTTCCCACCTGTATCACATCTGTACGTTCCTCTATTCTCTGTCCCTGCCGCCTTCTTTCTGAACTTCTCTGTCTGTATAACCCTCTCGGCCTCCCTCCCTCTCTCTCCCACCGCATTTCCATCATCGTCTCCTAGAGGCGGCGCCTGGGCTGGAACTGGCCCGGGCCGCTTCCTCCCTCGCAGCGCGCCTCGATGGCTCTCCTCGCCGCAGCCCCACCCCTCCCCCTCCCCTCCCCTCCTCCCTCCGCCACCGGCGGCGGGTGCGAGAGGCAAACATTCGCTATTTACGAGCGCGCGGGGCGGCGGGGACGGCGGGGACGAGGAGGGGCGGTGCGGGGCGGCCACGAAGGGCAGCGCGCCGCCGCCACCGCCTGCAGAAGGAGCCCCGGGCGCGGACCAACTCTCGCCGTAACTCTGCGGCGGGGGCAGGGAGGCGCGATTGCGGCACACCCCTATTTTCGAAAGGCGGACGCGGGACGGATGCGCTCACAAGAACGGCGGGCGGCGCAGCGCGCCTCCGGCGACTCGCCGCCCGCCTTCTGCCTTCAGCTACTTCCCTCCATCGCCCACGTCTCCAACTTCAAGCTTCGTACTTCAAAGCTCCAATCACCTACTTCAAGCTTCGAACCTCAAAGCTCCAATCACCTACTTCAAGCTTCGAACCTCAAGCTCCAACCACCTACTTCAAGCTTCGAACCTCAAGCTCCAACCACCTACTTCAAGCTTCGAACCTCAAGCTCCAATCACCTACTTCAAGCTTCGAACCTCAAGCTCCAATCACCTACTTCAAGCTTCGAACCTCAAGCTCCAATCACCTACTTCAAGCTTCGAACCTCAAGCTCCAATCACCTACTTCAAGCTTCGAACCTCAAGCTCCAATCACCTACTTCAAGCTTCGAACCTCAAGCTCCAATCACCTACTTCAAGCTTCGAACCTCAAGCTCCAATCACCTACTTCAAGCTTCGAACCTCAAGCTCCAATCACCTACTTCAAGCTTCGAACCTCAACCTCCAATCACCTACTTCAAGCTTCGAACCTCAAGCTCCCATCACCTACTTCAAGCTTCGAACCTCAAGCTCCAATCACCTACTTCAAGCTTCGAACCTCAAGCTCCCATCACCTACTTCAAGCTTCGAACCTCAAGCTCCCATCACCTACTTCAAGCTTCGAACCTCCAGCTCCCATCACCTACTTCAAGCTTCGAACCTCAAGCTCCAATCACCTACTTCAAGCTTCGAACCTCAAGCTCCAATCACCTACTTCAAGCTTCGAACCTCAAGCTCCAATCACCTACTTCAAGCTTCGAACCTCAAGTTCCAATCACCTACTTCAAGCTTCGAACCTCAAGCTCCAATCACCTACTTCAAGCTTCGAACCTCAAGCTCCAATCACCTACTTCAAGCTTCGAACCTCAAGCTCCAATCACCTACTTCAAGCTTCGAACCTCAAGCTCCAATCACCTACTTCAAGCTTCGAACCTCAAGCTTCGAACCTCAAGCTCCAATCACCTACTTCAAGCTTCGAACCTCAAGCTCCAATCACCTACTTCAAGCTTCGAACCTCAAGCTCCAATCACCTACTTCAAGCTTCGAACCTCAAGCTCCAATCACCTACTTCAAGCTTCGAACCTCAAGCTCCAATCACCTACTTCAAGCTTCGAACCTCAAGCTCCCATCACCTACTTCAAGCTTCGAACCTCAAGCTCCCATCACCTACTTCAAGCTTCGAACCTCAAGCTTGGTACCACCAATAATGGTAACAGCAAACAGTGTAGGAAAAAAATATTTTTAATAAATTGTATGCGATTAATTGTAATTTTTAGTTTTCTTGATTGTCTTTTAACCTGAAGGCTTATGATATTTTTATTTAAACAAAAAATGATTACATTTGGTAGGAAATTTGCATGCAGTGCTTAATAGCACTTGCAAGCAACACAGGATAGAAGTTCCCAAGGAGGAGCAAGATAGTGACCGAGATCCACAAACAGATCAATTCCAATGAAGTATGAAAATATATTTAGTGGAGCGTTGAAGCAATGCAGAGCAACTTGAATTTATCACAGCTACGTGTCTCTGAATCATCTGTGGGTTATTAACACAAGGAGGTAGCTTTTAAAGGGAACAGGGAATATATCGGGATAAAACGATACACTTGTTCTAATTATCCACGTTTCCGAAGTAATAAAATACCTAAATATCAAAACTGTTGACGCACATTCAATTCATTTTTTCGTTATTTTCGGGTACAGCTCCGATCCTATTATCTGTTTCCTCGTTTGAGTTGACCAGCGTTCAAGAACATACACATTAATACGATTACAAAAGTACATTTCATGCATAATAGGCATTTTGCCCGAGGCTGCTGGCAGAATTGTGGCTGAAACGTTGGTACCTTTGCCTAGGACGTGGTGTCTCCCGGTCAGCTAAGTAGTTAATGACTCCGTCCGCGAAAACCCGCGCTCTCTCTACATTTAATAAGCTCTTTCCCACTCTGGCCTTGAGAACATAAATTCAATACCTTTAAATATTCTGTATATACTACTTTTGCGCTACATTTATACACGAATGCAATCATTATTTCGACGTTCAAGAACATATACAAATATAATTTGGGTAAGGTCTTTTATAAATACTAATCTCGAGCGATATTTGATAAGTAGATTGCTGATTTATATGTCTAACATTTGTAATTTTAAAATTCATAGGCCGCCCAAGATTAGTTCAAGAATTGTGGGGAAACTCACCACTAATTCACAAACTTCAATTACTAATTCACAATCACGTCCGATTTTGTAATGTAATAAATGAAAACATTGCATGCTATGTACACCAATTTAATAACTTACATTTTCAAACTATATTGACGAAAATCACAACAAATATTACATTTTACTAACTTTGGTATTTATAAACCAATAAATGTGTTTGGTTAGTGTCATGTTTCGATCCATTCTACTGTTACGCGAATGATCCCATCTCGGGACCACACGAACGTGCAACCCACAGGGATCAGTTAAATTCATCGAGGGTAGGTGCACGTGACAATATGAATGTTCTATTAATATGAAAACATTTTTTTATTTTGAAATATAAATATCATTTAATACAACGCCGGGAGTCACATGGTATTACATTTTAATTTTCACAAGAATTTAAATTCTAAAACTAATCGCACGGTATAAGCCGAGTACGTGTGACTTTTTGCATTTCCTGTAATTTATTACCGATAATTGATTAATCAATCGTGATGCTTAAATGTTACCGAAACATGTTGTATACTTACATGTTATCGAAAATTCCAGAGATTAAACATTTTCTGACACTTGTGTATCCAGTACATTAGTGCAGCTACTCAATGGGTAGATGCATCAACAATAATCTTGCAACTGAGTGTTACAATTAATCCGTTTTAATGTGTTAATGCAATAGAAAAACAAATATCCACACTATTCAAATATTTAACGTTAGCTCAGTTTGTGTAGCGACACACGTACGCCCTCAAATCCATTTCTGATGGGCTTTCCATCAAGACTCGAAATCGACATGCGCTCTGAAGTATGGATCGAAAACGTGTTAGTTCTAAGGCTCCGGATACCCACTCGTCACGGTAAGAAGTCTGGTTAAATTCTTCTCTGACAGAGACAAAGACGATCCCACGAGAGAAAAAAAGCAGCAACCTGATCCAGAAACCTCCCTCGCCCACCCGCGGAAGACGAAGAACACAGGAAATGAAAACGGGTAAACGGGAAGTGAACGTGAAAAGATTTCTTCCTTCCCCCTCCCCCAAACGCGCCCACGTAAGGAAGGGCGAGAAGAACAATGAAATATATATATATATATATATATATATATATATATATATATATATATAAAACAAAGCCAAAAGGAATGACACGTGGGTCTAAAAAGAAAAAGGCGCTGGGGAGCCAGGCACGGCCGTCCGACCAAGCGAGGGTGGGGGCAGTGGAGGCAGGGCTAGGCCGGGGGTGAAGGTATAAGCGGTAGTGGAAGCGGGGTGGAGAGTAAGGGCGGAGTTGGTGGCGAGGGCGGGATGGTGGAGGCTGAGATGGAGGTGGAAGCGTGGTTGGGGCGGGGGGTGGGTGGGGGAAGAAGCTGTGGCGCGGAAGCAGTTGGGGTGGAGGCAGGCAGGAGTGAGAATGGATGTTGGGTGGTGAACGGAAACTGCAGAGGAGGTGGAGGTGGCTGCAACGGAAGCCGCGAGAAGAGACGGTAGCGGGAAGTCAGGGGAGGGTGCGAGATAGGTGGAGAGGAGCCGAGAGAGGAAGCGGGAGCTTACATAACGTGCGTGCAAACCCCTTGGCCTCACCGCAATCCAATAAATGTGACCCTCGGCACAATAAAACGGGCTTACCGGAACCCCGTCCTAACGCCTAATTTTCTACCCTTCTGGCTGCCGACGCGCCGGGGCAATTCTCTCGTTCCTTGTTCCTGCCCCCCCCCCCCCCCCCGCGCCCCGCCCCGCCCTGGCAGCCGCCGCCGCTGCCGACGTGGTCCCCCCGACGCCTTAGCTTTTACCGTCGCACCCCCCCCCCCCCGGAATCGCAGCCCCACCCTCACATCCGCACTGCCGCTTCCTTTTTCCAACCTCACAGTCGTTCTCCTGCCGTCTGATCACCATTACCATCTACACCTCACCTGTCGCCGCTATCGCACCTCCAGTCACCACTTCCACGCGCTTATCAATGATTTTACCGCCATCGTATTTTTTTCGGTTAATCTTTCTCTTGTGGCACCGGCATCTAACTCAGACTCAATCACCATCTCCAATGTTTGATCGTAGATTTATATCTTCCGAGTCCCTTACTTCTATCGCTGTCTATGCTGCAAATCTGATGACTTTTCATTGACGTTTGCTTCACCTTCTTTGCTTTTCAATGTTGCTTCCTCTTTTTTCAAACACTTTTCCCGGGGTTTCTTAATGTTCACTTCATCCAATCGCGTACTTGCGTGCCCACAAACTCATTGATACCTTCAACAGCATATTCCACCGTTCTCTTTCATTCGTAACCTCACTCATCAGTGACCATTCTTTTAACAGTCTTCGGGATTAATATCGGCGACGCATCAAACTCAAACGTTGTACAGCAGTTTACTTTTCTGTGTCGATCGCTATCACTACCAATCTTTTGAGCGTTAACCTACAAAACCTCACCTTCCTCCTGCAGCGTTTCCGCTATTGCTCTAGCATTTATATTCGCTTCCTGCTGCTGCTTCCGAGATCTTTTGATCAGACATCTCATCAGATCAGTCACCACTTTTACATCTCATCAATGACAATGTCGCACTTATCATTGATCACATCTCCCAAAAAACTTCGTCAATCCATTTTCATTATCATTTGTTACATTTTCACGAGCGTTCTGATATCTCTTCACTCTGGATGTTGCCATTTCGGTCAGCAGTTGTTGTCTTAGCATTTATAATCGTAAGAGCTTTCTCCATTAACTTCCCCTCCGCTATATCAATCTCCAATGCCGATCCCATTCCTTATTGCTCGACGTCTCTGTTCCGTCCACGACACAAAGTCCTCGCGCAAAGGCGGGTGGTCGCTCCCTCCCTCCGGAGGCGGCCGCTCCCGCAGGGTGCGCCCGCCGCACCCGCTCCGCCGTCCCCTCCCACGAACGGCGCCCCCCTCCCTTTCCCGAAGGGCTGCTGCCTTCTGGCTTGCAACGCGACTTTCACTTGTGCCAGGAGAGTCTTGCGAGAGCCACCGCGAGAGGCACAGGCCACACCGCCTGTCCTTGGCCGTTTCGTTGAGCAGTCTCCGCGCTTACGAACGCATTTTCATGTTTTGCGCTTCGCGCACGTAAAAACGCTGCCCTCGGCACGTGTACCAGTGGGTTGAGTGCGCTGCTCGATCATCGACGAGCAGCCAATACACAGGTGTACGGACGCCACCTGACTCACACACCTTCAGTTGCCTGCTGGCGAGAGACCGTGTGTGCCGCGCGCACACTCTTGCTGTCACGGCCCACCTAGGGCCCGGTCCGTGCTCAAGCTGCGGGACATACTCTCCCTGCAACCAGCGGACTGTGTGGGACGCCTGCATTCCAGCTTCGCCCGGGAGAGGAGCACCGCAGGTCCACGCATGCCGCAGCCACCCAGCATAAGGTATTCGGCAACGCCGTGTGCCCATGGAAGGGTAGTTCGACCAACCTTCACGACGTCACCTTCACGGTGATAATTAACAGACGTAACAACGAACATCCATTTTATATCATTCATTAATTTCATTTCTGTAAATTAACATTTCATTTCTGTACAATCAATATACTTCATTTGTCATATCATCCCATCAACATAGAATAGTATTTCAGATAAACAAACGTATGTGCAATGAAATTGTTGTAAATTCGTTATCCTCCGCCTCCCTTCTTAACCAGCGCCATCCCTCTCCCCCCCGGGCACTTCACGGCCCGGTGCGGTGTACAATTTACTTTGTATAGAGAAGGGCATTTCAGTCTTCTAGCGCCCCCCTCCCCGTTCCTGGTATTCTTCCCCCTTCTCTGTACAGTCTCTGTACGTGAAGTTTATATCTCATCTTCGAGTAATCAAGTCCGTCAAGTGCGTTGATCTGATCAATGAGAAATGCAGTCTAAAGTTCCGCCTTTTCCCACAATCTCCAACTTTAGCGCACACAATCATCTCGGAAGATTCAACGTAGTTTTCACATTTCCGTGAGGCGCGTTCGGTGAAGCTATGACTGCTGCCAACTCTCCTGAGGTAAGAGTAACCTGAGATGAGAGTAACCTTCTCATCTTTGTTGTCCTCCTCCTCTACGCACTTCATCTTCAACGGCCTTCCAAATACTTGCCATTTCCTCTAATTCCCGTCCTCATACCTGCCGGCAAAGTCACATCTATGAGTACTTCAACTACTGGCATACTTATAAATTAATTAGATCGCTAGTGAGGGAGATACCTTCTAATAATTAAATATGGTAAATTAAAGGTGTTGTCTGGTCTCAAAGTTTAGCAAAGAAAGAACTTTGTTTTCGGTCCCGAAGCTGCAAGCTCTAAGGATGATCTCTTCAATATCGAAACAGTTTATTAGCGAAATAAATGTTTGATACCAGACAACACCTTTAATTGGCCATATTTAATTGCTGACATACTTTTAGACTTTTTCGCTTCTATCTCTTTTTCTGGACTCGCCAGTCCCACCATCAGTACCGCATCTTCGACATAACTAAATCCTACTTTCTATCTCCAAGCATCAATGTCAACTTCTTTACAAGTATTTTTCGTCTGCCCATTCGATGTGACGTACTAGCTAGTGGAACTACCCGCCTACCTCCTTAACATTAGCATTTGAATCTCTTCCTCCCACATTACCTCCTCCTCGATATGCTCCTTCCTGCCATTCACATCCCGACCCTTACAATTCTATTTGTTCTCAGATCTACCCTTCATTCATTCTCATTTCGACCTCCCCTGACTGCTTCCTATAGCTCAGCGAAGGGCCCACTTCTGCAGTCCTCTGCCCTCATTCCGTGCTGCTCGTGCACCTCCAGCCCCAAATTCCATCGTCTCCGGCCGCGAGCATCAGCGCCTCCACGACCACCTCGAACGTTGCTTCGCAGTTCCCCTTTCGCTGGCGCGTTCGCTTCCGCCGCCGCCGCCGGTGCGGCCGTGGATGTCAGATTTCCGGGGACACACGTGCTGCGCTGGCTGCCTGCTTCGCCGGCAAGGAGGAAAGCGCGAGGGACAGCGTCGCACGGGACGACGGCGGGGCGGGGTGGTGGAGGGGGCGGCGGCAGGGTGGGGCGGGAAGGGGCGGCGGCAGGGCGGGGCGGGGAGGCGGTAGGGCGGGGCGGGGAGGCGGTAGGGCGGGGCGGGGGCGAGGCGGCGGAGGGGGCGGGGCGGGGCGGCGGAGAGGGCGGGGCGGCGGAGGGGGGGCGGCGGAGGGGGCGGGGCGGCGGAGGGGGCGGGGCGGCGGAGGGGGCGGGGCGGCGGCGGAGGGAGTGGGGCGGTGGCAGGGGGCGGGGCGGTGGCAGGGGGGGCGGGGCGGTGGCAGGGGGGGCGGGGCGGTGGCAGGGGGGGCGGGGCGGTGGCAGGGGGGCGGAGCGGTGGCAGGGGGGGCGGGGCGGTGGCAGGGGGGGCGGGGCGGTGGCAGGGGGGCGGGGCGGTGGCAGGGGGGCGGGGCGGTGGCAGGGGGGCGGGGCGATGGCAGGGGGGCGGGGCGGTGGCAGGGGGCGGGGCGGTGGCAGGGGGCGGGGCGGTGGCAGGGGGCGGGGCGGTGGCAGGGGGGGCGGGGCAGTGGCAGGGGAGACAGGGCGGCGGAGGGGGCGGAGGGGGCGAGTCGGCGAAGAAGTCCTGGAATTTCCGCCTGTGCGCGTGCGGCGGCTGAGTTTGCGCAGGATTCCACGAGCGCGAGGGAGGCGCGGCGAACGCAGGTTGATGACCGCGGGCGAATAAGGGACGGGGTGTAACGCGTTCGGGTAATGGGAGAGGAGGGAGATAGCAGAGGTGGCTCAGGGCATGAACTGATATCAGTCCAGTGCCTCTGACCGGAAAGTCCTAGAGTTCTTGTCCCGATGATGGAAGGATTTTCGACACTAGCTTGTAATATAGGTTAAATTCAGTCACTGTCTGAGTCGAATTCTAGCGGCCGGCTGCTCTGATAAGTGGATTCCGTGGTTTCTTCGATCAATAGCTTGTGAATGCAGGAGCAGTACCCTATCCCATATCTCATTCTCACTCTTATTTACATACTCACATGCACTACAATATCACACATTCCGGAAAACCGGGTGGGAGCTTCGTTTGAGATAATGCCCCGCAGGTGGTAGATACCTGGTTGGGGAAAGCCAGCCGACGGTAGGTCGTTCCGAATCTCGCCATCCAGCGGGGGTAGATCATCGACATCTTACGAGAAAAAAAAATTTAACAAACATCACTATTTCTGAGAGAAACATGGCTGTCACGCGACTAATAAGCTTATTATAAGCATTTCCACAGGCAGGCAAGCCTTTCGCACTACCGAGCGACATTTTTATGAATCGCTATGTTAGAAAATTCATAAATGTCCTCAAAAAGAAAATTGCCGTTAATCATATGCTGGTGCTTGCGTTACAAACTATTTTTAGTTCAGTGATATATTTGATCCTTGAGAACAGACGAAGGATAAAGAATACGTTTTATGACCTCTTCATTCCCGGGCTGAAGTGATAGATTGTTTACCGCAGTTTTCCACTGAATGAAGGACAGCAGGTTAATCAGGAGAAGTTAATGATGAAAGATGCATAATTATTACGTATGGAATGATGGATTAGATACTGCACGGGGTAGTGTGCGAAACCATTCACGCCCCCAACTGCTTGGTGAAAATTCCCACGCGTCCCGTGGGGATGGAACCTGTAACTTTGAGTTTTGCGTACTAGAACATGGCTCCAATCCCACTCACCAGCAAGGTGTAATGTTATTCAAACATTAATTGACGGGATCGATTGTAATGGCCTCCTAAACGTAGCTTACGCATCCCTACAATTTGTGGTTCCTTCCATGTGTTGGACTACATGGACAGTGATACTTAACGTCTTCAAACTATGGCTAATACTTCTGTTTCCATTTTTATGTATCATTTAAGCTACTTAAACGAAAGTATTCTTTCTTGCATCCCGAAAGACTTTTAGTTTTTTTTGTTTTAGTTTTATGTTGTTTTCTTTTATGTTTGTTTTAGTTTTTTAGTTTTATGTTGTTTTCTTTTATGCTCGAAACCTTCAGATAATGGAAATGGAATATTCAAGAAATGTTCAATACGGATTTCTCTTCTAAGAACTCTTTGTTAGACGTCAAAATCCTCTCCTATTCTAGGTACATCTTAGATGAACAGAGGGATCAAAGTCGAGTACGAGATGATGAAATTCGTTGTAAGAGGATTCGCATCTAGGATACCAAGAATCTCCCTGTGAGAGGGGGACCGAAGTAGGAAAGTACCACGAGGAGAGACAGGGGTCGGCGGAGGCCAGCGCTGGCGGGTCGAACTCACCACTGTCGTGGAAAACGAGGGGTAGATTAATACAAGAGCGTCGTATGCGCTTGCTTAGGGCGTGCACCGGAGACGGGAGGCCGAGCTTGATTAGTTTATTGATCATAATTAGATTTTCCTCCATAAATACGTAAAAAATGAAACTTTAATTTCTATTTTTTACTAATACAAATGGTAGTAAATTATTGTTCTTGTTTTCATAGTTTTAATTATTAAAAATAAAATATTACGTAGAAAATGTCAAAATAAATTTTAGAGAAATATTACAATTTAAAATATTTACTAATGACATTCGTCAGAATTATTAGTTGTCTTGTTCTTCGATGAGAATCTTGCAACTGATTTAAAAATATTTGAGCTGTTAATACTCAAAAAATGATTTATAAATAGGTTTTATAATATCTCAGCAAGCGCAATTCTTAAAAGAAACATTACTTGACACGTATCAATATCATCGTTTTTCTCTCTGAAAAAAGTAATTTTAATTTTTTTGATACATCCTATTCATAGGTTGTCGTTGACACCTCGTAGCTCCCTGTTCTGGCGAGCATGGGACGTGGCTTCGGCAGAACGGACAATGCGGCCGGCTGCGGCCGCGAATCCGCGGATTAACGAGGATTACGCATTTTCGAGCACCGTCACGCTTTGATTCGTGTTGCGGTTGATTTCATTCGAGAGGTGTGCTTTATAAGCCTGCTTCAACAACGCGTGGCACGGAAAAATTATTCTCCCTCGATTTCGTTTTCAAAAACTCGTCACGGGTACGTTTTGTCATAACGTCGCACCTAAAAAAAAAACAAACAAACGTGACGACAAACCGCGCATCGTGTCGGAAAAATGCAAATAGCCGCCTGGCTAAACACATTTATTCCAGTAACTATCTAGTCTCTTCACTCCGGGGGCGAGAGGGGGGAGAATAAGAGCAAATTTATTCGAGCATTGTCACGACCACCTATAATAATACATGGATTTAATTCACAATGGAATGTAATATACGAGTTCCATGTTTCAGAACTCCCGCCTGAAGAATGCGCGCTCGTATTCACTTGCGCGCACGCCCTCTCGTGTAGTCACCGAAAACGTCCGGCCCCCTGGAAATGATGAAGCTCTGGACGGGGTGGGGAGGAGGCGTGGTGCTATAAGTCTGGCCGGCCGGGCCCTCGCGAAGAGCGAGATAAGCCACAACGTAATATAAAATTATGTGCTACGTGTAATTCGGGTTGGGGAAACGCGAAACACACACGGGGCTACGAGTACTGCAGATTATTTTATTACGTTCCAACCCACCGTGCAGCAGGCGAGCCCCACGTTGGGCGCCATTTCAAGAGCAGGTGCGCTCGAAAAAATATTTCAAAACGTTAGACACACACACTCCTCATCCTGTCGGCCGTCGCCGCTTTCGGAGCAATGTACACGATCTCGACGCTTGCGCAGGAGCAAACACCGGCGGCGTATGACACATCGGCACGGCCCACGGAGCACGAGGCGCGCGTGGATGCTTGTGAACACACACACGCGCCGCGCCGCCTCGCTTTGTCCAACCCGCGCCCGCGGCGGCTTCCGGGAAACTGAACCACTTCCACGTGCGATTCCGTTTGCTCGACAGCCATTCGCGGAGCCGGGCACCTGGGGCGGTTTTATTTCGGGGGAGACCGGCGAAATAATGTTCCTATCACACTCTTACTTGAAGAGAGTTCAAGTTTGCCGGTTGTGGTGGAAGCGCTTCTGTCTAACATAGGTCTCTTCAAGTGGGCGGTTCGCTAGGTGTGCGCAGGTCTTGTGCCTGCGTTGGACCTGGTCGTTGACGTTCGACAATCCGATAAGGGGGGAATAGGAGTATATAAGGAGAGGGTGAGGAAACGAGGAGGAGAGAAGAAGAAAAAGAGAACGAGGAAGAGGAGGAAAGAAGAAGAAGAAGAGGAGGAGGAAAGAAGAAGAAGAAGAGAAGGAGGAGGAAGAGGAGGAAATAAGTACAAGAAGAAGAGGAGGAGGAAATAATAATAATAAGAGGAGGAGGAGGAAATAAGAAGAAGAAGAGGAGGAGGAGGAGGAAGAGGAAGAAAGAAGAAGAAGAAGAAGAGGAGGAGGAGGAGGAGGAGGAGGAGGAGGAGGAAGAGGAAGAAAGAAGAAGAAGAAGAGGAGGAGGAGGAGGAAGAGGAAGAAAGAAGAAGAGGAGGAGGAGGAGGAAGAGGAAGAAAGAAGAAGAAGAAGAAGAGGAGGAGGAGGAGGAAGAGGAAGAAAGAAGAAGAAGAAGAGGAGGAGGAGGAGGAGGAGGAAGAGGAAGAAAGAAGAAGAAGAAGAAGAAGAAGAGGAGGAGGAGGAGGAGGAAGAAAGAAGAGGAGGAGGAAGAGGAAGAAAGAAGAAGAGGAGGAAGAGGAAGATAGAAGAAGAGGAGGAAGAGGAAGAAAGAAGAAGAGGAGGAAGAGGGAGAAAGAAGAAGAGGAGGAAGAGGGAGAAAGAAGAAGAAGAAGAAGAAGAAGAAGAGGAGGAGGAGTAGAAGAAGAAGAAGAAGAAGAGGAGGAGGAGTAGAAGAAGAAGAAGAAGAGGAGGAGGAGGAAGAAAGAAGAAGAGGAGGAAGAGGGAGAAAGAAGAAGAGGAGGAAGAGGGAGAAAGAAGAAGATGAGGAGTAGTAGTAGAAGAAGAAGAAGAAGAAGAGGAGGAGTAGAAGAAGAAGAAGAAGAAGAAGAAGAGGAGGAGGAGTAGAAGAAGAAGAAGAAGAAGAAGAAGAAGAGGAGTAGAAGAAGAAGAAGAAGAAGAAGAAGAAGAAAGAGGAGAGGCGCTCGGGCGCGATTGGCTCTAGTCTACTGAAAGACTAAATGCACGAGGGCAGGGCCTTTATTATTGCAGGTGTGAGGGAGGCGAGGGAGAAGGAAAGTGGAGATGACGGCAGTGGCTGGGTGGATGCGAGGGCAGATGGAGGGGAAGGGCGAACTGGTGGCTGGTATGATGAGGACAGGGCAACGGAGTACGGAGGAGCGGGCTGAGGCGATGACGCAGAGAGAACAGAGGCCAAGGCGAGGGAGTGTGCGGAGGAAAGCGAACACGGAGGGAGTGTGCGAGCTGAGGAAGGGGCGTCGGTGTTGGCGAGGTAATAAGGGATAGGGCGCGGTTAGTGGCAAAAGGGAGGGCGGGGTTGCTCTCCCGACGGAGAAGCAGGAATATAGGACGCGGGAGAGGCGATGATGCAGGGAAAAGCAAGAATGAGATCGGAGACAATCGGGGGCAAAGGCGAAGACGAAGATGAATATGAAGACAGAGACGAAGGCGCGGGCGAGGGCAAGAATGGGAATGGTGGAGGGGGACGGGTGGTGCTATGTCAAGGGCAGATAGAGATGGAAGCGCGTGATAGGAACGGGGAAGGGCGATGTCGAAGACTGGGGGGGGGGGGTTGGTAGAGGACCACAGGAGATGAGTAAAGGCAAATGAAGAAGCGGCAGCGAGGAGTGGCATTTACAAAACATGGTACCGATTTGAATTATTATATTAGAGGTTTGCTTTGAAATTGCACCAATTTACAGAGCAAAAGCCTCGCAATACTTTTATATACCCGGCTAAAACGTTTGAATAAAGACATTAAATAACAAAAATAAATTAATATCAAGTATAGCATTATATGAATTCATTCGATGCAAAATAAAACAATTGACAATTTATAATTTATATATAAAGGCATGTAGATGCTAAACAAGTCCTTAAAGTACATGGAAACAATATGATTGATACATCCATTTGCTTTATCTAGCTTCTAAAACCATTCCCAATTTTGAATTGTATTCTTGAAACAGTGAGTTATGATGCATTTGTAATGTCCATTTCAAACGTCAACTTCCGCCGAAAAGTAATTCATCGAAACTCGGCTATTTTTATCTGCAACAAGATGAAGTTTGGCCTTCATACCAACCGCCCTGAAACGAGTGTCTTAAATTTGTTTCGTCCCTTCCTTTCGATGAGTCATTCACAGAAAGAAATCTCGAAACAACCAAGCTGTCATTTCTAAGAGTTAATTAGGCTCTTTGCACAAGGGTTCATAATCCCATGAACAAAGCGAGCAACACAAAAGTTTCCTTCATTAGAGCATGTTCGGGGAGGAAAGTTTTTTCCGAAGTATAAAACTGGAACCCTCACTTTGACGGAAGTTCCTATGTATAAAGGGGAGTTGGGGAAGAGTTCGTTTTATGGAGGGTTAAGGATCAAAATGCAGGCTTTTCAAATATAATTTCAGGAATATTGCTTGCGTGGATTATGTCCCCTTCTTTAGTTTTTGTGTAAAATTACTTTATGTGATGTACTGAGAATTATGAAACAGTTCAAGTTGAGAGTGGGATGTTCTAATATTAAAATCTCCTCATTGGTAACCTTAACTTTAATGCATCATCTTTACTTCATTTAAAACACTTTTCACTACAGCTCCCAAGATGTAGACGTATGAATAATGTTATAAATTAATGTGTTATCCGCTAAATTTAACAGAGTTACATAATTTCTTTTATGATAAAACATGATCTCCAATGAGATTCCTTGTGATGTAAATCATTTATCACTTTCTCGATACTGCTTGCGCAGTACAGAGAAAGTATTGTAGTGGTGCAGGAAAAACGACAAATTGTCAACAGAAAAACTCGGAATTGCCGGGCTCTGGTAACAAAAAAGTATAAATCTTGTTCCAATACATAATAAACGGCTTCCTCTAACACATTGTGTGGTCAGATCGCATGTTTTCTGGGTCCTTGACACCTACAAATCGATGAACTGGAAAACGTCAGTCAGTCCGTCCGTGTCTCTAAACAACGCTAGTGGCTAAACGATATGCACGATACTCACCAAATTCGATATTCCGCAATCGATGTAGCCCCTTGAAATTGGACCCGATGTTTTTAATTTTTAAGGGGGATGGGTGCTTTACATAAAGCCCTGGAATATTTTCTAAATTTCAAAACACTGGCAAAAAATTTGTTGAATTAATAAAGACATTATTATTATTATTATTATTATTATTATTATTATTAATTACTTTTGTCCTCGCAGACAGCGAAAAGAACTATTAAGAGACCGGTACAGTTCTTATTTTCGTATAAATCTCTTATTTTTCCCAAAATTGCAAAACTACAGTTTTCGGCGTCTTCGTACAACTACAATTAAGAAGATAATATTTTTGTACTTAATGAAATGTATTAATCAAAAAACGATCTCCAAACAAGGAGTCGTTCACTTTTTCGAAAATGAGAGTATTTTGTGCGTAAAACATAGCTAATATTTAAATTTTAAACAATTCATTTCTTAAAAAACAGCTCCAAATACTTTCTTTAACTTTTCCCACGTATATAGCAAAGAATGGTAAAGAAAATAGGTACCATTTTAGGCCCCCATAGTATTTTTGAAAATAGAAAAAAAAATCGAAAATTTAAATTCGATTTTTACTTTTTGTTTGACGCACTGTCAGTTCGGAAAATGGAAACATGGAAATTGTAAGAATTATTGTCATTGCAGCCGGAAATTGCAATGTTACAATATTACCTAACTGTTAATGCGATGAAATATGTGATGTTGTAACATCTAGTTTCTTTAACAAGTACTTTCTTTGCCTCTCTTGGGGAATAATCCATGACCAATTCAGGGTATGGAAGGGAAGAGTGGAAGGTGTACGGATGACTATGTTGAGGTGAAAGATGGATGTTGTCGGGACGTTTCCACACCACAGTCACAAGTTGTTACTTGTATGCTGTAGTCCCAATGGCGCGTTATTCCTTTATTTATAGTGGCGAATTCCCCAGTAGGCATATTTCCACTTTTTAAAATTATCAGTTTATTGTTCATGAGTGCAAACATAGCGTACATGTTTCTGTGATATTTGGTAGATCTTTTTGTTGTTGATTTGAGTGTAATGGTTCTAAAGATTGCGTTTCAGGAAAGTTAATCATTTTTAAATGATGAATGGGTTTTTACCTTGGCGATGATGTTTATATTTGACTAGTTGATATTTTGATTTTGTAGTTAAATTTCATATTGTTATTTTCGTCTGGAACTGTTGATTCAGTGATAAATAATGCAAGGTAACTGGTAAATGGTCTGGTATGATAAGAGAATAATCCAGCAAAGTATTATGAATAGTGAACGCTGAATCGATGGCGTGCTGAATACCAATGTTAGTATCGACGACAACTGAAGATAGCGCAAATGATGTACTTTGCTGTTGTGGTAGTAGCATTTGGCATCATGGTCCCATAGAGACGAACGGCGATTTGTTTGGTTCAAAACCAGATGTTAGGTACATCGATATTTGCAAATGGTTAGTGTGCCATTTCTTCAGAATGAGATTCTCATTATTTAATGAGTACAAGTATTTTGTAACCGACAAGAAAGATGGCAAGAAGAGTTTGTTTGGATTGTTTGGTTTGACAGTGTAGAGGTAATCGCCTCTTTAGCCAATTTGAGAGCAAATTTTGACTAACTTCGAAACCTATTGTAATGTGCGTAGTGGAACGTTGAGAAGTCGTTTTGGTGTTGTTAGGTTTGTTATGTCAATGTCATTCATTGAAAATGTCAATCACGGGAAAGGGAAGCTAGAACATACGGTGCTACTTCGAGATATGATTTAATGGTGTTATTTTCATCATTAGCCATACTGTTCATCCAAAATCAATGCACTGATGTAGTAACTAAATGCACAATGAACTTCGATTTTGTTTGAAATTGAAGTAATAAGAATTGACTTTCTCCGTGTTACAGCTCTTCAAACAGTGTGGAAGTGCCAGTTTGAGGGTGAACAGCAAACTATGTCGAATCATTATTGTCGGTTAGAGCTTTGCGAGTCTGCTGAATCGTGTTCGCTTTTTTCTTACTTTTTCCCCGGTCTGTGTCAGTTGAGAATTGCCACCAATAGTAAGGAACAAATGTGATGCCTCAGCCGCGATCCCTGCAAATAAATGTTCAAATGTATTTGCGTTGAATGTAAGTCTAAATATATTAGTTGGCAGGTATGTGGGTCTATTGTGAATGAAGATTCTGTTGCTTTGGTTTTAAATATCTTCAATGAATGCCTCAGTGTCATGCATGTGGGAAGCCATGTGCCAAGTGAAGTCAGTAGTTTATTTTTCTGAAAGGCTGTGTGTGAATATTCTGTAATATGGAGTAACTTGTTGCTTTGTTTATATTTTTTCTGTGAATTCAAATTGTTCCATCGGTAAAAAAGTTTTTAAAATGCAGATGTTTGTTTAGCTTTTCAAGAATAGTTTTTCAAAAATCGTATAAACGGTATAAAAACGGGCAAACACAAAATAAAAATTTTTATTTTGTGTATACATTGAAATGATAACTGGAAGTTTCCATGTGAGTGATCTCAAAAATGAGTTCATTATTTTCATTATCCTGTTGTTAGGGGTAGAATTATCATTAAATAACGGAAACGTCTTGTTTGCATTTGTAGATGTAGTTCAAAGCTCTACAATTTTTCATTTCTCACAAGTTAGACTTGCATGACTGACGTTTTATCGAATATAGACAAAATTACTACAACCCCTCCAAGGGAGAACTAGAAATGAAAATCCAATGCTTTTAGACCCGTCTGGATCTGTGTTTTTAAATTACTTTAATTTGATCACACGAAAAGTTTGTCGTGAGCAAAAGAAAGAAAATTCATGTCCCTTCTTGGAGCGTTCCTTTCTGCAATGCATTTCCCGGGCGCTAGGCTTAAATTGAATAAGTGGCTCGTTTCTTTCAGAATTCAAACGAAACCTGGGCTCCGGAGGTGATATTGGAAGGACCTCCGTGGTTATAACACTTAAGTAATTTTACGAACCATTTACCCTGAAAACCCTTTTCGCTCCAAGTAGCTCTCCGTTCCGGAAGCTTTGCCTGTGGGGAAATGGGCACAAAAATAGGCCAAAATTTCCGTTAGTTATCAATATTATGCAATCACATTATCTGTTAATTTGGCGAATGATTCGACCTAAAAATAATGTTTCCTGTGTCTTGATGTGATTGATTAAATAATTTATTGGTTATTCCGTGGTTTTAGTATTCTGACACGATATTTGGTGTTATCAGTGTAGTTTTTTATCATGCGAGGTGGTGGTGTTGTTCTCCACTGGATGATAAGATCCTGCGCCAAATTAGCCGTTTGCTAACGGAGTTTTCCCCATCAAGGTATCTCCCACCTGCGGGGCCCCGTACCGCACGTAAGGAGTGAAAATAAAAGAAAGAAGACTGAAAGTTCACGAGAGGACCATGGGCCGTTTGTTAGGATACTGCTGCAGCATTTACCTGGTATTCATGTGGCGGCGGCGATGGTGTGACGGTTAGCGTACCGGACTGTTATACCCAAGCTCGCGGGTTCAAACCCGATCGAAGCCGTGGATTTTTAGGGCGACAAAATCCTTCGTACGCCTTCCTTCGGAGGGGAAGTAAAGCCGGCTGTCCCATGTTAGTAGATTTACTTGCATGTAAAAGATCCTCAAGCCTAAATGACGCCTCTGAGCTAAATTCAAATCGCCTGTTTCTCGCCCAAGAAATACTTCCTTTCTCTGCTAGATGAAAGGAGCGTAGCGAAATTTGCGTGGTCAGACGGAAGAGCGGGCCTGATGGCCCGAGTCTCGCCACGTAAAATAAAGCCAATTCAATTCAATTCATTGAAGAATCCACGCAAAACTACCGATCAGAGCAGCCAGCTGATTGAATTCTCCTCCTGAGAGCGGCTAAACCCGACCAATTTCTCTTGAATGTACACGTAGGCTTCCGCGACTCGAGTCATTACTTCTAGGCTGTCCGGGTGACGCCGCGTCGTCGGCAGATAGGCCGACGTTTCGCCCGTCATGTCGCAGGCTTCTTCAGGGTAGTGACACAATAAAGTTCCTCCTCCGGTGTTGTATCTTTTTCAGCTTAGGGGTCGGGTAACGCGAGTGCGCCGTGATTGGCGGAGAGGTCTCTCTGATTGGCTCGCGGTCTGTCACTACCCTGAAGAAGCCTGCAACAGGACGGGCGAAACGTCGGCCTATCTGCCAACGACGCGGCGTCACCCGGACAGCCTAGAAGCAATTTCTCTTGAAGCAGAGATACAACAAGAAACATGTTTTTCGTGCTTAATTTTTTCTCATCTTCTATTACATGCATCAAGCTGAAAAAATACTGAGACAGGGACAAATAGCTACATTTGAAGGTATTTTTGTCAACCGATTTTGACGCCAAATTCAAATAAAAAAATGTATTTGTATTTATCTCCATCATGTATTTTTCACTTATGACAGTCGGCGATACTTACATGTACAGTTTTGAAAGGCTAATTGACACTTTATTATCACACTCATGAGAATTAATTATAATTTTAAATATTGTTTTTTTATTCATAAAGATGATTGGTAATGCAACTTTAAGAGATGTATTATTATAGCTCTCTGTGGTTCAAGACTAGAGGCGTCCACGTCAATTCCGGAACTTTTACCAGAAGTTCCTTCGAAAGCTTTCATCAACTGCAGGTCGCTAACGGCAACTCTCTTTACTTGCGCTGCTTCGAATAGAGCCAAAGAGTTTTCCAGCCCAATAACCAGTTTATTCTTCAAAGATCCTCACTAAACATGCAACTCGGCAACGATGTGCCGTTCTAGAACACAATCTCTTCCCACAACTCTGTCTCCACGACAACTCATTTATCTTGCATAGAAATTTTATAATAAACCGTTTTCCTTTTAGAACCAAATTAACTATTTTCCCCTTTAAAATACTGATTGAATTGTCCGCCAACATTACCTTGGTGAGAAAATGTTTCCCATTCAAGGGTAAATCGTATTTGCTGCGGAAACCAATATTACTAGAAAGCATAAATGGCACCTTTTAATCATAGAATTACGCAACTTTCTTGCATTTTCTTACTAGTTTTCATTAACAAATACTTTATTAAAAATAACGCGAATTTTATGAACCTTGTCAAAAAACTACATTGAAAAATCATTACCATGAAGTTTTCTTATCTTTTTGCCTAATCACTCAGACTCTTTAAATGTGACCAACGCCAACATGTTTTTAAAAACACAAAACTCTACAAAACTGAGAATGAGAGAGAGAGAATTTAGAACTTTTCCGGCTGTGGAAGATCCCCACTGTTAGAAGATATCTGAATGGGTAAAAGCTCGCTATCTGTCGTGCAGGTTGGCTTTGCATGTTACCATCCAGTGGGGAAAGATCGCCTACTCCTGTGATTAAAACATTCACTACACGTACGGGACTTATGAACGTAGTGAATATCATGTTAAAGAAAAAAATAATTTGAGACTGCTATCTATATGAAATTATTTATGCCAACCATAACATAGAAGCGCAATTTATTTATTTTATTATTATGCAATTTTACTCTTTCATCATATCACTTCCATACCTCATCAATCATTCATCCCTCACAATAGTCACGGACCCTGTGCTACCATGATAGAACGATAAAATTCGAAATATTTGACATTAGGCATGAACTCAAAATTCCAAACAACCACAATCTTGATCTCAACTCCTGTAAAGTTCGGCGAACATTTAAATTTGCCGCAAACGCGCGCTCGCTCTTTTGGGGCAGCCGGAGTAGCAGCGAGCGCAGGACACGCTCCAGCAAAGCCCAGGAACTGGAGCGAGTCTCGGCAAACAGCATCGGCGCCAGCTATTTAATGGGTCCGCAGGCGCCGCGGACGGCAGTGAAATTCTCGGAACGGTTCGTCAGTAGTGAGCGCCTAGGAAGTTGAGCCTTTGGAATTTACCCCGTTGGTTACCGGTGACCAAGCTATGTTTACGCACATCATCTGGTTAATGTCTGTTAGGAACTGGACTTATTTGGACTTGGCGATTATAGGCAAGGGATTGGTATGAGTTGGAACTTGAAAAATGTAAAGTGCACAATAAACAACATTGGTTACTGTGCACGTTTACAGTAATTAAAGTATACGTTAAATAAATGTATATAAGTTAAAGTAAATGTGAAAAACTATCTTATAGGTGTCGATAGGTATTAGCTGGGAAGGGGGTGAAGCAATACCAAAAAGCTACACCAAACTACATAGATAAAAAAACATTCTATAGTACAACTACAGCAACACATACACATACTTTTATGGTAATGTAAAATATTATATTGGATTATAGAAACTGAAATGCACTGGGAGAGAAGTTGGTATTTTTTTAGTGTAGGGTATGAAAACTCTGCCGCAAAGGAATAGTGAATAACAGCATGAGCATTTATTCACAATTAATTAAATCTTTAGTGGTTTATGAATTGATAAAACTATACATGAACTTTGTTGTAGGATTATGCCAGTACGAACAGATAGAGCACGAATGAAATCAGGGAATGTGCATTGAGATCTCGAGGAAGCACTGTTATCACTTCACATGCAGAGTTTTAGTCTGCACATAAAACATACTATGTACGCAATAGAATGGTTGGAATAAACCATAATTATACAGGAGATGGTGCAGGAAAGGAAAATTAGTAAAAATGAATGTAGTAAAGGCAATTAAAATTGAAACAGATGGATTAAACGAAGTATGAAGCATTCAGAGGGTAATGAAGGAAAAGATGCAGTAGCAAAATTAAAACAAAAATTCATTGTAACCAAAATCGAAGAGAGAGAGAGAGAAGGAGGAAAACATGAAGAGGAGGAGGAAAACATGAAGAGGAGGAAGAGGAAAAAGATGCAGGAGGAGTTGGACGAAGAGCAGATATATAACGGCGCTAGAGCGCGAAGCACCTGCGCAATCTGCTCTGCCGTCAATCTGCCACGCAGTTGACGGCGCGCTTCCCAACTGCGTGGGCGGTCGCTGCGCAGCGCACCCTGCAGGCAGCGACTGTACCGCGCGGGGGTGGAAACCCGTCCCCACCACCTCCCACCCCCAGCCCCGGCGCGTCGCTGCCCCCGCGCGCGGCGCGGCGCCCAGGATAATTTAATGGCGCTCTCTAACGTCATTGAGTGAAGATCCTTTAGAAACGGAGACATCCTATTAAGCAGTTCATTACCGTCTGCAGGTAACTGGCAAGGCGACCTGCGCCAAGCCGAGCGGCGCCAGTCCCGGCGGCGGCGGCGGCGGCGGCGGCGGCGGCGGCGGCGGCGGCGGCGGGGGCGGGGGCGGCGGCGGCGCCGTGCAGCCGACGAGCTAATAACGCGTCACTCCGCGCCAAACAGTTGCGCCATCTGCTGCGCGTCGAGTCGCCTTTTGTTGGGCCCGCGTCCGCGCCAGCGAATGGATTTTCCGCTGTCTTAAAGCAGCCGGTGCAGGGACTTAATAGAAAATTGAGATGATTGACTTTTTTGTCGACTATTGTTGTCGTGAAATTAAAACCAATAGCCTTGAACTATACATTCAAAATGTGGCCAGTGTTTCTAAAAACGTTTATCGATATTACACTCAGATTTTTCGTACCGCTTTTCCCTTCTGGCCAATCAAACTGACTCGTCTCCCTTAGGAGGCGGTATACATCGATCTTTTTCAATAAACTGCATATGAGTCGATGTTCAATAAACTGCATGTGTGTTCTAACATAACGTCTTTGATTTTACCATATTTTCAATATTTGATACATTTTAGTACTCTGCTGGACATAATTTCACTCGTGGGATGGTCCTATTAAATACCACTCGCGCTTTGGAAATTCTCAGATATAATCCATCCTCACTTCTTGAGTCGGGGATTTATCTACAATTTCTAAAGCACTCATGGTATTACCTATGATAAATACCTACTCCGTAAAAAAAATTAGCCGATAGCAGAAACAATTTATCAAAATCTGTTTTCCGACCTGAAGTTCATTTTTCACATTCAGAAAAAGCTGTGATATAGATCTATAACAGACTTGCAATTTTGAATACATAGTTTGTGTTTAATCGCGCACACACTTTCAGTTTAGATGAAAATGCTGTAAATGACAACTTGTAAATGAAGTAACCTATCTTGGAATATTTGTGTAATGCTCCACAATAAAAAAGAAGGATCGTTTGCTCCTTCTTTTGTATAGAATGAAAACAAAAATGAAAACTTAAATAAAACAGATAAAAGTTTAGAAAGAAATCATGGACAATTCCATACATGTGGTGTATGAAACGTAAATTGGAAAGAGATGAAAAGAGGAGAGAAGTGCCATTACTGGACTCCAAAACACGCTCTCCAGAGCAATTGGAAGGAATGGGAGAAAAATACTTTATTGAATTTCATGATCAATGGCAGATTTCATTTACCCGGAAAATTTAAGGTTTTGGCCAAATTTGGAGATAGTTTTCGGCTTTCGGCGCTCAATTCGATCTTGTGATCCCCTTACTCCAACGTAAAACTTTGCCCAGAACGTCGCTTGATTATATAGATTCCGAACGAGTATACGGCTAAGGCTATTATTCCCTTAAGTGTAGTATATGCTTTTGCTCTCACTTCTTACACTTTCGCCGTTGTCACGTTCAGACGTCCGGCTCTTGAGGAGCACGCCTGCTTTAGAGTCAAAATCTACCGTTATTCTAATCAAGAACGGAGATTAATTTAATGCACCAATTAAAACCAATCATGTGATGTAAGGATAATGTGCTTGTAAATGTATTGAAAATGAGGTCACTAATAACCCAAGAGGAAGATGCGAACTAAAACGATCAAGATCTATCTCTAGAGGGTAGAATAATCTCCAGAATTCCCCGAAAATTTGCTTACTGCGGGAGCAGGACTGAACTATTCCCAAAGCCCCTTCCCACTTTATCTAGTAAGCGCTACGCCAGCAAGTACAAAGATGTCAAACATGGGTCCATGTTTGCGAAAAGCTCCAGGGATAGAAAGAACGAAAAATAAAGAAAAAAAGGAGAAAGAGTGAGCGACTGAGTGTTTAATGTCTTCGGGCAAGCGAACTACCGTGGTCAGTAGTCTCTTGAGTGTTATGTATGTTATATACCGGAATGTGGCACTGTTTCTCTCCCACTAAAACGTGAGGCCAACCTACACGAAGGATCTTTGCGGTATCTCCTCTCAAGGGATGTCCTTCAGCAAGACACCGTAGCAAGAGACAGTTTTAAGATGCCGTTAGTTCTCCTGCAATGTAATGCGGAACAAAGCAGTGCAGAACAGAGCAGTGCAGTGCAGAACAGAGCAGTGCAGAACAGAGCAGTGCAGAACAGAACAGAACAGAGCAGTGCAGAACAGAACAGAGCAGAACAGAACAGAGCAGTGCAGAACAGAGCAGAGCAGAGCAGAGCAGAGCAGTGCAGAACAGAACAGAGCAGAACAGAGCAGAACAGAACAGAGCAGAACAGAACAGAGCAGAGCAGAACAGAGCAGTGCAGAACAGAACAGAGCAGAGCAGTGCAGAACAGAACAGAGCAGAGCAGTGCAGAACAGAACAGAGCAGAGCAGTGCAGAACAGAACAGAGCAGAGCAGTGCAGAACAGAACAGAGCAGTGCAGAACAGAACAGAGCAGTGCAGAACAGAACAGAGCAGTGCACAACAGAGCAGAGCAGTGCAGAACAGAACAGAGCAGTGCAGAACAGAACAGAGCAATGCAGAACAGAACAGAGCAGTGCAGAACAGAACAGAGCAGTGCAGAACAGAACAGAGCAGTGCAGAACAGAACAGAGCAGTGCAGAACAGAACAGAGCAGTGCAGAACAGAACAGAGCAGTGCAGAACAGAACAGAGCAGTGCAGAACAGAACAGAGCAGTGCAGAACAGAACAGAGCAGTGCAGAACAGAACAGAGCAGTGCAGTGCAGAACAGAGCAGTGCAGAACAGAACAGAACAGAGCAGTGCAGAACAGAACAGAGCAGTGCAGAACAGAACAGAACAGAGCAGAGCAGAGCAGAACAGAACAGAGCAGTGCAGAACAGAGCAGAGCAGTGCAGAACAGAACAGAGCAGAGCAGAGCAGTGCAGAACAGAGCAGAGTAGTGCAGAACAGAACAGAACAGTGCAGAACAGAGCAGTGCACTTTTCACAGTTTAACTATGGTGCTTGGCCCGTTGTTAAAACCTGCGTCTTCACGCAAAACCCGGGCAACAGCATGAAGGCCTGCCGTCCAATAAGCGACAGTGGTAAACGAGCAATGCCACATTTTTTAAGCTAATTCTGAGTCACGGGATAAAAGTTCTTAAATCAAAAATATTTTTTTGGGGAGAAAACAAGGTTTAGATTATCGAGCCGCTATTGATGAGGTATAAAGCCATATTTCCCAACGTTTTTTGTCGTTATGAAAGCAACATTCGATCGTTTTACTAAAATGAAATACTAGTTTCAGTACTTAATCCAGTTTCACCAAATATTGACTTAAGATCTTTTGCTTCGTGGCCACAGAATTACTGTACATTCCAGAAACACCTTGGGTTGCATCGCATTCCAGTTAGCACAAGCACCAGCGAAACTGCCGCCGCTGACGCCCCCGCTGCGTGAAGCGGCGAGGTGAGGGGGCCGGGGTCGGGGTGGGGGACGGGTGCGGGGCAGGGACGGGCAGGGTGAAGCGGAGGTTGTGGGGGCGGAGTGGAGGAGGCGGGAGTGGCGGGGAACGGGCGGGGCGGGGGCGGGAGTGACGGGGGGACGAGCTTGGGGGGACCAGGCTCGGCATCGGCGGGCGGAGGCGGGCGGAGGCGGGCGGAGGCGGGCGGAGGCGGGCGGAGGCGGGCGGAGGCGGGCGGAGGCGGGCGGAGGCGGGCGGAGGCGGGCGGAGGCGGGCGGAGGCGGGCGGAGGCGGGCGGAGGCGGGCGGAGGCGAGCGGAGGCGGGCAGAGCAGAGCAGGGTGGGACGGGCGGGGCTTGCGTTGTAAGCTCGCGGCTGAGTCCGCACTCGTTTAAAGCCGGTGCCGGCGGCGGCGGCGGGTGCGCGCGATGCGGGGGCGATACGACGCGGGAAAAGGCGAAAATTGCCAGGCGGCCGCGCGCCGCCGGCGCCCGGCGTCCGAGATAAAAGGCTGCGGCGGCGATATGCATAGAGTTAGCGCGGACGCGGCCAAAGGCAAGGCTTGTGGACTGTTTCGCGCGCCGCCAGGGACCCGCCCACCTCCCACCCCCCGCGTGTCCACCGGCGTGATATATGGAGAGTTTCGCGCGCGCGCCACGGGCCGGGATGGGCCTCGTGTCGGGGTTGGGGGTGCAGTGCTGAGGTACGACTCGACCACGGTGCCAGCGCCTCTGGCGGAGGGGTGGTGAAACGAAAATTGGACTTCTCTACACGGGCTTGGTTATTTTGTTTGATGGGGTGTTTGCCTGGACTCCAGCGAGTTCATCGCCTTGTTTAAAAGTCTGTAGGTTCGGATTTCCCCTGAGAACGTATAAATGGGCCTCGGTACAGGAGACTCTGTCACAAAGGGATGACTCGGCGTTGAAACGAAAACTAGACACATCTATTTGGGAAACGGGGGATAGTTATTTTGTTACTTAATTTGATAGAGAGATTAATTGGATTAATTAGTTTGAAATCCAGTCTGGGTTGCTGAGAATAAGTACAATCCAGCAACTAGTTTGATTATGGTACGAATTATTTTAGTGGATGTACTACAATTCTACCAATCTGCTAGCGCCTCTGGCTTGAGTTGAGATTGTGAAACGAAGGTTGAATTTCTCTGCACGGAGTTGTTTATTTTGTTTGATGGACCGTGCTGGTGGCTAGAGTGACTTCAGCACCTCGATAAAAGATCCTTCATTCAATAACCCCCTGAGGAGCTGCAACTCGACCACATTCTTGTCTCAGTTTTCGTTGTAACGCTGCATCCTAACACTTCTGTTCTGAGAACGGGGTTCTTTATGTTGTTGATTTGATGGACAGACTATCTGGATTTAGATGTAGTATACGCATTTACACCAACCTAGCGTCAGGTGTAAAGGATTTTATGTTTCACTCACATAGATTGTTTCAATGGAAGTAAAACGCCACTAAAATCCCAATGATTAACGAACATGGAGATCTGAAAAGAAGTCTAACTTTTCTCACGGGAATTGAATGCTGTAATTAAACTTGATTGAGTGCTGTGCCAAAAGGTCAAAGATAAAGGGTGGACCGACATAACGTCTGATGGAATGGGTAGTAGGTTCAAAAACCTTAGGAACAGTCCCTACAGAGTTACAACTCGACAACGCTAGAGCATGGGGGTGCAACGCTGAAACAAATTTGAAAATCTCCTCAGTAAATTGCTTTGGTTATTTTGATATTTAGTTTGATGCAATGTTACGACGGAGAGACGAAGCATCACTAAAGTTAAATAGCGACAAACCTACTGGTGATACATCAGCAAGTACTTTCTCGCACTTTCGCGCAACAATTTCAGAAGCTTCAAAGCTGAAAGAAGATTGGCCATACGTCATTTTTATATAAAAGTACTTTCTTCTAGACTAGGAAACAATTTAAACAAATTGGAGATAAGAAGATCCTAAAAAAATATATTTTGTACGGACCAGCACCATTTTTGTAAGCCTACTAGGCTGTACCTAAGGAAAAAAATAAATTCAAAAACTGAAGCCATTTTTGAAAAGAAAATATTCTTAAGACTTCATGTAAATCATACACAGAAGTCAAAATATCCGCATCAAATTCAAGGAGCCGTGACGTCTGCTACAAAGATTGGGGAATATAATTTTTGGTTAAAATTAAACCTATAGTTTAGGAACAAGCTTTCATCATGAACGGGCAGAAAAACAGATGAACAAACATTTTGCAATATACCAGTTTTGGGTATCAAGGATCCACAAAAAATTGACTGACCACACATCTTGTTAGAGGAAGTTATTTACTACTTACAGGAACTAGAATTTTCCTTTTACGGTATCAGAGATCCACAAAAAGAGTTTTGCAGTCACAAAGTTTCCATTATTTACCTCAACATTAAAATAAGTTTTCTTTACTACGTAAGTAGTATGGAAGAGTGAAAATTTACGTAACAGAGGAACTAAAATTCCATAAGGTAAACGGTACCAAAGTAATGGTTTCGGAGATAGTGATTGTTGGTTCGAATGTGCCATACCTGCGGTGACTTTCAGCAACATAACAGAAAATAATGGGCTTTGGGAAGATGCGATGAGAGACACGGAATTGTAGTACGTCTATTCTCACTATTATATTCACTACAAATGTAATGTTTACGTCTTGCATTTAAAGCCCGGTGAAAGTGCTCGTACCATCAAGCTCTGCTTTGTTTTCCGCTTAGAGACTGCGAGATACCTCTGACAATGGTAGCTGCGCTATCGAAAAGATCTTAAGTTTAAACATACTCTTGAAACTTGACACACCTTTTATTTACATTATTATTAGAAGGTATACATCTCACCAGCGATCATATTAATATGATCTGCAACCAAATGTACGATAACAAAATGATTGTTCGCATGAAAAACAGTTTTTCGTATTCACACGAATGGAATAGTTGCGTAAATGAAAACTGAGTTTTGAATTCATTGACATTGAAATATTGAATTCATTACCTCGTTAGTGTCAGAAAGTTAGTGTCAGAAAGTTAGTGCCAGTTCATTTTAGATAATATCATTCAGCTTCTATATTTTGGGCACTTATAATGTCTGGTTTGACACTCCGATAATCAAAATTAGTTTAAGTACTTATTATTGCTTCAAGTAATATGTACGCGAGAAGCAACTCAGGAAATCCGCAGTCAAAAACATATCCCTTTTTCTTCGCTCCCTCGGGTAAAAATTGCCACAAGCCGTTTCATATTTCAAAGGTTTGACTACCCTTCTGTTATCTCTCACCCTGTTTGCGTAGATCTAACAAATTCCCGGATGGGGTCGGCCTGTCAAAATACTTCGGTGCAACGTGTACAGCCGACCGCCTATTGACAGAACCTGATCCGCACATGTCAAGCGTCACTGACTTTATGAAGTATTGTGGAAAGGAGAGCATAGCCTATGATAAGCTAGCAGTTACACACATACACATGATCAGTCGGCCTACATTTCACAGTGATACTCTTTAATTTTCTTATTCTTATTCATATGACTCTTCAAGTAGTAATATCACTGCGTGACACGATTTTGGTAACTTAAAAACTGATTTCTAGTATTGATTTCTGTTAAGTGTATATTGACAATAGATGTTTTTGGTTCTATCACGTCTTGCTTTTGAGATACACGCCGATAGGTTTTGTCCATAGTATTAAATGCTATTTTCAATAACAATATTGTGGTGCGAATCTACTAAGGAAACGGTTGCTACTTTTGCTGTAATGAATGATGTAACAGGATTTTTGAAGAAATTCAAGCTTAATATCGAGTACTCTTCTGTGAATTCTTTAATGAAACCAAAACTTCATAGAAAAGACATGCCTCCTCCTTGCCTCTAAAGACAAATCTAACTAACGGTATTCTATCTCCCCTACATACAATACTCTGCTTAATTAAGAATTTTGTGAAGACAATGTATACAAAGGACGAAGTATTTTGATATTTAAAATCTTTTAAGTTAAATGACGCAAAGTTGAAAGAGGGGATATTTATCGTTTCACAGATTTGCTTGTTAAAACCTTAAAAAACCAAAAAATTGATCAAAAAGTAAACGACAAAGATAATGCACATAAACATCGTTTAACGACTTGATAGAAGTTTTCTTAAATAATCACAGAGTCGAAAACGGCCGATTTTTTAGCGAATAATTTGTGAAATGTATATAAAAAGATGGATTGCCGGATGTCATTAAAATTTATCTTGTTAATTATAATATCTCTTTCTTCTCTTCAAATCTGGAAGTTGTGAGTGATGAACAAGAAGAGCTGTTTAACTAGGATGCAAAAATGCTAGAAGTTCAGTTTCATGGTTGTTGGGAAGCAGCTGTGATAGAAGATCTGGTGGTTCTGGTGTTTAAAGCGAAGTATACTTCCTAAAAATCGAAATCGAAATCGAATATTTTTCATTTATTGTGAACAATATGTACTTTGTACTACATATTCTGTATTTTAGTGTGACCAAATGTATTATTATACGTTTTGTCATTTTTACTTGAATTATTGATAATGGAATAAATCCTGTGTGCAGATTACTTTATTTTTGAATGTTTTTACTAATATTTGTTAGTTACTGTGCCTAAAAAACAGCATGTGATAAGAAAAAAATCGTATGTTTTTATTAGCCGATGTATATGAATAAATAAACTGCAAAAATTGAAATAGGTACTTATTTTTTTAATTTCTAACGGGGTGTAAATGACGAGTAACAGAAGGAACAACGTACCGTCCTAACATGAAGACCAGATAATACGCTTTTCAAAGTAGCATTTTTGTGGAACCACGGAAAACTACCGATCAGAGCAGCCGATCGCTAGAATTCTCCCCCAACCAGCGGCTGCTGACAGGCTAGTGTCGAAAATCCTACCACCGTCTAGGCATGCATCGTAGAAACCCCCCGGTCTTGCCGTGATATCATTTGATGCCCTGAGACACCTTTGCCGGTGTCAGCGAAGGAAATTCCACTATCATGGTCGCACGTAGCCTACCGGAGCGGAGTTTGTCCCCCCTCTGGAAGGGGATGCGGAAGGGGAGGGGAAGATAGGGGAGGGACGGGGCGCGTGGGAGCGGGGCAGGAATGAGCATGTGTGGCCGCGGATCCGCCCCGGGGCGGGGCCATTTTTAGGCGGCGCGGAACAAAGGGCGGCGCGCGGGCGCAGCGGGGCGGGGCGGAGCGGAGCGGGGGAGTAGGAGGCGGGGCGGGGCTAGGGGGACCGCGTTTTGTTGTGGGCGCGATAAGCCTGCACAATAGCCGCTAATCCATTCCCGGGCGACTGACTGGCCGGCCGGCGGCGAGCCGGACGGGGTGTGGCGGCGAGAGGGGAGCGGAGCGGGGCGGAGGGGGGGCTGCGTACACGCGGCCGGGAGGGGCTCAGCTCCGCTGGCACGCGCCGCCGCCCTGCTCCGCGCACGCCCACGCCCTCGCGCCCCGGCCGGATGCCGGAGCAGCTTCCGCCGCCAGCGCCCCGCCCCCCTGCTCCTCTGCATCGCGGTGGCTGTTCGTGTAATTGCACAGTGGTGCGCGGGCTGTCTGTTCGTTTCTGCTGTCTTCGCGAGCCTTTGCCTAATAAGATAAGAGTTTTAGTGAATACGAGCTGACATACTCGGCGATTCAGAGTGCAAAAAGAATTAGTTCTATCTATAGTGCCAAATGGAAGTAATTTGATGAACATTCCTGACGCATCCCATCCTGATTCACCCTACTAAGCCTCCCCTGTTCTGGTTGGATACTACCTGTCCCTCCTCTATGATCTCTGCAAACTCCATCTTGTTAATGAACCACTGTCCTGTTCGGTCGTCCCTATATCCGTCTCTATATGTATTGGGGCACACTTTTTTCTCCAGTACCAAATTTTTATATGTAACGAAAATTTGGGCAAACACTATGAACTAAAACAGTAGCTTAAATTATAATTTCCTAAATGTACTACCTTTAGGTAAAGGCTCCATCGAAATCAGATGATCCCTCAATTAGTTCGGCAGACAAATGGTAAAAACAGTGTTGTGGGCCTTTTATATCAAGAAAATAACAATACAATTTTATTAAAAAAACAACGGTTGTTTTGAAATCAGATATACTTCAATTGATTGATTGAGGCACAAGGTGGAATGTCTGTGGTACAAGTGATGGGGATGTAGACTTTTGAGATGGAGTTCGTGGTGAAATCGATAGGAGTAATAATGCTGCTTGACGGGTATTTTTAGTTAGTCAATAAAGTGAATTGTGAGAAAATCATTGGAGTAGTGAACTTTCAGATGGAGTTCGTAACACATGTGGAGGAGATGGCAACGCTAGAGGTGACCACAGTGTGAGGAACTCGTGAGATTGTGATGGTTTAATGATTCCAGGTGCGTAACTGCTGTCATTATCTCCGTAAATGTAGTTAGTGTGTGTCTTTCCTCAAGAGGTGGGGGTGATCTTTCCCCGCTGAATGGTGATATCGAGCGCCGACCTATCTCTCTGCTACCAGGGGTTTCTCCAACGAGGTATCTCCTACTACAGAAGCACCGTCTCAGCCAAGAAAAGCTCTAAGCTCCAGGACGGATCTTCCTGCATGTGCAGTAGTGTAGTGCATGTGTGTGTTAGGGGGGTGACAGAGCCAGGACCGGGAAGGAAAAACTGCGCGCGTTCATGAAAATAATTATTTTTAATAAACATAAAACTGCCACTGAGCAACTCTTTCTGAGAAAAAAAACAACAAACTGTTTCAACGTTCATTCATTCATTCACCATTGTGTCTCACTAATTCTATATCTTCTATTCTCTCTGAGCGCACATCAGATATCAAAATTTCAGGAGTTCCTCACACTGTGATCACCTCTAGCGTTGCCATCTCCTCCACTTGTGTTACGAACTCCATCTGAAAGTTCACTACTCCAATGATTTTCTCACAATTCACTTTATTGACTAACTAAAAATACCCGTCAAGCAGCATTATTACTCCTATCGATTTCACCACGAATCCCATCTCAAAAGTCTACATCCCCATCACTTCTCCCGCAGACATTCCATCTTGTGCCTCCCTGACTCCACTTCAAGCGCCACCCCCTCGTTCAGCCATCAACGTCATTCCAACCCCTGGTCGCGTTTTGTGACGTCCCCTACGCTGAGCTGCGTTGACGTATGGGGCGCGTCGGCCGCGGGAGTCGGGGGCGGGCTGCTAGCGGCCGATACCTCGCGACGCATAATCCACCGCCAGGCGCCTGATCAGCGCCGAGCCCACCGAACAACGGATGTCGCGCAAGCTGGGACAAAGGCAGCGGGGCGCGTTCGCGGGGGCGGGGACAAAGGGAAGACTGCGACAGTTGCGGGCCGCGCGCGTTGGGGCTGCGGCGAAAGGATGAATGAGTCAGTGGAAGGAAGGTGGGTTTGTAGCGCGGACGGGACGAGAAATGCGTTTACCAAGCAGAAGATGACGCGTTAGGGATGAATGGGGAGCTTTATGCCTCTTAATAAGAGGATATTATGACAATGGGGAGCGGATTATTCGGTGGTAAAGGAATTCATTGGGGATATTATGAGCGGAGGCACTGAATCGGAGTGCGGGAATCGCCTGGGACTGCAAAGTCATGGAAAGACTTAAGAAGATTTACCTAGTGTCAAAAATTGTGTGAACCGCGTAGAAAGGGAAATTAAATATTTTCGTTAAGTATTATTGGAAAGTATTGTCTGTGTGTTATGGAGTCGAGGAGTATATCCCATTTACGTACTTTTTTTAATGACTAAACTCTAATAAATTCTAAGGTAAATATTTTATTCATTTTTATATGAACTTATTAGTATATAATATGGTTGGTGTAAATATGTACAAAGAATCACATTAAATCAATCAATTCCTGAACCGCAAAAACCAGGCTGCTATTACTTTCTTAACCTGGTTTCTTTTTCGTTCATTCAGAATTTTTTTTCGAATTATTTCTGTAGGTACAAGGGAAGCTCACTTATCTTTTCCGAGAGACAAACAAACACACTTGCAACAAAAGGGAAACTCAAACTGCCAAATACTGTCATAGTATTTAAAGAGATAATTCTTCTAAGTAGCCATATTTCTGATCCCAACTAAGAGATGAACAGTTTTATGAAGTTAATGTAAATATATCATCGTAAATTTCTATACTTGCCTTTTTTAGTTACAGAAGTCAACGATTGTCTGCTCAAGAAAGATAATTCATGATTATTAAAGTTCATGACGGAAGTGGTCCCATTCAAATCAGTGTCATTAATACTCGTGTATATGTACTCTAGAGAGACGTGATTACCCATTCTAGACCCACACGTGATTACACGCTCGGTCACGCGGGCTCCGAGGGTCAAAAGGTAGGCCGTAAACAAAAACCGCCTCAGAGGCCGTCTAGTATGAACGCTACAATTTTGAACTGTTCTGAGAGCGGTGACGCTTCTGTGTGACTGACAGCAGGCGTTAGCCACTAAGCGTCACAGCGGTGCGACTACTCCACTCGTGTGAATACCTCCATTTAAACCAATGCTTTGCCGGTAGACGCCCCACTCGCAAGTGGCGCCGTGTGAAGAGGCCCTAAGTGATGTTTGGTTCCTACTAGGGCAGTGGATGTCGCTTTGACGAGGGTTATACAAGGACCCACAAAAATACAAGGACCGTCAAATATTCCTGACGGAACATGTTAGAAGAAGGATTTTACTACATATAGCATGAAGAATTTACTTTTTCACTATCAGAATCCTATCAGAATTTTTCTGGCAAAAACTCATCATTCTTTGTATGAAGTATGCGTGAAAGTAGAAAGGCATGGAAACCTTATTCCCCCACATGTTAATCATCGAGTTAATCGTTACTCCTGAGCATGTTAAAAAAACATTGAACCACTCAATGGAAATTATAATATTGATGAACAAACTTATGTTTTGTACTAAAATTTAATTTTTTTTTACATTTTTACATCCTTCACTTTCGTCATATTGTCAATTTGATTTATTTTTTTACAAATTGTCCATATAATTTAGGATTTTTGTAATAAATGTAAATATAGCATTGTTAATGGTATCGGTATTAATTAACTGTTAGTATTTCAAATTTTTCATGTAAATTATCTATATTTCTTACCACAAGTGATGTAACTCCATTTTGGTCTATATACCAAGTTTTTAAATGAACAATTAATCAGTATTGTCAAAACGAGTTGAAATATTCCTAAACGCACAAAGAAAAAAATAAAATAAACTATTGGTAAATGTTCTCTAACAACTCTAGTAAAACATTTCATAGCTCGGAAGAAAAAATAAAGTGATTTATACTATTCGGGCTTTAAGAAACACATTTTTGTCAATAGGTGTCAACAGCATCCTTGTCCATATTCTTTGCTCACTACAAAATCATATGATCATTAGCACTTTGTTGAAAGAAATTCCTCATTCCGTTAGTCGAAACACTACGACCGCAAAGCCAGGGCGCCGGCGCGCGAATGTCTGCCTGAACATTCTGCGAAGTCGTCAGCGCCTCCACCCCGCCCACCCTTTGGCGGTGGCACCACACGCGTGAGGTGCGGGAGTGGGAGAGGGGGAGGGGGGAGGGGGAGGGGGAGGGGGGAGGGGGAAGGCGGGGGCCGGAGCGAGTTCCCTGGGAAGGGCGGCGCCCTGCACGAGAGAGGAATTCTCAGGGGCCGCCGCCTCCGCCGCCGCCGCCCCCGCCTCCGCCCGGTGGCCACAGCGCCGCAACGGCGAACGTGAATTCGTGTCCGTCAAGAAATGTGCCCAATGATCCGGAAACCGTCGTCGGGAAAGAGGTCGACGTTGTAACAGCGGCGGAGGAGAAGGCGGAATTGGAGGCGGAGGTGAAGGAGAAGGCGAGGGCGGAGGTAAGCACGGGGTCGATGGAGAGGCGGGGCGAGAATGAGGAAGAGAAGACGAAAGAGGTAAAGGTTGTGATGGGGTGGGCGCAGGAAATAATTGGAAACGAGGAAGAGATGGAACAGGATAAAAGGTTGTGTGATTAACTGGGAGGTTGTTTAACAGGCGGGATAGTTAAGAAGTGGAGGGGTTAAGAGGCATAGGTGAAGAGGAGAGGCGGTTTAAAAAAGTAGGGCGGGTAAAAATTTGAGGTGAAGAAGAAACGAAGCATGAGAAGGAAGGGAAGAGGTGAAGGCATGGGGAGGAAGGTGATAACCGATATGTTTCAGTGATGGGAAGGGGGTGGGACGAAAAGGAGAAGGGATGAGAAGAATGCAGGGGTGGGAACGTGGCGGGGGTCGTAGTGGAGGCAGGGGGAGGCGCGGGTAGTGAGGCGCCATGCGAGGGGACTGGTGGCGGAACCGGGCGCGAAGGGAAGAGGCGGACCGGGAGAGGTGGCTCAGGGCATCAATATGCCACTGCAGTCCCTCTAACTGGGAGATCCTAGATTTCGAGTCCCGACGGGATAGGATATGCACACTAGCTAGGTCGAGTTCAGTTGCTATCTGGATTAAAATTCTAGAAGCAGGCTGCCTTGATCGTTAGATCCCGGGTTCTGCAATCAATACCTGGTAAAAACCATAACAAACGAGCCTCGGACCGCGCGCATTCTTTCCTTCCCCTTCCTTCTAAACTCAACTCCTACATACAGACTTACTCCAACTACAGCACATGCCGGGAGACCGGTCGGAAGCTTAGAGCTTCTCCCAGCTGGGGCGGTGCCTCGAAGGTGGGAGATACCTGGTGGTGGAAAACCCCAGTAGCAGGCGGTAGGCCGGCGTCGGAACTCGCCATCCAGCGGAGGGAAACATGCACTACACTTACGGAACTAATTACTTTGGCAGTTTACGCGCCCGGAATCACTACCAATCTGTCAATATCAGAAGAGGCGGGCTGGTGGGAGATTCACGTGGCAGTCGATGTCAGAGGGGACGTGCGAGGCGGTGGCGCCGAATGGGGGGGGTCTGCGAGAGGATACGTGAGGAAGGATGAGGGCGTGTGTGGGAGACCGCACGTCGAGGAAAAGGGCGGAGTTGGGGCACGCGCAGAGTGGAACCGCTGGCTGCAGCATTCTGGAAGAGAACTTCACGGAAAGAGGAGACGCAGTGCGGGCCGTAAAGTGGAGCAGTCAAGCGAGATGGATCAGCAGACTGCAACGATCCGATCAGATATAATATATTTTGTGATTGCAGCTCTTTAAGCCAACAAGAGAATGCAGCAATGCTAAAGAAAGTTTTAGAAATGGAATGTTGTTCATGTTTTCTTCTGCAAAATGATCTTAATTGCGAACTCAAAAGAGCAAAGATGAATTCACTGAACAGAAATAATCGGAGCATGGAAAACTTATTAGGGCACCTCAAAATTACAATTTAAAATAGCATACAACTAAGGAGTTTCAAAAGTAAACTAACTGAATAAATAAATGAAAAAAAATAAACGAACGAGTGAGAATATCTTAGAGACTAGTTCTATTGACCTTTTCCTACAAATAAAACCAAGAAGATTGTGACTAACATACACGCTTCAATTATAAATATTCTAAAGCAGAATGTGATACTCGCAAGAGCTGATCTGGTAGTATTATATTTATCGACCAGCATTAAATTATTTGATACAGAAGAAATTAGTGAAGTTAAAAGGAAACTTTTAAAACAGAATAAAGAAAATGCATGCAATTGGAAAAAAGGTAATCAAGAGCTGGAAAACAAAAGTAAATTAATAGGAACGCATGCAAGTGCTAAAGTTCATAATCCCGAATGCCACAGAAAATACAAGGAATCGAAAGAGCAGCCCAAAGTTGCGACTACGGCTGAGGGGACGTGGAGCGTATGGAAGCCGCTGCAGCAGTCACGTAGCGGCAACCGGGGTGAGGGTGGGGGTGGGGGTGGGGGTGGGGGAAGACAAGGGAAGCAGCGCTGGGAAGGGCGCCACAAGACGCGTGCGCGGTCGGAAGGAACGCAGGCCGGGTGTGAGCGAACTGAAGGGCGAGGCTGGGCAGAGGAAGAGTGTAGTAGGTGGAAGGGCTGCTGGGGGATGGGGGAGACGCACGTGTTTGAAGCAGGTAGCGAAGGAAATTGGAGGAGACGAAGAAGAGTTGAAGGTGGAAAGAGTCGGGTGATTATTTAATAATTATTTTAAGGATGATTGAAGGAGAACGGAAGAAACATGAAAAGGGGGAAACAAGAAACAGTGAGGAAAGACCGGAAAGGACTGAAGAAAGTGGAGGACTGACAAAGAGAGAGATGTGATATGAGAGATAGGAAGAGACGATTGTGAGGAAGGGTAGAAAAAAGGGAATGGTGAGCGAGAACCAATACAGAAGCTGGTGGAGACGAAATAAGAGCCACATGGAAAAAGGTTAGTGAAGTTTTAATGAAGGCGTAGAAAGATTAGTAAAAACGTGAATGGTAGAGGAAACGGAGATTAAACGTATGAAGGAGAAATACTGTAAAATGCCATTAGAGGTGGATGATAGCTGACGGAGGTGGGCGGGGAAAGTTAGTTGAATAGAGTCAGTGGAAATGACAGGTAATGGCAGAATCAAAGCCGTGTTTTGACGACACAATGGCAGTTGGGGAAAAGAAAGGTATAGGGAAAGCGTTGGAGAGCGCGGGGAACCTATACAGGTATGTGAGGCGTGTGACGGTACAATGGCAGGAAACAAGTGCATAGAAGTGATGAATGGCGTGAAGTTGATGTGTTGGCGAGGGGAGAATTAGAGGGGGACGGTGTGAAGTGGAAGTGAGGCGGGAAGAGAGGAACTGACAAATCTGGGCGAATCATGATGGGAAAGAGGATCGGGATGGATTGGAACAAAGCGAGATGGAGTGCACGAAGCGGGTCGAGTGGGGGTTAGCAAGGAGATGGAAGAGAAGAGTGGAAAGGATAGAGTGAAATAGGAATGACGAAAGGGTAGAGTCGACAAGGAAGATCATCTACGAACCGTGGGAGTGCCGTGACATCGCATTGATTGATTTGTAAGCGATTCCGGGCACGGCAATTGCTAAGGTCATTAGTCTCGTAAGTGTATGTGTAATATATGTTGTTTCCTCGAGAGGTAATCTTCCCTGGCAAGATGGTGAGATCCAGCACCGAACTACCTATCGGCAATTGGGTGTTTTCCCAATCGGGCATCTCCCACGAGCGGTACCTTCTCAGTTGCGACAATCACTAAGCTCTCAACCGGTCTCCCAGCATGAGTGGTAGTGTAGTGCATGTAAGTGTGTAAGTAAGGGGTGAGGCAGAACAAGGAAGAGGAAGAAATGATCGCGTGCGGCCTGTAGCCCGTTTGTTAGGGTACTGCTTTGGAATTCGCCCGGTATTGATTGGCTAAACCACGGAAAACTACGGATCAGAGCAGCCGGCCGCTTGAATTCTCCTACAGGCAGCAGCCGAACTCGACCTAGCCGACAAGCCAGTGTCGACAATCCTGCGTCGTCAATCAAGTCGGCGCTCGAACCCAAAGTCCTCCAGGTCAGAGTGACATCAGTTAGAGCGTAGGCTTCCGCGGCCGGAGTCACTATTTACTAGGCTGTCCGGTGACGCCGCGTCCATGGCGAAGGTGCCGACGTTTCGGTCGCCATTCTGCAACCTTCCTCAGGGCGTATTGCGCGGAGATGGGCTGCGCACGAGCACCGGCACTTAGGTAGAGGAGAAACCAAGCCCCATTTAAACTCGTGCGCAGCCCATCTCCGCGCAATACGCCCTGAGGAAGGTCGCAGAATGGCGACCGAATCGTCGGCACCTTCGCCATGGACGCGGCGTCACCCGGACAGCCTAGTAAATAGTGACATCAGTTGCTGCCCTGAGCTACCTCTCCCGGGCCGTGGCGTCGCGAGAGGCGAGCGAGCGGGGGAGTCGGCGGGGAACGAGGGTGGGCCCGACGCGAGCGCAGGCTGCTGACGGCAGCGCTTCTATGCGCCGCGCCGCACCACTTGGTGAGGACGCGAGCGGAAAATCATAAATAGGAGACAGGCGCGTGACGCAAGGCAGGATGGAGCTTAAGAACGTGAAGTTCCAATGGAGGCGAATAGAAACTGAAGCAAGCCTCGCGAACCGTGCCAATCTGAAAGTTCTCGAAAGATGGGCCCCGATTATCCAAAATCGTTTGCAGTTGGTCATAGTAGAAAAATATTAACCTCACTGAAGCGGATTAACTGTAATCAAACAATAGTACTGGTGCTACAACTGTTCAAACTTTCCCCAAGTATTAATAACGCTTACGTAATACATCTTACTAACATTTTAGCCATGTCTTGAAAAACGCATTCAAACTAAGTGAGATAAAATACAGATCTTTAAATTTTTGTATTTTATAAAATTTAAATAAAAATGACATTCTGCCAGATTTCAGTGTATTGTGCTCTTCTCACACACCAACCTACATGATCAACAAATAAAATGTCAAGTGAACGTGGATTCGAAACAGAAACATCCAGCTCGTCATCGTGCTAACTGCCGTACACCCAAATAGCACTTGGAATCAAATGACAATATCGGTACTTTTTCATTTAAGAAAATTCACTAAAAAACGCAAAAGCTATAATTAAAACAACAACAACAACAACAACAACAACAACAAACGATCACGAGATAATTCGAAAGGTTTCCAAAACTACTCATTTTTGAAAATTTTGTTGATGAAACCAACATGTATACATAGATATATCCAACACAGTGAATTAATAGTCGAATTCAAGACGCAAAATATTTGTATACAAGAAAAGGATGCTATGAAGATTAAGTTTCATAACAAGCAAACAGCGTTTCAGGTAATGTCATGTACTCAGGTAAATTGACAAGCCCAAATAAATTCTCCATCATGGAAACCATGGGTGAACTGTGACATATGAATTTTAAATGAACTTAGAGTAATTGTACTCGTGAATAAGTCTTCATTCATCAACTCAACTGATTATTTCATATTAACTATTTGAACAATTTTCATACATGGCAAGCAAGTTTAAATTATTTCGCATCAGTACTTGAACTCAAATTATGAATCCAAATTAACATATTTGAAAAAAACATGAATAAATTATTACACGCCATGTTTTAACTGATGAATACAATTAACATATGTTATCAAATGTGGTAAAGAATTATTGTGCATCAGTGTTTCAACTGAACTTAGGAATCCATTAAAATATTTGAATAAAATCTATAAATTGTTACACACCATCTTTTTTAACTACACTGATTAGTGATTCTGGATGGGTCATCAGCTAAGATTAGTCCCGTAAGTGTAGTGCAGCGCCCAGCGGGGTGTTCCCCAATCAGCATACCCCACCAGCAGGGCACCGCCTCACCCAGGACAACCTCTAAGATCCCGTTCAGTCTCCCGGCATGTAAAGTAGTGCAGTGCAAGTAAACGTAAGTGAGGGCAGAGGATAGGACACGGAAGACGAAGAAATGATCGCGCGCAGTCCGAGGCCCGTTTTTGAGGGTACTGGTGCGGTACTGGATTGGTGGTGATCGGAGATACCACGGAAAACTACCGAGCAGAGCAGTCGGCCACTACAATTGTAAACTGAATTCGACCCGGCTGAGAATAAAATGTCGAAAATCCTGCCCTCGTCGGGACGCGAACCTAGGACCTCCCGGTCAAAGGCATAGCAGTGGCATCAGTTAAAGCCCTGAGCCACCTCTCTCGGTCAACTCTACTGATGAATCAAATTTACGTATTTGAAGAAAAGCGTGAATGAACAACTACGCATTATATTTTACAACTTAACTGATGAATCCATATAAAAGTTTTTGAACATGAACAAATGATTATACTTCAGTGTTCCAACTCAATTGATAAATAATATATTTGAATAAAAGGATGAATAGATTACTGTGCAACAATATTCCAACTCAATTGATGAATGCAATTCAAATATTTGAAAGATACTCACTAGCCAGCTAGAATAAATTATTAATAATCAATGTCGAGACTGGACAAATAAATACTGTTGATTATAAATAAATTGAGTGTTTAAATTAATTAACAAAATAATTCAATAATAATATGAATTTGACATTTTCATACGGTTGTTTTTTCTCTGGAACATGCCCACATGGCGATCTCAAATATATTGTTCGGAACCTATGATAAACAAAATAATCACTTACTCATTTAACCAGTCAGTCTATTGGGTCATCTTGAATGCCGCTCATTGAAATGCATTTCACCACACCCTCTCGGAAGATTTTCCACACGCAATAAAAAAAAAATAGGCCTCACTCACGACGGGTAAAATGGCGACCTCGCTCACCACGACTTATTCACCAACAACTCATCACTGCCTTTCTTCTTCGTAGCGGAAGGGCCGCCCGCGTCATCCCCACCCGACCAGTAGAGCGAGCCCCAAATTCCACGATCCCCTGGTCGCGTGCGAAGGCTCGATTCCTGCAGCGCTGCACAACGGATGGCTGCCGCACTACCAGAGCCGCGATTTTTGGAGGCGGCGGGCACGGCATGTCCATAACGCTGGCTGACAGACCAGAGCAGAATACAAAGAAAACTAGCTCATACTTCTTGACTAATTAAGTGCTCTATTGCAAAATTTTTCAGGCTCTCGTAGTTTTCTCAAAAATCAATGTTCAGTCAGCTTTAGAATAAAGCAGGCTGACACAGAATCAAAAACAAACGTTACCACAAATCTAGTTATACATGAATTATAGGCTCGCAAAAAATACTATTATTTTTTATTACAACTATAAATAAATATCAAATTGCAACTTCAATTCTTAGAGTAAATAAAACTTACTGATTAATTGCGAAGAGAGCCGAACATACAAAATCTGACGCTTATTCATATAATAGCGTGCAACTGTTAATTTAAGGCAAGAAATAAGTGCTTGTCAACTTTGGCTGAAAAGGTTCCAACAATACAACCAACTGCTCAAGAAAACAGTGTATTTTGAACATATTAAGCATATAATTACGGACCATCGTGACCTAGAGGTGGAAAATCCTTTATAAAGTGAGAATTAACGGAGAGACGAGAGATCTTCTTAATGAAAAAATGCATCTGTATGTCTATTTTATATTCTCTACCCCAGTGGCACGCTATTTGGTCGTGACTGCCGCACTGAGGGGAGCGTATTTACGCATCATCCTTTTAGTGTTGAAAACCACAACCTCTCAGCCAGAGACACACTGCTCGTGGCCATGCGACGGTATCAGAAAGTCATACTACTCTGGGTTGTGACGAATTTGGCGTTGAAAAGAGTCAGTAAGTAGTCCTACTACAGCCACTAGACCATGAGGTAGTGTATATTTTTTTGAGTTTCTGAATCAGTTTTACAATGGTTGAAAAAAAAACATAAAACTCTAACCTTAGATGAAAAGGTCAAACTTATAGAAGCAAGAGGAACACATAAGCTGTCAATCAAAAATATTTAATATTCATTTATTCGTGATTTCCACCTACCAATCAATATCCATAAAAACATTATACGTTAATTATTAGTCATGTAATTTACTAGTTCCAGGGTTTACTAGTGTCAGAGACGCTTATACGCTGCCGGTATGGTAGTTTCATTAATTTCATTTTTCAAATTAGTATTTGATTATTATTATTATTATTATTATTATTATTATTATTATTTGATTTTTAAATACATAATTCAGTTTATTGAACTACATATATGTAATGATGGATTAATACTTCTTCTTAAACTAACTTAATACTAATAGTACACCAGGAAAGTCCCTCCGCACCGAGCTGAATCAGGGCCTCGTGTTAAAATTGCATTTATGTTGGTAGCAACCAGAGCTTAGGGAACCATGTGAAGGGGATAACATTTCGAGCCTCTATTATGAATGTGGCGAGTACACAGTTTACATTTTCAAGCCGCAGCTTGTGCTACCAACATAATTTCTGCTGCACGTACTCTCACCCACAAAGTGCCACTGTGGAGAAACTTTCATGGCGAGCTATATTTACAGGGTAGACCACCTAAGTTGGCCACAGCAAATACCTTGAAAACGGTTTGACGTATGGAGATGCTATTTGCGCCATATTGTTGCAACTGATGGGGGCAAATAACATGTTTTTACTTGAAGTAACTTTAGGGATATTGACACAACTTTGGTTTTTGTAACTGGAGGTATATTTGTTTCTGCATCATTTTAAAGTTCCTGAAAAATTAAATACAATGATGCATACCCATTACACAATGCATAAGCTTCTCTCTACGAACATTCCTGATCTTCAGGTGTCAAAAAAACAATACATATTCTTTGACGTGTCACTATGACGCTAGCCAGGACGCGGAGTAACAGATGCCGAAGACGGGTGAGCTGCAGTTCACAATATACATGCGTGTAAAGTGTTTGTATGTATTGTAAATTTTCTGAGACTATTAAGGTGTGATGATAGTACATTACGCTTTGAATCTTGTGTTTAATTAATTTAACAAATTATTCATTGATGAGAAAAAAATATTAACATTTTTCCAATGGAGGTCAAAAACAAAATTTGATAATGATGAATTTATTTTTCTTATGTCAAAAAAATTGAATAAATACTGTATGTTTCCAATGTGCGGTAACTAATTATCTTTCAAGTGTGGTTTATCCACGAGAAAGAAAAACCTCGCGAGTGTACTCTCTATGCGCCAAATCACTTTCCGTTATTTGGCACTTTTTATGGCGATACGTTCAATTACATCCCGGAGGAATTTTGCAGATACGTACATTTGTGTTTCAAGAGAGGAGGTATAAGAAGTGGGCACAAAGCTGTTCGGAGGGTGTGAATTAATTAAGCGTGCCTTTGATCACTCTGTGAGAAAAACAAGCGCCCGGCAGGTGCGCTGGCTGCGGCGACTGCCCGTCAGCTGCAGAGCACCCGCGCATCACAGCGGCGGCACTACTCCAGCGCGCGCTCTTTGTCCGCGCGGGCGACTGCGGCGCAGTGGGGGAGGTCGAAGTAGTGGGGGCGATGGTGGAGGCATATATAGGGTGGAGATGGCCATGTAGGTGTTGGTGGATGTGGCGATGGAAACTGGTGTTGGCGACGGTGGGATCAGTGAGGTTGGCAGTGGAATTTGAGGTAGAGTTGGTGGTGGAGTTGGTGGAGGAGTTGGTGGAGGAATAGGTGGAGGAATAGGTGGAGGAGTTGGTGAAGGAGTTGGTGAAGGAGTTGGTGAAGGAGTTGGTGGAGGATTTGGTGGTGAATTTGGTGGTGAATTTGGTGGTGGATTTGGTGATGGATTTGGTGGTGGATTTGGTGGTGGATTTGGTGGTGGATTTGCTGGTGGATTTGCTGGTGGAGTCGGTGAAGGAGTTGGTTGAGGAGTCGGTGGTGGATGTGATTGATGAGTCGGTGATGGAGTAGGTGGATGAGTTGGTGGTGGAGTCTGCGGTGGAATTGGTAGAGATGGAAGTGGCGGGGGTGAGGGTATTGGCAGTGGTGGTATTCGCGATGTAGCTGCGGTTGGGTACGGCACCAATGTCAATAGAGGCAGTGACAAAGAAGGTTATAAAGACTCCGGGGGTTAGTTGGTGTGAGGATGAAAACGCAAGAGTGGAAATGGTAGGTAAAAAGCGACGGGGTCGGGGGAAACTATGGTAACGATGTCGTTGATCACAGAAGTGGTGGTGATGGCGTTAGTGGTCATAGTGATGGCGATAATTAAGTGTAGGATAGAAGCTAGGGCGGGCGCTAGGGCAAGGGATAGAGCAGCGTAAGGGAAAGTTCCACTGCGAGGACTGAATTAAATAGGGCAATAGGAGTAGGGCGGGGGTTGGGGTGGAAGTTGAGCGTCGGAGGGAGCGGTGGGAAGGTCGGTTGCGGTGGCAGCGGCTAGAGCGGCAGGGGTGGAGCGGCGAAGCACCAGGGGTGGGCGAGCTGACACACTCCTCCGCTCGCGCAATTGCGACCGCCCATCCACATCCACTCGCGAAAACGAGCAAACGCAGCTCCATCCCGCAAGAGCCCCGGCCACGCCCCCTCGCGCCGCGCTCCGCCTCGCTCGCACTGGAGAGCAAGCTCCATCCACCCTCCACTTGAACCGGTAGTCGCCACCACCATCACAGAAGCTTCTCCCGGCTGGGAAGGTACCACGCTGGAGGGTGATACCTGTTTGAGAAAAAAATCCGAGATGGTGGGAGACACCTGGTTGAAGAAAATTCCCGCTGTTGGCAGACACCCGGTTGGGGAATGAACTCCGCCGCCGGTAGATACCTTGCTAAATAAATCTTGGAAAATCACAGCTGATGCGAGATTCTTGGATGGGGAAAATCCTCGCTGGTGGGAGATACATGGTTGGAGAGAATCATCAGTGATGGGAGATATCTGATTGTGGAAAATTCTAACAAGCCCACGTAGGTCGGCGCTGGATCTCGCCAACAACCGTGGAAAGATCACCACCCACCTCCGTGAAAAAAAAGACAAACATGCACGACACTTATGGAACTAATGACCGTAGCAGTTTACGCGCCCAGAATCACTAAGCAATCAGTTATAAAAAAACATCACCGCCTCCGATACACTGTAGCTTTACGCTACATCATTATAACGAAGAAAACACGTACCTTCGCGTAATACATCCACACCACCTTCGAATATCCACTGCTATCTGCATTACATCATCTCTACTAAACTATTCCGTGGTTTCTCCGATCAACACTAGGTGAATGCCGGAGCAGTACCCCCTTAAACGGGCCACGGACCGCGCGCGATGTTTCCTCATTCTTCCTTGTCCTATCCTCGCCCTTTATACACATACACTTACATTAACACGCACTCCACTACCACACATGCCGGGAGACTCGTCAGGAGCTGCGAGCTTGTCCCGGCTGAAGCGGTGCCTCGCTGGTGGGGAGAACCCCGCTAGCGGACGCTAGGTCGGCGCCGGATCTCCCCACACAGTGAGGGAAAGATCACCGCTATCTCCCGACCAAAACATGCAGTACACTTACGGGACTAATGACTCTGGTAGTTGATGTGCACGGAATCAGTAAAAGAAACAATCAAACCATCTACTAAACTACTTACCACCGGATCTGCGACATCTAGCTCCAAACACGCAGAATTTCATTTTTAATATAAACCCCTTCCTTAATCAGAGAAAAGAGCGTGTCTAAAGCTACTCTCCCGACTTTTCTTCAAGCATCTGCCTTCACCATCTTCATCCTTATCAACGTTACTGATACTATGTACTTGCAGACAAACCAAACCCTCAATTTATCTCACAGCCACCTTACAACAATCTCATACCTTTCCATTTCTGCAGTCAGTGATATAATGGTTTTATCCATCAACCGAACACAGCGTGGATATAGTCCCACTCCGTCACTCTTCGACTCCCAGCTGATTAGTCACCAGTTCATCTGTGCTATACAAGAAGGTTACATATATCCTTACTATTAGTGACTATAAGGCTATACTTGAAATGAATAATTTGTTGGGGAAATGACAGGATTTTGATGATACCCAACGAGTGGAACTGCAAACGGAAGAAACCTGCTTTGAACTCGCCCCGTCCACCGCAATATCGAAGGGCATCGATTGGGATTTGTACCAAGGTACCCAGTAATGAGAGACGAGCGCTCTGACACCAGGGGTTGCCCCGATCCATTGAGAACACCCACTGCAGTCTTTATAACCAACACCCTCTTGTTCGACATACACGCAGTCACCGTCGCCACAGCCCCTGCCGCCGTCGCCTCTTTCGCCGCAGGCCCGCGGCAAAACAATGGACGCGGTAATTGTCAATAACGCATTTGCATCCGCCCGCCCCGCCCCTCCACGCCGCGCCCCGGCCCCTCCGGAATACTCCGCGCCAGCGAGGGTTTTTGCGGCGCTGACAATGATGATACCTGGAATGGATTGGAATATTTTGGAGCGCGCGTCAGCACATTTGGGGATATTTACAATCTCAGTTCTTCCTATCGCCGCGCGTTTCGCCCGAAACTTCGCCAGTCCGAATGCAAAATGTAGGTGAATGGAATTCGCCGCGATTTTAGGTTGGACGTGCTCCTGACGGTGATGTTACTCGATTGCAGGCTCGTGGCGGTTTTTCATGTTTATGAATGATTTCTGGGAAAAGGTTCGAGGAAGCTGCGGTTTTACACATTCGAAATACATTGGTTTTGTGTGACATTAGATTTTTTGGGTTACTTATATGTTTACCTTTACATGTTTAATAAGCTTTTTTTTTTTCAAAAATTGAGTATTATTTCAACACCGACGCTTGATAATATTTTAAGTTTACTATTGATTTTACGAGTTTCTATCTTACATTCTGGCCTTACCACTTTTCTATAGTAAAGAGAAACTGTAATGCTGAGGCAAAACATAGGAGTTTTTTTCGTCAAAAATATTCATATATACGACCCCTAATACCAAAACGTGAAATAATTTTGTAAATTTCTTCTTCCAACCCGGCGTGAAGTCAAATACACGTTTTGTGGATCGCCGGTATGCCGAAAAATTCATTGACTGCAATACGTCTGTCTGCCAGTCCGTCTACGGTAAACGCAAGCACCTAAATAGTACAAAAGATATTCTCCAAAATTTATATTCCCGTCGATCTAAACGAAATCAAGACTCTGAGAATTTGAAACGTTTATTTTGATTTTTGGGGTTACATTACATGAATATCAACATTTCCAAACTTTTCTAAAAAATAACTTCAAATCTCTTAAAATACGACTCTTAAAATAACGGTTCTTTTTTTTAATAAAATATTTGAATGTTCAAAAATTGCAAAGAATTTTTACTTAATGGAATTTGTTCCTCAAAAGTAGAGCTTTAAGTAATGTCATCTATTACTGTTTAAAAGTACTAGTGGTTTCGCGTAATTTTTGCAATCTTTGAAATTGCAAGATTGAAATTCAATATATTTCACGACATATCAGCTCGCAAAACAATGATAACGCCGGGACATGGCAATTTGAAATTTTCGCAATTATTTCTTATTGTCGTGGAAAATGTTTGGCAGAAAAGAACCGTGAATAATTATCGGTGATCACGATGGAACTTACTTTTGGAATGACGAATTTGAGTTAATGTTTTACCTTTAAAATCGCATTTAATACACTGCGGCTTTTAGTGATTTTTAGAGGTGGTGGTTGAGATGTGCTAATACCGGCAAAAAATAGCGGTACATATAAGATTATTTAACCGTTATTAATACGAAAAAATACGTAATGTTGTAGCACCACTATTAGTCTAGCCTGTAACTAAAGTGGTATATGGTACGAATCTCAGAGTGACTTCAGACCAGTTAAGAATTGACTAACATTAAAACCATCTACCAATAATAAAGTAGTAATTTTGTTACGCAGCACATACACTTAGAGAGTTCGGAGCTGGTGTAAGTAGTAATTTTGTTACGCAGCACATACACTTAGAGAGTTCGGAGCTGGTGTTGGCTGGTGGGTGGGTGGGTGGGGGTGTCCCGCTGGGGGAGATTCTTTGGGGGGAAATCCCCCACTCGCCGGCAAGTAAGTTGGTGTCGCATCTCACCAGCGGAGAAGGTACACCGTCTCCTTTCGAATTAAAATAATCAGAACACTGACGGGACCAATGTTCACAGCTGTTGACGTGTCCAAGAAGATCTATGTGAAACACAAAGATTGTTAAAATACAAAACCACATGCACGGTTTCTACAAGAAAGCAGGCAACGTAAAGGTCCTGTCACATACCTCATATAAGATGGTCTGACCTCCCGCTGAGCGCAGTTCACACTATTCGGTGGTCCGGCATATGCCTCTTTAACCGAGCACGTGTAGGAGTCAGTTGCTGGTCACGTGAGGGAGGGCTTAACATGATACTCCTGGCTGACATTGGTGAGCATTGGGTGAAAAACAAAACGACTGGAAAGTACACCTATTAAACTAGAGACTCAGTTTTTTTCGTTTATTTCAGGTTTCAGGGGATGCGTATTCATGCCGGGTACGCACTGTGTTCCTCATTGGGACACATACTAACCTTTAACACTCCTAGATCTGTGGTCAGCAGACTCACAAGGCCTTCCGCGACATCACACATACATGAAGGACAAGGGGCAATCCATGCCCACGCGGGTCTCGAACCGGCGACACCTCCGACAGAAGCGCAAAGTCGGCATTCTCTCTAGCAACCTCCGCCGTCCAGGTAGGAGAAACTAATTCTTCGTAGTGTAGTTTACGTATAGTAACAATCACAACTGATAATTTTACGCTACGCAGCTTGCACAATTCAGTTGACAAAAATCTGGATTGGTGACTGTCAGCCTGAAATAGCGGCCACCCGTACGACTCTCGTACGCGGCGGCGAGCTGGCATAGCAGGGGCACTACCTTTCCATAAAGCCCTGACACATGGAAAAGTTGGGCATTTACAAATCGATCAATTCTCTGAAAATGTTATTGGTTAATGGCTAAAAATTCACGATATAATGAGGGAATGAAAGGCATTTATCAGAATAGTTATAATGTTTACATTGTTATGTTCTGTTAATACTCCCTGGAAATATCATTAGCATCAGGCAAACTGCATATGACGATCCGTAGTGCTAATCAGAGCACCTATCCAATTCTAGGAACCGAAAGACATATGAATTGGAGGAAACAAAAACGTTCGATGTTCTGGAAATTCAAATTTTGAAGAGCAAGCAATGGTTCTCAGTTCCGGACATAGATAATTTTTTTCTTGATATTAATAGCTGAAGAACACTACAGACGTTACAGAGTTCACGGACAACGAACTTTCTTGCATAGCACGTTGAATTTATATTTTAAAAAGTTTCCTATCGCGAACTTAAAACCGGCAAAATGTGACATCGAACCTTTTTGTTTTCACCGATTCATATCCTAACCCTATCATATCCCCATTTCCCATACCGAGACCTACAGAAATTGAAATGAATAAAGAGGGTTCGCGACAGATATCCTCGTGGCTCTTTCGTGGCCACAGCGACTTCCTCATTGCTCCCTAACAATTCAAATCATAACATTTGTCTATCACATTACGAAAAGCTGGTTTTGATAGCGATGCGGAGTCGTCAGTTAATTATTAGCGTTAATTATTCTGTGTGCCAAATTCAGTTATGGGATTGCAAACCCCTTGTATTTTCACGTCCAAAATATATATTTTTTGTCCTAATGTTAGCTTTTCCGGTTTGTATGCCCGTCCGTTCGTCCGCCTGACACCAGAGCGTACCCGGGAACGACGCACTGGAATCATTGGATGCGGGACGCGCAAATAAACAAACCTTGCATTGGATGCCTCTGTGTATTGTCCTCTAAACCTCTTTCTAGGGCAGGCATGTCAACTTCCCAGGCAAGGCTTTCTAGAATTTGCGGGCACTACGTCCAGAGCAACGGGCGCAAAATTTAAAAGTATGGGGTATGCAAATTGCTTCAGGGTGGTGGTACTCTACTACATATGTAACTATCGACAATCTTTTGGATAAACCAGTTGCCACATATTGCTTTAAATTTAGAGATATGAATATCCATTTTTTATGGAAAGGGAAGTTAGGAAAATATCCATCATAATGAAATAGATCAGTAATATTTGAACGTATTTATTAAAATTAAACATTTAGAATGGAAAGCATCCTGATTCTTTTATCGCGTTTAAGAGTGCAATAATTGTATTTTCTCTCTATGTTCCGCTTAGAATGTTTAACATTAACATAACTAATGATTTAATACCTTACAGAAACGAAACATAGCAACGAATGCGCCGTTCAAACAGTTCCTTCCCTTTGGCAAAATAAGTGTCACAGGACTGAAATAAAATAAACATGAAAAAATAAATGATAGTAAATAAATATAATTTGTTTCTGAGAAAATAGTAGGTAAATATATGTTTGTACGAGGCCACCACTCGTTATACTTTGAGTACATCCCATTCTGGATTTGAAGGGGAAATGCGAGCGGAGTGAGGAGTTGTCTGTACTCATAGAAGCGCCAGGCTTCTCTGACAGTAGCTCGTGCGAGCGAGGTTTGACATTCCTGTCATAGAGTCCTTACCGACATCTCAAGGAAGAATGAATCATTCTCACCAGTTTTAAGCGCAGTGGATCCGCATTTCATTAATGTTTTTCTCTGCCTAATGCGCGGTTGAATGTCTTCGATTCGCAACACTGATCAGAAGATTGCTCGAAGGAACCGGATCTTTTAGCCTAGTAGTCACGACGGTTGCCGCAAACTGCAGATTCGAATCCTGTCTTGGGCAAGTCACCACGTACTTGCACCTTTAATAGTACTCAATTCCCTCCCAGAACTGACTCTGACCGGAAATCGTGTGTATGCATCTGAATGCCCCTGCATTGCGACGGGTAATAAGCTATAATGGATCTACGGACACAACTAGAGCGCCACCAAACCTCCTCCCAGTAATACGGCGGAAGCTCCGTTGCGGATTTACGAATCACTAAGATAGAAAACGTTCTCAGTTTAAATGGGGTAACGAGATTCGGCGAAGGGACGAAGTAGAGGCTGATGTTAAGTTCCCTGGGATATAAAAAATATTAGAATTTAAAAGAAGACAGGGAGCGGTAGTTGTTAACTCAAAGGTACAGATGGCCTAAAATTGCAGGCTGTCTACTGAACGTGAAACGACAAGCAGACAGCTCATCGCACTTCGCCGGTTCTGGCTGCAGGTCCGGCCCACCACAGCACAGATTTATTGATTAATGATTCCGGGCGCTTCAAGTACTAAGGGCATTAGTCCTTAAGCGTAGTGCATGTCTTTTCACGGGGGTCATCTTCCCCGCTGGATGGCGAGATCCGGCACAAACCTATACGTCCGCCAGTGGTTTTCGCCAACCTGGTATCTCCCACCAGCAGGCCATTGCCCCAGCTCTAAACTCCCGACTGGTCTCCCAACAAATGTGGTAGTGTAATGTGTGTGTTTAAGTAATGGGTGGGGACAGACCAAGAAAGAGGAAGGAAACATCGCGCGCGTTCCAGGCCTGTTTGATAGGGTACTGTTCCAGCATTCGTATAATGTTTAATGGAGGAACCACGAAAAAGTAGGTTTGAAGGTTTGTGTACTGGATATAACTCATCATCAAATTTTAATGCTAAAACTAATATAATTAGAGAGAATCTTGTTTTAAAATCTCATACGTATGTGAGAATAGACTTTTAAATTTTAATTTACAATATTCATTATTATAAAAAGTTGTTTCAATGATTCTGTTTTTAAAGGGATGGTTGATTACTCTGCGAGTTACAATGGATGCAATTTTCATAAAATCATGTTTATTGTGTTTAAAAAGTATTCATGGGAAATGAAATTAATTTGCAGAGGGTAATGTAATTTTTCTACTAAATGTACACAAGAATTAAATGTTACCGTGTTTCGAAACAGTCGGAAGGATGGTATTTAGCGAAACATAGAGATATTGCAGTTACGCGAAATAATTTTAGTTTGAAATAACAGGAAATGGCGTTCATTTCTACGCATAAACGCACAATGCAATATCTCATAGCTTATTTTGCAATCTGTTTTCAAAGTTCTTTTTTAATTTCTTCTGACGAAAATTCCTTTTTCGAGCATACAAGTTTGAATGTAGAAGAGAGCAATTACTGAGTTAATATGAAACTCAAAACGTGAACGGTGCCATTGATTACTTTTCCGACTCCAATTTCCTGTCAATTAGTGATGAAAATGGGTCGCTTTATAATATACACAGCGTTCTCATTCGACAAAGAAGAGATATAGAATGAATCACATAAAGTTTTTAAAACAATATTTCGGTACAGTCTATCGAAAAGATCATCATTTTCGCAGAATGTAATACGTTGCGCGGTTGACGGGCAAAGCGTTGCAAAGCACGGTTTTTCGCGTTCGTCGCGTACGAACACCATGAAACAATCGCCATCAATTCCAACACGACGATCGTGACGCCATCTGAGCAAAGACGCTTCGCTTTGTGGCAGTGAGAGGCGTGTCGAGACCTCGGTCTTCGCTCCCTTTCTTTTCCTCTGACACACAAAGCTCTTGCAAATTCCCTTTCAATTTCGTGCTCGCTCTTGGAACCGCCACCGAGTTGGCGCATCGAACACGAATAATTCCGTTTCTACAGTGTCACACCCGTCACAGAGTTGGTCGCGACCACATTGCAGTCCGGGTGGGGAGGGGTAGGAACGATTGAGAACCTGGTGGCAGGGGGGAGCCTTTGGCGGAGGGAGCAGTTAGGAAGGGGTGCTGATGTGGGTAGGGCGAAGAAATCGAGGAAGAAGGACGCGGCGAGGGCAGAAGTGTTTTTAATTGTATTTATTTATTATTGACTAACGGAACCCGTCAGACGTTGGCCTGCCCTCCATCTCTCCTTTCCTTTCTCTTTCTCTCTCATTGTCCCTGCCCCTCTGTCTCCAACTCTCCGTGTCTCTATCTTTTTCTGTCTTTCTGATTGTTTCTCTCTGTGCATCTATGACTGCCTCTGTCTCTCTCTGTACCTTTCTCCCCCGGAAGTGATTTCACATTCGCAGGGGCAGACCCTCTTAATAGGGGTGGTGGTAATGGTTAAGTGTCGAAGCGGTAGTGTCCGCTGGTGACGGCAGCCGTAAGGGTGGCGATTGGAAATGAGTGGAGAACTGTCGGCAGTGAACGGTGGGCAGTGAGTGGCGGTGGCAGCACCGGGGGGAAGGGCGTTGGTGAGAGGGGGCGGAAACGCCGGCGGTCGAGGTGGTTGGTGAAGCGGGGGCGGTAGTATGAGTGGGGTTCGACGATATTGTGATGTGACGGTGGCGGTTGGAAAGGTGGCAGTGGCGGGTCGGAAGGCGGAGTGTGGCAGTAAGGTGGCGGTTGGAAAAGCGGGGGCAGCAGAATGGGTGGGGTGAAGGTTCGACGATATTGTGAGGTGGTGGTGGCGGTTCGGAAGGCGGAGGTTGGAAGCAACGGTGGCGGTGGCGGTCGGGAAGGTGGGGGTGGCAGTAACAGTGGCGGTAGCGGTTGGGAGGCGGGGTGGCAGTAAAGGTGGTGGTGGCGGTTGGGAGGCGGGAGTGGCAGAAACGGTGGTGGTGCAAGGCGGTGGAGCAAGGCGGAGATGGCCGTAAAGGTGGCGGTGGCGGTTGGGAAGGCGGGGGTGGCACCAAAGGTGGCGGTTGGAAGGGCAGGTGTGGCAGTAACAGTGGCGGTTGGGAAGGCGAGGGTGGCAGTAAAGGTGGCGTTGCGGGTTGGGAAGGCGGGGGTGGCATTAACGGTGGCGGTTGGCAAGGCGGAGGTGGCAGTAAAGGTGGCGGTGGCGGTTGGGAAGGCGGGGGTGGCAGTAAAGGTGGCGTTGCGTGTTGGGAAGGCGGGAGTGGCAGTAAAGGTGGCGGTTGGGAAGGCGTGGGTGGCAGAAATGGTGGCGGTGCGGTTGGGAAGACGGGAGTGGCAGTAAAGGTGGCGTTGCGGGTTGGGAAGGCGGGGGTGGCAGTAAAGTGGCGGTGAGGTTGGGAAGGCGGGGGTGGTAGGAGGGGGGCAGCAGCGCGGGAAGGGCAATCAAGGGAATGGCGCGCGAATAGAATTACATGTGACGATGGGGCGACACGCCGTTCTGCGAACGAAGCGATAGTCGAGCGCGACGCTTTCCAGCACATCTACTTCCCCGCGGCCGCACGCAGCATTCTCTTTCCGAACGCCCGCTTTGGTAATGGTCTCCTTTCATGTGTTCATCTCATTACACATATTCAGGTGGGGCGACACTGGGAAGTAACAATGTTCTCTCGTCTAGCGCTCATTTGCGGTCGCTTTTCGATAGAGTTCTTTTCTCAATGGTTTATATTGACATTTTAATATTTTCTTCTACTCCTTTAATGACTTTAAAAAGAACATTTCAACAATGTTTTGCGAAGTGAATTTTTAGGCAGTAATAAAAGTTACCATGAAATATTTATTTGCTATATAACTGTTTTTTGAACTTTGTTAACACACCAAAAGAGAATGCATTATAGCCATTCACTATTTCATTATACGTGTGTTTAAATAATATTTTAAAATATTAAGAATATAATTTTTAAAGATCAATAATATTTAGAATTTTATTAAATATGTATATTGCCCTTTGTACCGGCAACATTATAAACTATGACGAAGTTCTTATAAAATTTAACAAACTCTACCGAAGTTCCTTTCTGACCACCCCCCATTAATTTCTTGTGACATTCCCTTGCGAGATATTTTTTTTAAAAATAGAAAAGAATTTATCATCTTTAATATTTCATTATAAAGTTCCCGTTAGAAATTTTGTAGAATTCTATAGTTTAGAAGGTACGGAGAAAGAAATCATATTCAAGAATAAAATAAAATCGATCAAGTTTTAAAAAATAAACCCAACGTGCTTCCGAAATATTGTATCCTCATCAAGGGTTGTACATCATAGTGTAAAATGAAATAAATGGGAGATCAATAGAAATGAGATAACACAAATTCAGAAAGCACATTAAAGAAATCACTTTTGCTCGTTGACACTATTGTAGGAGTGATTTTAAAAGTTTTAATATTTCTAAAACATTTAATTTTGGATTTTTTTCTCATAGTTGTGAGATGAAGGCGGTAAAATAGAAGTTGGGCGGGGGGCGGGGGCGGGGGTCAATGAGGAGTCTTGACGAGTCACCACGTCATTTGACTGTTCCGCAGTAGCTTTGTTTTCAGCTCCTCTTAGCGAAATATTTCAAGTCTCTCGTGATACTCGGCAGACTTGACGTCAAATAATCGTGACAGGGATTTTGTTTCGGAAGGATGCATATATTTCGAACTTCTTACGCCACTGTTTAACACGATTTATGAAAGGTCTGACAATAATATCCTTAATGACCCACATTTTACTTAGAATCACGCCAGAAAATCCGAAATATTATACCTTTTTAAGTTTTGATCCGAAACTTACTTTTCTTTTACGTTACTAAGAAAAATATATTGTGGTAGAACATTTTGGGGATATATTATAAACCGAACACTACTAAAATACTATGTTAACCATCATAATCAAACGTTGTGGCAGCAGATCGGTTTGCATGAACCTTTCTCATCTGTATTATTTTACAAGTTTCATAACTTTATATAGGCTTCCTATGATCAGCATTCTTTATTCTATGCAATGTTTTTTAATCACACGTGGTCTTTTATCAAGCTGATAGTTATCTAAACGTGCAATCAATTAAATTGAGAAACGTATTAATTACATGAAATTTACATGACTATGACATGACAATGAAGAGATAAATACTTCTCTCTTAACGGAAATGATGTCTGGATCTAGAGCGGCAAATATGCTCTCAAATTTGAAGGAAGGGTCCTAGCAACGTGACATGCTGCTTGCCTATATGTGAAAATCAGCATTTTGATGTTGATTCTAGATTACAAATCAATCAGCTTCTAAGCCGCCGCGCAAATCAATGAAATCGAATGAAGATTACTGGTAAAAGAGAGACACTGAAGACAATTAACTCAAAGTAAAACTAATTACAGATAAGTTATACTTCCATTTATTTAGAGCTGCACGTACAGTAAATGCACCACCAGCCGCCCCTGAAAAATCCCACCTTTCTACGCTCCGCAAGGGTAATCACTGCCCCTCCCTTCCCCGCCTTTCCACGCTCCGCACAGGCATGCTCCTCCCCTGCCAACCCCATCTTTCCACACTCCACACTTCAATGAACTGCATTTCTCCGCCACTTCCAGCCCCACCTTGCCACGCTCAGCCCGCCCATGCACCGTCCCACCTTTCCAAGCTCCTCACAAGCGTGCACCGCCCCTGCCAACCCCGTCTTGCCACTCTCCTCACAGGCATGCACCGCCCCCGCCCCTGCAAATCCCACCTTCCCCCGCTCCACATGGGCATGCATCACCCCCCCCACCCCGTCTTTCCACGCTCTGCACGGGCATGCACCTCCCCTGCCAACCCCATCTTTCCACACTCCACACTTCAATGAATTGCATCTCTCCGCCACTTCCAGCCCCACCTTGCCACGCTCAGCCCGGTCATGCACCGTCCCACCTATTCCCACCTTTCCAAGCTCCTCACAAGCGTGCACCGCCCCTGCCAACCCCGCCTTGCCACTCTCCTCACAGGCATGCACCGCCCCCGCCCCCACCAATCGCACCTTTCCACGCTCCGCACTATCTTGCACCGCCTCTCCCCTCCCGGCTAACCCTACCTTTCCACGCCTCGCCCGGCCAAACACCGCTTCCGCCCCGGCTAACTCCGCCTTTCCACGCTCTGCACGGGCATGTACCGTCCCACCTATTCCCACCTTTCCAAGCTCCTCACCAGCGTGCACCGCCCCTGCCAACCCCGCCTTGCCACTCTCCTCACAGGCATGCACCGCCCCCGCCCCCACCAATCGCACCTTTCCACGCTCCGCACTATCTTGCACCGCCTCTCCCCTCCCGGCTAACCCTACCTTTCCACGCCTCGCCCGGCCAAACACCGCTTCCGCCCCGGCTAACTCCGCCTTTCCACGCTCTGCACGGGCATGTACCGTCCCACCTATTCCCACCTTTCCAAGCTCCTCACCAGCGTGCACCGCCCCTGCCAACCCCGCCTTGCCACTCTCCTCACAGGGATGCACCGCTCCCGCCCCTGCAAATCCCACCTTCCCCCGCTCCACACGGGCATGCATCACCCCTCCCCACCCCGCCTTTCCACGCTCTGCACGGGCATGCACCGCCCCCGCCCCTGCAAATCCCACCTTCCCCCGCTCTGCACGGGCATGCACCGCCCCCGCCCCTGCAAATCCCACCTTCCCCCGCTCCACATGGGCATGCATCACCCCTCCCCACCCCGCCTTTCCACGCTCTGCACGGGCATGCACCGCCCCCGCCCCTGCAAATCCCACCTTCCCCCGCTCCACATGGGCATGCATCACCCCTCCCCACCCCGCCTTTCCACGCTCTGCACGGGCATGCACCGCCCCCGCCCTGCAAATCCCACCTTCCCCCGCTCCGCATGGGCATGCATCACCCCTCCCCACCCCGCCTTTCCACGCTCTGCACGGGCATGCACCGCCCCCGCCCCTGCAAATCCCACCTTCCCCCGCTCCACATGGGCATGCATCACCCCTCCCCACCCCGCCTTTCCACGCTTTGCACGGGCATGCACCGCCCCCGCCCCTGCAAATCCCACCTTCCCCCGCTCGGCATGGGCATGCATCACCCCTCCCCACCCCGCCTTTCCACGCTCTGCACGGGCATGCACCGCCCCCGCCCCTGCAAATCCCACCTTCCCCCGCTCCGCATGGGCATGCATCACCCCTCCCCACCCCGCCTTTCCACGCTCTGCACGGGCATGCACCGCCCCCGCCCCTGCAAATCCCACCTTCCCCCGCTCTGCACGGGCATGCACCGCCCCCGCCCCTGCAAATCCCACCTTCCCCCGCTCCGCATGGGCATGCATCACCCCTCCCCACCCCGCCTTTCCACGCTCCGCACAGGCATGCACCGCCCCCGTCCCTGCAAATCCCACCTTCCCCCGCTCCACATGGGCATGCATCACCCCTCCCCACCCCGCCTTTCCACGCTCCGCACAGACATGCACCGCCCATCCCCGCCAGCGTCGCGCCGACGCCAGGTGCGCCGGTCGAGAATCGCCACACGGTATCGACCGCGCGGTTTTTCTATTTCCGCGGCAATTACGAAGCGCCGTTTCCTCGCGTCCGCCGGCGCGCGATCTAGGCGTCGGGGCGGGATTAAAACGAATATCCGAACCCCGAAGAGAAACCCAAACAAAGCGGAGGGGCCTGCCGCACGTATTGTAATGGCCCTTCATAAATAGAATCTTAAATTAATACAACGGCTCGTTTGTGCTTACGGTGCCGCTCGTTAAGGGACGCACCGAACGAAAATATTCGTATTACCCCTAACGAAAAGTGCCCCGAGGGGATTCTGGAAACTCTCATTTCTTTCATTACCGGGAATAAAACACGAGGATATTTTGCACCAGAATGAATGTGTAATAGCCAATGATAGGCAATACATTTTTTTGCTGTACCAGAGTGAATCAGGATATTTTCTTTCGATCAACTCAGTATTGAGGTTTTCATATAACACTAACGAAAAATGTTCTGCAATGCAACGCTTTGAGCATGGAAAAGGCTGTGTAGGGCAAAACTCGCCATGTAGTAAACGTCACCACTTTTCGTACATTTCTTTCCTCTCACACATCTTTGATACAATTAGGATACCTGATCGTCAATCGTGTGTTTTTCTTACATTCGATGAAAAGTGTACATTGTCTCAAAGAAAAACGCATTATTAGAAAAAACATTCTTCAAAATTAAAATTGTACGAAGTCAAACTAAATGGTCGAATTAATACGCAACAACCAAAGTAAAGCGGCAAGATGTCTGGTGTGCATGTATGTCTGTACACGGCAAAACTAAATATAATTATTCGTGATGACAGACAGTATGATCATTTTTACTGATTTTTGAAATCACCCTTGGGTTATTATGTGAGTATACACGACATGTATTATTTGTTCTGTTAAAATTAACTGATGTATTTCATCATGGACTGTTTCTTATTACACATTGTACATTGAATCTTGCTACCAGGCCATAATAAATAGTGTTTCATGTCCCAGAAATTTTTGTCAAATCGGCGCTTTCCAACGTCCACCTGGTTTACCTCAGAAACAGAGATATCGTTATGTTCTTTTTTCTTCAATAATTTACTCAACGCTTCCTTCAGTCAACAATCATATTTTGTCACGAACAGTTCTACTGGAAAAACCATCCAACTTATCTTATTAGTTAAAAATACTTCTCAGTACAAAAGCGTATTTTAGTAATAAAAAGCGTGTCCTTAATAATTTATGATCATCATTTATTTAAGACAAACATTTACAACGTTTTGTAACTATGTTTTTTTTACATAAGGTATTTTAAAAAATAAATATAAAACAACAGTATACGATATATACATGCAGAGGTCGATCTAGTTTAAATATTATGTAAAAAAATTGGATAAGACATTTTAAAGGTGAAACTCATACAACAACATTAAAACAATTAAAATATTAAATGGAAGAACGTTAAAACATTTAAAAATCCAAAAAAAATAAATAAAAGAAGGTAAGTACAAAATAAAAGACTGAAAAAGACATTCACCTTGAGAATATGAAGACGGAATAGTTTGATAATCAGAAGTAATGGTGTAATACACGTAATACACCACAAGATATGATAATAAAATAAAATTAAATTAAAATTTCACTCTGAATAAGCTCGTGTGGAAATTTAATCATGTGGGCTCTGGGAGACCAACTGAAGCAACGACATAAACATTTCAGTGAGGAAAACCTGCTGACGTGAATTATATTTCTTAACATTGATATACTTTACCCTGACATTCTCTTTTTTTAAAGCACATTGTCTTATGCGTTGGTAAAAATGTTGATTGTTATTAAGAGTGTGATGCATTTGAATATTGAGTGTCCAGTTACGTGCCGTAAAAAGTTTCTCACGTCTGTGTCTAAGATAACGGGATTCAGAAAATGAAAATCTTAAAGCAAAATTCTTTAACCCGTTATCTGAGCCACAAGTGAGAAAATGCCCACGCCGCGTATCTGAGACAACATTAAACTACCTCAGATTCTTACCCACCCGACATCAGACTGAGCCATTGAAGCCTCCGTTGCGACATTGGTCTCGGCACAGGGAAAGTGCGACGGGTGCCTGTGGCATCGGCTTCGAAGCCCTGACCTCCGAACGGGCGTGGCTACAGCCAGGCGCTTTGCCCCGCTCCACCCTTCCCCGCCTCGCCCCGCCACGCTTCCTCTAGGCTCCGGCACGCCCTCCAGGCTGCGCCCCGCCCCAGCCCTGCACCGCTACGCCCACCTCCGCCTCTCTCCGCTGCGCTTCGAATCTCTCCACCTTCCCCCACCCCCACTCCACCCCCCTCCTCGGGCCGCACTAATCCCCGCCCCGGCCGGCCCTTCTGCGCCTCGGCCCGCTCCCCGTCCCCGCCCCCACCCGCGGCCGCGCCGTTCTGGGTTAATAGCGATGAGAGTTTATGTTCGTCCTAGAGCTCAGAGCTCCTGCGCCGGCCCGCCTCCTCTCCGCCTCGGCCTCGGCCTGCCTGCGGCGTAATGCAAACGAAACTGTCCGAGGAGTGATGCGGGGCCTCAGGAAGCGTAAGTTAGACGGCGGCGGCGGCGCGGGGGTGGAGGCCGGGGCGGGGCCGAGAGAAGGCGTTCTCGGTTAAATGACCGGCGCAGGGTGGGCGGCGTGGGCGTGGGCGTGGGTGGGGTGGGTGGTGTCGTTAACCGCAGGACGCCCTGTTGCCGGGCGGGGCCGGCGGAAGCGCTACGCGCCGCGTGCGGAGACGTGGCAACACTGGTAATGGGGGCCGTGATGAGAGAATGTGGCGGCGTGGGGTGGGATGGGGCTGAGGGTGTGTCGTGCGGCGACAGAGAACACGTTGCGAGGGAGGGAGGAATGCAATGCTGTTGTCAGTGGAGCGGAGGAGATCGTGTGGCAGAAATGCAGATGCTTATGCTTGGGGCCTGCAGTGGCAATCGTCCTGCGTTAGCATTGTTGAACCCAATACAACGTATGTCGTGATTTGTTTTCACTTTGCGTCTGCGGCATTTTAGACAATGAACACTCTTCATGTACCTTGTTAAATAATTTAAATAAATTGAAAATTCTTCAGGAAAGAAGAAAACTGGACCTTCACATAGTTGATAGCCGCAGTACTCTAAGGGCTGACGTGTGGAAGGTTTGGGAGAAACTGGCATGATTGTGTAACAGGATCTCGCGTCAGAACAATAAGTGTCAGGGTGGTAAATGACAGAATGGGGTGTGATGCCGATATGTGTCAGGATGGCGGGATATAAGACGGTGGATAGCAGGTCGGCGGGTGACAGAACGGCTGGTAACATAGTACCGAACGGTAAGACGATGGGTTATACGAGAAGTGTAGTTACGTTCGTAGAGGTGAGAAAATGACTGCAAAGCAAGCGAAATATTCTCGAAAGGACCATAAAGGTTGACGTCTGTTAAAGGCCAGCGGCCAGGGGCCAGTGGGCAGCCGGGAGTGCAACTGCAAGAGCGCGCGGGAAGAGCGGGCTGGTGGCGACGGTGGTGGGGCGGCGCCGGCGCTCCCGGGGCGTTCCCGCGCCGCCGTCCGTCATGCCGGGGGCTGGGAGAGGGCGCAGCATGCAAAGCGGGCATTACCGCGCCCAGTGACACGAACATCTTTTTTCACGATCGTCCGCCCCGCAGCGCAGATAAGATGCAAGGACCGCAAATTCAGGGGATAGCCCCGCCGGCTGGCGGGAGTCCGCCGGACTGTCCCTTTCCTGTTGACTGCGAGGAGCTGGTCGTTCTCCGCAACGGCCGCTCATACACCAGTTTATTTTTCCTGTTCTAAACAAACTTCTACGGCCAGGAAACGGCCAACAGAGATAGCTGTACGTCCGCCGGAAACCATTACTCCGTTACGATAGAGCAGAGATACGAAAAATTCGAATCTTCAAACCTGATAAATCGGAATATTTTTTGAGTGATTCAATAGACTAAGTTCTAACACAGGAACGTAGAATTTCTGCAGTTTGTAGAACTTTCAAGAATTCTATTAAATGCACGATATCTCTAAAAGTAGGACCTGTTTATCGCGAAAAAATATCACATTTCTCCAAAGGCTTTCCAAAAAAAATGGCCGTCAATAGGAAGAGAAAGTATAGGCAGGCGATGTTACTTTTTCCTTTAATAACACAGAATGCGCGCAAAGTTCTGTAACAAGACGGAGATTGGCTCGCGAGGGGGAGGGGAGAGGGGAAGCATTTCCCTGGCGCCGGACAAACTTCACCGCGAACTAAAATACGGCTGTCGATACGTTGGGGGGGGGGGAGCCCTCGGAGAGGTAGTGGGAGGAGGCGACCGCTAAAGAGTGAGAGAGAGGGGGAGGGATGAGGAAAAATGTGGAACGCGAAAAAGTGGGGTGAAATTCAGAGGGGAACAGAAGACTAGAAGTTGCATTGTTTTAATCGTAACATTTGACACAGAGATTTAGTCAAAAGAAAGGTCCAATAGCTAATGAAAACCATTTTCACCAACCCCTTCTGGAAATATTATTTTTTACTTCCTCGAATCTACTTTGTAGAAAGAGAAAGGTGTTTAACGCTTCTGGAAATGTACTGATATGTCGTACGACTTTAGGTCCTAAATTACTTTCTTACATTCGTACGTACCCCAAATCTCGACCCCAAAACACTTGTAATTTTTGTTGTTGTATTTTGTAAAGCTTGGTTTAGTCGTTTCCTTGCCGAAATTGTTAGAAAATTAATTCAGATGGGAATGAAGAAAATGGATCTTTAACGACATACGTACATCCACATTCCTCATAAGATTTGCAGCAATCTGCTTGTAGTCGTCACTCTTTCTATTATCAAGGAAATTTGAATAACACTTTTGAATAACTCTCATACTGCTACTTCCGCGTCCGATAAACATTTGGTGAATCACCAGTCTTCTAATATCTTGTGCGACAAAAACGCCTTCTTTGATTTAGATGTAGGAAATTTTAAGAAAAAGCTTAATCAGATACGAGTAACCCGGTTCATCTCGGTCAAAGGCCTTTACGACATTTTTATGAGATCGAGTTTTATGTGTAAATGAGTAAGTAATATACGAGTTGGATCAAGAAGAGATATTAGATTAGATTAGATTAGATTAGATTTATTAATAATTCTGCAATTAAGTGTGAGAACTTGGTGGCAGAATACACTAACTTAACATTACAGAACTTAACAACTATACAAACTCTACAAACGTTACAAATCTCATGAACATTTCACCGTGCAATCTTTCATAGAACTCCACTTCACCAAACTTCACTTCACCACACTTCACCGCACTGCGATACAGCGAGCTGTAATGTCTTTCTTACTCACTCGTTTCTCTCAGTTGCACAACGTTACTGCACTTCACGCCACTGCACTGCACATAATAATAGTAAAAATAATAATAATAATACTGCTAATAATAATAACAATAATAATAATGCTAATAATAATAACAATAATAATAATCCTAATAATAATAACATTAATACTAACAACAACAATAATAATAATAACAATAATAATAATACATAGGTAATTGCACTGAATTTTATTAAATATATTTATAACATAACCACATTCAAGAAACTAATTTATTTTTAAATTTGCTCAGGCTTTGAGGAAAGGGATCGAAGATTGTCACAGGCAAACTGTTCCAGTCCCTAATAGTGCGATTCGCGAATGAATATTTCCCAACGTCCGTTTTCTGAATTCTTGTTTGAATTTTGTGCATGTGATCCGCTCTGCCGAAATATGCAGGTTTCCCTAATCGACTTTGAATTTCTTTCCACGCTCGAAGGCCTGTGTACGCTTTATACATTGCATAGAGACGTAACTTTAATCTTCTCCTTTCGAGTGACTCCCATACCCCTTTATTCTTGATACCCCTGAAAGTAAATTTTGATGCTCTACGCTGGACTTTTTCTAGATTTCTTTGTTGCAAAATTCTGTATGGGTCCCAACATACCGCGCCATATTCTAATATAGGTCGCACTAATGACATATATGCTAGTTCTTTGGCTTTCACTGATCTCTTTTTCAGTATCCGCATAACAAAATGTAAAGATTTCCAGGCTTTCCCTACAACGAAATTGACTTGATTTTCCCAGCTCAATTTACTGTCTAGATATAACACAGACATTTCTTTGCCCCGATGCATACTGGCTTTGACACTGATGAAACCTCAATGTCTTCACATTTTTGAAATTTATACCGACCAAGTTTGTCAAGCACATTATAAATTATAAATTCCGTGTGTTTCTAAGGTTCTCTCCGTAGCATCGGCAGTTAAATGGAAAATTAATTTTTACGCCCTTTAACTCTTTGTACAGCTTGGTTCGACACTCGTTGCAGAACAATTTCGGTACCCCTGGTTTTTCCATGCCACTGACACTCAATCCCTAGTAGTGCAGATACGTAATCTTAAAAAAAAATCTGTTTTGACTTCGCCCTTTTCCAACGATACCCGCCATAAACTTAAGAAAATACTCTGCACTGATTTTACACGACTTTCTAAGCATTTTCTATCACCTTCGTTTTAGAACCATAAAAATGCTCCTCGAATACGAATGAAACAATCATGTTATTGACGCGATTAGCAGACCTGAGATGTCAATTCTGTCAACATGAGAAATCAATGACGGAAACAAACTACAGATTTGAATTCAGTGCGCGGAAACACCGCCTCTGATCCACAAATTTACTTAAATTTGTAAACCTGTAGATCGAGGAATGTTATGAATATAAACTAAATCTTCTAAGATACAAATTATCTTAGGCCTCACGAAAAAGGATTGCAAGTGCATAAGACTTTCAAAATATATATTCCCATGCTGTGGCCCCCAAGCAGAAAATATTGAGTGGCAAACTTGCGGAAAATAATTTTTATGTACGGCTAAATACACGTATCATTAGGCCTACTTTTTAAATATATACATTTTTCGTTCAACAAACTTGTAATTCATTCTGCGTTTCAGCGTTGCTGGCATTCTTCGCATACTGAATTGGCATTGGTACGCCACTATTTTGATTCAAATCACTATTAGAATATTTTCTAATGATAATTAATTCGTTTCGGGAGTGAACGAATTTTTTCGGGAGTGAACGGTGTCATTTACGCAATTAAAATCGAACTGAAACCATACGAGTTTCAACGTGAACTGAATCATTCAGACACAAGAACTATCATTCGAATATTGTAGAAACGTGTGCGAACTTTGCAATTGTGCTGAAACTCTGAATAGAATCGAAACTTAATGCACGTAAAGGTTCAGTATTATGAAGCATCTTGTCTTGTTTTGAGACGCCTCTATCTTGCCAATCTCTTGTGGACTGCAGGCGGTGTCCCTCACTTCTGTCTGTTACGTCATGTCGCCTTTTTTTAGTGCTTAACTGGTTGCAGTGAAACTATACAGCTATAAGCCATTCCTCGCTCGCTTCCAGAGTTATGTATAACCCACCAACCCCTTCCAAACAGCTTATAGAATAAATGCTAAATAATTCTAGCTCGTTCTCAGCAATACCAAGCGTCAAGTCTAAGTTATATGTAATATATTAACAATGTGAAATTTAAATGTGTTCACTATTGCTATATAGACACTAAGCATTATTTATCTCTCAGCTCTATCAAATCGAAATGAATGGCACATTGTTATATTATTCATTGAAGAATATTAAAACATTCATGTGTAATGAATAATTTCAACATCAGTAAAGTAAATGGAAGGTAAACGAAAAGAACTAACGAATAAATATTATTCAAAATAATACGCTACAATGTACACAATGTTATGTAATAAATCAATATCAAACTACTTACATCAGACTATCACTTACTTTAATTAGTCTTATAATCATTTCATCTCCATTTTTATTACGTTAATGTAACTTGTTCCATCATTCGAGGGCATTCAAGGATCATAATTCACGTACTTTGTTAATGTAACTACAGTGTGCTAGACATTAAATCTCGACATCTCAAATGCAATAAATTGTTCTTATTGTCTTTCACTCTACATCCACAATTCAGGGTTGTATAATGAGACTGTAATGTCTCTTCCATTGTCCAATCCTCGGCAAGGCAGACCCCGAAATTGGGACAATTGAAGGGTACTGCTGGTTGCGACGAGGGTCTGACCTCTACTACTCTTATTCTTCTTTTCCATCCGGCCCAGCCACTCATTTGCACACTGTAGGTAAATCAGTAAATCTTTTTCCAAGAATGAAATCAAGATATTCTAAAGACCTACTACATTCTTCTTAATTATCTTTAAAACAGGTTCGATTCAAATGTATTTGTAATTCAAATATTTTATCTATTTTTCTGAAGAACTCTTCCTGGATAACCTTAGTAATTAGTTTCAGGTATTGTACATGTATAATGAAATTTACTTACAAAAAATTGTATACTATGTAACCTAAAAAACCTTGAAAGACATAACTTTGTCGAACAAGGATAATAAAATAAAAAATTAAAATAACCAATAAAATTCATCACATACTTGGCCAAAAACACGATCATTCGTAACTTATTTAACAAAATAAAATACAAATGAGAGTAATTCACTGACAGTAATACTATGAAAGCACACATATACGGGCGCCTATACGGGATGCCTACGGAAGCACAATATTTCCTTTATAAAAAGTTAAGAATCAAAAGAAATCTGAACGAACGCTCGAAGAAATAAAATAACGTAAAAATTAAAACTTATTTGGTTGCTCTTTGTGTTATCTAATCCCATCGCTGCAATCTCAGATTCGATGAGTCCAAATATACTTCAATTGACTTCAAACATTCCAAATCCACTGGCTGAATACCGTTCACAACCAAATCGCATTTGTAAAATCGTTCTAAAACATACAGAGATTCTTAAACTTATTGTTTACTGCTCACTTTGAGAATCAATTATTTTACCATGCCGTCAAGTTTTTAAACTTTACCACTTCTTAAAAATCACAATTGCAATCATTACTTTAATTACGTGCAATGCGAGTTTTATCCTGTTTCTATGTTTAAACTTACATTTTAAATAAGGCTTTCTAACTAAAAGGAGCAGATAAAACGCAACTTTATAATATCAATAAAAACTATTAAGAGAATAAAAACAATCAATTTAAATTAAAACTTATCTATTGTGAAGAATGAGTTTAATAATTTTTAACAAGTTTATTAATATCATGTTCGAATTTACTCAAAAACAGCCGTAAGTCACCGCATTTGGTAACATGTAAACGATTCATCTTTTTACTTCACAATGTTGCCGCAGCACTATACCACAGTATATGTATTACGTGCGTATACTATCACTGTACTTCAATTAAAACAGGAAGTCCTTTCAAGGTCACGAGCTGGTAGGAGAGGGGACACTCATCGGATTGCAAGTTTCATTACTACATCATGGTATGAAGCTCCCGATTGCAGGACAGTGTTCGTGTAGGCATTAGAAAAGAGACACCATGTCCCAATACAGATATTTTTATGGGGATCAGTGGTACTAAAACAAAGAAACTCTTCTGTGGCACATGAAGAAGTTGCTCGATTGCATAATTTCTCTGTTCACTCGCATGGTTTCGGGTATAAATCATGTAACTTGATCAAAGAAGTTTTGTGTCATTACAAACCGAATGATGGAATAATTGAAAATATGTTATGAACAATCATGTGTTTGCAGCTATTTTGAGTTTATTTAATTCTGAGTTACTCTCAGTGGTAATTCCATCTGACTGCGTTGTATGCAGACTTCTGGAATTACTACAGCGTTTTCACTTCGTTGCAAGAGGTTATGACATCGTGCTTGGCGTTCCGAGCTGACCAGTGGCTGTGTCTGGGGCAGTTCATCCGGAGGAGGGTGCGCCCCGACGCCTTGAGCGTAGCTGGGGACGCCTCGGCTGCCACCCCCGCCTTCCGGCCACAGCTCCCCTGCGCCGCCGGCCGGATGCGCAGCCGCCTTTGCAACGCCCCTCCCGGCGGAACGGCTTCCGCCTCCGCGCCGGCCGCGCCCCTCGTGCCCTCCGCGACAACTCTCCGCCATCCACAACTCCGCGCCCCCACAACTCTCCGTCCTCTACAACTCCTCGCTCCCACAACTCTCCCCCAACTGCAACTCCTCGTCCCCACAACTGCCCGACTTCTACAACTCCTCGTCCTCACAACTCTCCGTCCTCTACAACTCCTCGCTCCCACAACTCCCCCCCAACTGCAACTTCTTGCCCCCCCAACTTTCCGATTTCTACAAATCTTCGTCCCCACAACTCTCCGCCATCTGCAACTCCTCGCTGCACAACTCTCCGCCATCTGCAACTCGTCGCCCCCACAACTGCCCGACTTCTACAACTCCTCGCCTCCACAACTCTCCGTCCTCTACAACTCCTCGCTCCCACAACTCTCCCCCAACTGCAACTCCTCGTCCCCACAACTCTCCGACTTCTACAACTCCTCGTCCTCACAACTCTCCGTCCTCTACAACTCCTCGCTCCCACAACTCTCTCCCAAATGCAACTCCTCGCCCCCCCCCCAACTCTCCGATTTCTACAAATCTTCGTCCCCACAACTCTCCGCCATCTGCAATTCCTCGCCCCACAACTCTCCGCCATCTGCAACTCGTCGCCCCCACAACTCTCTCCCAAATGCAACTCCTCGCCCCCCCCCAACTCTCCGATTTTTACAAATCTTCGTCCCCACAACTCCCCGCCATCTGCAACTCCTCGCTCCACAACTCTCCGCTATCTGCAACTCCTCGCCCCACAACTCTTCGCCATCTGCAACTCGTCGCCCCCACAACTCTCCGCCATCTGCAACTCGTCGCCCCCACAACTCTCCGCCATCTGCAACTCGTCGCCCCCACAACTCTCCGCCATCTGCAACTCCTCGCCCACACAACTCTCCGCCATCTGCAACTCCTCGCCCACACAACTCTCCGCCATCTACAACTCCTCGCCCACACAACTCTCCGCCATCTGCAACTCCACGTCCCCACAACTCTTCGACTTCTACAACTCCTCGTCCTCACAAATCTTCGCTATCTACAACTCATCTCCACAACTCTCCGACTTCTACAACTCCTCGTTCCCAAACACTTCAACTTCTAATATTGCTCGTCCCACAGCTCTCCGTCATCTACATCTCCTGCCATCTCAGCAACTCCCTTCTTTCCACAACTCCTACCTCTACAATTCCCTTCCCTCCGCAACTCCTTGACCCCACAAATTCCAGCCCTCCATAATTCCATACCCATCATCACTTCCCACCCTCCTTAACTCTGCGACCTCTACAACTAGTGCCCTTCACAACTCTCCGCCCTCCGAAACTCCCTGACCTCTACAACGTCCTCCCTCTACAACTCCCCGCCCACACAACTCCTATGTCTGCACGTCCCCGCACCCTCACAGCTCCCGGGCCTTCGTAACTGACCGACTTCCACAAGTGCCTCCCTCCACAACTCCCACCTTTACACCTCCCCGCGCGCAGCAACAGCTCGTGATCGCAAACGGCCTCGCCCGCACCGCATCCGTCCCTTCTCAGTGCCGGACGCTGTCCTGCGGCCGGGCCGCGCCGCGCCGGCTGTCCCCCGCCCGCACGCCGCGTAAATTGAGTCCAACGAGGGCGGCCTGGGGCGGGCGCGGCCCGTGTCGCGGCCAGTCATCTGTTTCCGATAATTGCTTTGGCAGCTAATAACGTCGGCGGGGCGCGGCGCCCGGCTCCCTCCATCCCCTCCCCTACCCTCCCTCCCTCCTCTACGCTGCGCGCAACGTCCTCCTCACTTGCCCCGTGCGGCAGACACTCTCTCCGCTTTTGATACTGAGGATTTAGGGCGCCTTACCACGGCGCGAACGCGGCGCGCTTCCTTCAAGGAGCAGAGCCCTTCCGACGCAGCCACCGCCGGAGCCACGGCCGCACCGCCGCCCGCCGTGGAAGGGGGTGGGGTCTGGAGGGGTAGGTTTCGCCGACCCTCCGGCGACGACGAACAAAGGGACCGGAGCAGGTAGAACGCTGCGGCCGCGGCGCAGTGGGAAGGCTCCCATTTAAAGCTGTGTTCTGCTAGCAGTGGCGCGTGCCCCCTCCTCCGCTTCGCGTAGCTGGAGTTCGGCGTCGGCTGCCGCAGCAGCCGCCACTCGCTGCACGTGGGAAGGCCTCCATTCAAACCAATGCTCTGCTACGCGCCGCGCTGCTGCGAAGCGTGCCGCGGTCGCGCCGTGGGAAGGGGCCCTTACACTCAACGTTTCGATACTCAAGAAGGGAATTCGCACTATTAAGGTCAGGAAATTTACATACGTCATATTTTATTCTAGAGATTTGATAAAAAACATGAAGTTTGGTTGTTAATATATTAAAGCTATTTTCTGTTATGCAACTTGTCAATGAAATTTAACATTTTGAGAATCTTGCATAAAGCATTTACGCGTAGTTTTCACTCATACAGAGTAAATATTTAATTAACCACCGAGTCGAAGCATAGATGTTCTTCTGTTTGAGAAAGTCGGCGAAGTTTTGAAATATGCGAACTTAAAAACGATATTATTATGAATTTTGCCCAAGAAATTCAGATTGATCAATCAATTCATCATCAAAATCAATTGATCGTGCATCAGATAACATAAACTACACTGAGACTACACAAATGCATGCAAATACGAATACTAAAGTGCAGATACTAAAATTTACTTTTGACCCTATCAATGCCAGTGAGTGTGCTTACATTCTTTTGTCGTATTCAAAATATATATTGTTTAATCTTTGCTCAGAAATGTTACAATGCTTTCGGAATATTTATTACTTCATTTTTGTGTTATTTTCTTAAACCACACTCAATTAATTTATTGCATTTAAAAATTAGTTATAATAATAATAATAATAATTATAATAATGTTAGGAGGATAAAGAGCTCTTTCAGGTACACTAAATAATATCTAAACAATATATTTGTGCAAATGGGTTTCAAAAAATTCGCCAGGACTCCTTAACAGAAAAGAATCCGATTACAATGTCAAGTATGATGTATTCTCTCTTAATGTTAATGAGTCATTCCTAGATGGCTAACATTTAGTTCTAGCTGAATTTATATTGTGAAAGCTGATTATAAACGTAGAACATACGAAAGCGCATATTAAGAATCGTTTTATGGCGGAGTAATTATCAGAATTTTCAAAAAGGTTTCATTGGTTGCAATTTATGATTTGCGAATACTATGGTCTCGTTGAAAAACTGGTGAGTTTGGTTCACCAATATCAAAATGTTGCTAGAGGAATGTAGAGGGGGAGGAAAGAGTTAATGGTTGCTCAAAGGCTTTGAGATTAAAATTTTATATGTTACAATCAATTCATTACAAAGAATGTGTTCAAGTTTTTTTGATTAGTGCTCTGTCTAGATAAATGTAAGGGTTGATGAGCGGAAGATTTATATCTGGCGTGAATATTTTCATTCACCCTTTTATTCGTTGACATTATGTAGGTTGAAATTGTTCTTGATAAGTAAAGAAGAAGTTATGTTTCATTCACTTCATTAACTTAACTTGATAATTTAGAAGTCATTGATGAACGAATCTCTCAATTAATTATTTTTGAAACACGGTTATATTTTAATCCGATGACCTTCAGTCAGGTACTTTTCAGTTAGCATTCATTATCCCTATTTCGGTGTTGGATCGACCAACACCACATATCAACCTTCGAAGTGGCAATTTATTTAACGATTTCTACTTTACGTGTTCAAAGAGGTGTATAATGTCATGAATTCTTCAGAAACGATTCGCCGTTTTCGTTTCGCTTGAAAGTCATTTCTCTTCAGGTGTCCGATCGAACCCCGCCGGTACCCAGCGCTGGCACCTAAACAGCTTCGCCAGCCGCGGCCAGCACGTCGCCTTTACAGCTGTCGGCGCGACAAAGGTCGGCACTGTTTGACAGGCGGCGTCAAATTTGCAGAGAACCGCCCCGCCCCACATGCATCCTACCCATCTCTCAACCCACGAACCCCGGGCGTTTACGGGGCAGCCAATTCAGTGCCGCATATGCACACGCGCCTCTGGCGTTCGCCCCCCGGGATTGCAACGCTCACTCGTGATTCATTGCCCTCTGTTAGTCAATTGGCGCTGGCTGTTTTTTTGAGGGCGCGTTCTCAAAGCAGTGCTCTGATTGAGCTCGTTGTGAAGGAAAGTGACTAATTTTGTGTCATATGCAGCGTATTATCGCCCGTGACAATATTTTCCGTGTTCACACGACGGCGTGAGACCAGATTGGAGGGCAGATTTCCAGAAAGTACGCGGCCGAATGTCGTTTCAACTCACACGCATGGGAACGGTTTCGATTATTTCCTAATTTCTGGCATGCGTTGGTGTTCACAACTGTTAATTAAGAGGTAATGGCGAGTCATTTTGTTACGCGCTGCCGGTCAAATCAATCTATATCATTTGTCATTAGCATTTTTTTAAAGATCATAATAGAGCAATTGAAGCGGGCATTCCAAAACCGTTTAACGTCGCAAAAAGTTGATCTCCATGTTTGCCATCAGGAACAGGCAGTGATTCATGAACATTTTTATATCTCTGGCGGTCTTTTTATTGAACATATTCACATTTAAATTATAACTAATATGAAAAGATTAGGTTTGTCGAAATTTTCATGCGCCAATTTCTATTATTTTTGTCAAATAAAGACAAACTCTTAAAACTAATTATGAGATAGTGTGAAATTCATTGATACGATTTTTTAATTCTGTGATTATCAATGACATTACAAATGGCCAAACTGACAAATGGCATTACTAAGTCTACGATTTATTGCTGGTTGTTAGTAATAAAGTATAATTAGCAAGAGTACTACCGACTTTCAGGTTTGAAAAATAATTATGAGTGTGAACAAGAAACATGACAATTTCTGAAATCTGGTAAGATGAGATTTAAAAATAAGATATGAGAATACATTCTTAAATATAGTTATGCAAAATTAGTGGTTAGACATTGAAGAGTACAAAGAAAGTAAAAAAATAAGTGAAAGTAATTGAGTGTTTCAATTTTAGAAGGAACACTCATTTACGATAAAAGACGGGAAGATGAAGTTACAATGCCACCATCAAATCTTGATAGTTTATGCAGCAGAAACAATACCTTAAATAGCATGCATAAAAGAAGCTGCTGTTACTACAGAAGATTGTTGAGTTAAGGAAAGAAAGAGCAACGTAGAAAAGGAAAACTGAATTCAATATAATACTGACGGTTTTTCCAACAAATGAGTGGAGACATCTTAGAAAAAAATGATGTTACCATCATATTCATAAGCGATTATGTGGACGGTATTAAAAACAATTACTGAGAAGTTCTAAATTTCACAATGGAATGGGTCCAATATCTCTGATATGAAGAATAAGGAAAATTAGACAAAACGAATATTGGATGAATGTTATGGCTGCTACTTGTGACCTTATAAATAAACCACATTCTTCTCATCATAAACTGAATTTACAAGTTGATACATTAAAATTGAGTACTTTTTCATGATTTTGACCACTCAAAAGATGGCATTACTTCATACCCACATAATGCCACATTACCTTGTCTTTGTTGATGCCATCTATGTCGATGCTCAGGGAAGCGGACAGTTAAACCAGAGTGGCAGTCAAACAGTCCCTACATTTGCATATGAGAACTGCCGATGGCTTATTCTACCTGGCCAAGAGAGATGGAGGACTGGGATTGCTGCGTTTCGTCCAACACGATCCTAGGGTAGCTCTAAAGCTAGGATTACGATTAGAAAAATATGCCTGTACGAGTTTCTACCAACGGACATTAAAGTCCGCCAAAATACTGAGACTCAACTGGCCCTTTAAACAAGAAGAAATGCGCCGATGGCGAGATAGGCGCCTGGGAGAAGCGGGGAGAAGCAGAAATCCCAAGGGAGAGTGGTTAAGGCGCATATAAACGATCCGATTGGAAATGTCTTTTTGAAAGATACGACTGGGAATGCCTTTTTGTAATCTTCTGAAACCTGGTTTTTCTATCAGTGCACTCCAATTGAGAGATCAAATACCGCTGCCAATAACACCACTCTTAGTATAGGAAGGCCCACAGAGGACGTACACTGCAGGATGGGGCGGCCCGTGACGTGGTGGTCAGACTGCACGGCTTCCACCGCTGGTGCCCGGGCTCGTTCCCAGGCGGTTCCAAGTGGAATTTGTGGTGGACAAAGCGGGCTCGCGGCAGGTTTTCTCGCGGTACTCCCGTTTCCCTGCCAACATGCATTTCACCGGATTGCTCCTTGATTCACTCTCTTCCCTATCCTGTCATTAACCACCATTCCGCTAAGGATCTACGGACCACAGCGGGGCCTAAAGCCTGTTTCACACGATCATTTTTTCATCACTTTCCGCCGGTACAGAAAAGATATAGGCCAGACTGGATGTAATTTGTACGAAAAAATGACGCATGCTTAATTTTTCGGTACAGATTTCATCCTATTTGACTACCGCGCTCCTGGCGGCACTTTACGGGACTTTCTCTAGTTTGTAATGCGTGTAGAGCGATATGATCATTTTGTAGTTGCCTGAGAGCGTTCTGATGTGTTGAATTGTAATGTGAAGTGGTTATGTAAAGAGAAATAAATTATGCACTGTATTCTAATATTGTGACATCCGAGCTCAGTCCTAACCTAACTTCATTTGTTACCACAGATGCGATGTTCAAATGTTTGAACTTCAGCGCTACATGCGGCGTCCGGAAGAAGTATTTTCTTCATGATTACGTACAAAGACATAAATGACAGTGTAAAACACTCATCCAGTTTCGGCATCGAAACATACTGCGTAGAAACGAACGTCCTTTTTCCATCCATTTACTGGACATAAAAATGATGAAAAAGGGATGCAAGAATGACCGTGTAAAACAGGCTTAAGAGATAACCAAGAATTAGCTGAGAAGGGCTGCGGTTCCCTAAGCGGGTTGTCGACGGGTAGTGTCCCAGCCTGAAGCACTAGAGAGAGGGCAGTGTTGCCAGATGTGTTTAGAGGGATTCCGCCAAGTTCGTTTCAGTTTCCGCCGAAAATCCGCTGAACTGGTTTTAAATTTCCCGCCTAAATCCGCTAAACTTAAAATAAATTCCTTTTTCCATATTTAAATGTATTAATTTATTCTATTAAAAATAATTGCGATTGTATTATATAGTGGATTTATTGAACCTGCAATTCAATTTTTAGATAATATAGAATGCATTACTTGGGAAAAAATTTGCAAAATAATAACAATAGATTTCAATTATTATATAAGTATTATATTATTTATTCTTGCTAGTAACATGGATTTAGAAATTTTAAAAATATACATCTGTGCAAAGCAAGTTATTAATAAAGGTTAACGAAAACTGATTCTTTAGTAATTTTACTGCTTTACTAACTTTATTAATTTCCGCCGTTTATTCCGCTGTCCGCGAAACTAATTTTTTTTCGCCATAAGAGTTCAAAATCCGCTGAAAACGGCGGGAATTCCGCCGATATGGCAACACTGAGAGAGAGAGAGAGAGAGAGAGAGAGAGAGAGAGAGAGGGGAAATACTGAAGGAGTGGGTGACGCCCTCTCCCAAGGCCCTAGATACCGATGGCAGAGAGTGAATGAAATAACAGGCGAGACGAGGGGTACAGCTTAGCTGGCCCCTGATGGAGAAAAACTGAGTTTAAGTTAGACATGTACTACAGAATGTGCAATACAGCGAAAGAAAAAATGGATCACATTTTTGGTCAGTGCAGTTTTACGAAGCGAGCAAAATGAAGTGCAATGACCAGATTGAGAACTTCATAGAGGGAAAGATGCTCCGAAAATCAGTCACCGTGTTGTCCACGGAAGGCACTTTTTCCGTTGCCGAAGTGATTAGAATCAAACTTTCCCGTCTAATAAACGTGGTCGATGGTTCACGAGGATGGGTCTAGCCTTATGAAAGCATGGGAGGAAAAGGTGGTAGAATATCAACCAGTCACTCACCTGGCAGTCCAACTTCATGGAGTATCCAATGCCAGAAACCTGCCAGTGGTGGTTGGGCTCTGTGGCTACGCCCAAATTTACAGTCAGTGCCCTCGAGACGTAGGAAATCACGTCTCGAGACGATCTACTGACTATCCCGTTCATTGCTCTCATAAGTTCTATTAATCTTGACACACAATTGGAAATGATGATGGAGCAATTAAGCATTGCTGGTCTTAAATGCAGAAAATAAACTTCTTGATGGCGCGGAGAAGTCTAGGGAATGCAGGGGATCCTAAAATGCCTATGAATTACTTACTAATCACGATTTTAAGTGGGAAGTGGATGCTATTTAGCGTATAGAACATTGTGTAGTCAGAATCCATGTTTCTTGGGTCCTTTGTACCGACTATTTCACTCGTGAAATTAAAATCAATAGTGTTTAACTATACATAGAAAATAACCCAATGAGGGCGATGTATCTCAGAATTCTTACCGCTTCTCCAAACTTGCCAATCATAAACTGTGACTCGTCTCTTTAAGAATGCAATATACATCGATCGCTATTTCGGTATCCAATATACCGCGTATAAGCTATAACATAACCTCTTTGATTTTAACGTAACTTACAGTTATATTCAATATTTATGGCACACTTTGGAACTCTGTTGAAAATAATTTGTTTTGAGGAATAATCCTATTAAATATCACTTGTTCTTTGGAAATTTTCTGATAAATCTTCTTCTCGCTTTGCGAGTCAGGGTCGATTTATTGACAATCCAAAGCACTCGTGGTATTACCTATGAAAAATTGATTGATGATAAAACGTCGCGAATTTGTGGAGCCAGCTGAAATATAATTCCTGAGCCAAACCGTGTAATTTACTCAGCGAAACGAACACTAGAAAAAAGGAAACTCAAAATGACCTTGTAGCAAGATTTTGTACTTTCCACATTTTTCTTAAACGATTTAATTCAAAAGATTTCCGTCAAAAATCCTTTCTTTCTCGCAATTTTAGCGTCGAATACAACAAAAACCCTAAGTATTCTCCAAGTCTCCCGGCCCTTGCCTTTGTTTGAAAGGCGCGTCGGACACGCCACGTCTCCTAATTGAGGGGCGGGCCGCGGGGCGGCGCGCTCCGCGGGACAGCAGACAATCGCCGCGCGTTGCTCCAAGCGACGAACAATCGACGGCGAGGCTTTCACGGCCAAAGACCGAAGAGCTTTTGTTCGCCGCCGCGAGGCGCTAGCGCCACCTGTGAGGAAATCCTGCAAGCTTCGCTCGCGCGTCACCTCTTGTGCTACGTGCCTCGTCGAAGCTCACTTCAAAGCTGTCCGTGCCGGGAAACGAAAAAACACACCTGTCTTTTTATGATCGCGTGAGGGTTATATGGGGAAAAGATCTACGTAAACCGTTCGTTAATATGAGATGCTGCTGAAGGGTAAATGTGAAATTTATGGCACTATAAACAGTTAATTCCCTTTTCCCACAGGTTCGTTCAGTTAAATTTGTGTTGTAAATAATTATAATGTCTACTGAATAATTTATTTAGTGTAATCTCTAGTTCAATTGTGGATGACTTAATCATATCATTATTATATGCTCGTTACAGTTAATGTTTGAGTCTGCCTAATTCGCACTTAAGTTTAATTCATGAATTAGATTAATATTCACATTATACTAAATGAATGGATAAAGTATAAAGTAGGAAGGGCTTCGAAGCATATTTCTGTCTTTATCTACTTTGTGTTATCTAAAATGCAGATGGAGTGATGTGCACTTTAGACAACACCAGGTGGCTGGAGTAGGTGAAGTACGTTACGTTGACGACCTGAGATAAACTGGAATGAGACTGGTGATGGAAAGTTTGTAAGGAAATGAAAAGACAAGAAGTAGTTTTGTGTTAGTCGCAAATGTCTAAAGGGACACATGTCAAACGATTGTTGCGCAATGCATTTATTAATATCCTCTCACTCACTTTTGCATTGAAAAGCAGCGCATCTTCAAACCCAAACGACGCGTTACTTTCGATTTGAACTTTCATGTTCAGCTAACTACTCCTAATCCGCGAACAAAATGACTGATGAGGATTACACCACCGGCAATAAAACAGTAAATTGAGCTCATAATCACTTGAGAGGAAATCTGACATCTGCATCTCCAGCACCCTCGTCTTTATTGCCTCTCGGCGGCGGGAGCGTAGGGGCGCGACGCGGCGGGGGCAGGGGCAGAGGAAGGGGCGGGGGCAGCGGAAGGGACAGGAGCGAGGGGGAAGTCGGGGAAGGGTTGGTGCGGGGACGGGGAAGTGCGGGGACGGGGGAAGGGACAGGGGCAGGGGCTGGAGTCGAGGCGGGGACGAGGGAAGTGCGGGGGCGTGGGAAGGGACGGGGTAAGAGGCGGGCTCAGAGTTGTGGCGGGAGTAGGGGAAGGGACAGGGGCTGGGGCGGAGTCAGGGAAGGGTTGGGGGCGAGGACGGGGAAGTGCGGGGACGGGGCGTGCTCAGAGTTGGGGCGGGGGCAGGGAAAGCGACAGGACCGGGGGCGGAGCCGTGGAAGGGTTGGGGGGCGGGGACGGGGGAAGGGACAGGGTAAGGGGCGGGCTCAGAGCCGTGGCGGGGGCAGGGGAAGGGACAGAGGCGCGGTCGGTGGCGGGGACGGGTCCTGGCGACAGTGACGGCAGAAGCCGGAGCAGGAAGCGGCTGTGGAAGTTGCCGCGTGCGGGTGGAATCTTAATTTAAAAACAGCCTCTGGGTGATGGATGACGAGGCACCCGTCATGAATACTGTGACGGCGACGGCGACGGCGGCGAAACAGGTGGAGGTCGAGTCGAGATTTATTAGTATTCATCAGCGGCAAGTCGCCGCTTGTGTTGTGTCCATGGATCTACATTGCGTTACTATGACGCGTTGGTTGGAAGAAATGCAGGTGCCAAGTGTGTCTGGCGTCAGTGTTGCTTAAGAATGTGAAAACATAGGCACAAAATAATAGACGGTGTGTCCGTATGTAGTTGACAAAGAGTAATGCTGTTATTGTAAGTGCACATGCACAATTATTCCTATAGAAATCGTAACTACATTTAATTTATATTTTTTCATTATAAGTTTTCATCTACAGAGAAAGTTTATAGAAGAAACCATTTAATGTAATTTTCTTTATCTCCAGATCTTTTGTACTAAATACACATTACAAATAACAAGAACGATTTCTTCTTCGTAATTGGTTTGACTTCTTTAGAAATAAAATGGTATTGGAAAAGGAAACGAGATGAAATATCACAATGAAACACTTAATGCCAATTGGAAAGATTGTACGAAATGATACTGCGACAAGAAAGATGAAACAGAAAGTCCTTTGGAAAATAATGGAATATTTCGAAGAAAAGAAATGCCAGTCGAAGTAGCGTTGGTCCCAAAGGGCACTGCATCATGTTAACATTCAACGTTTAAAACTCAACTTCTGTCGTAATCCTTCTTCGAAAATTAAATTACTCCACCATTAAAAAGTAATTATTTTAATGTTAATGGTCTCGATTCAAACGGATTTCTGAGCGTCTATTATGCAAATGATTAATGAAGAAAGCGACTCAAAATTCTTTCGCCTGTGGCTCATTTCGGAGCCTGACCTTCATTTATTTCCATTTTCGTGAGAAGGGTAATGTAAGAAGTTAAATTATATTCATCCTAATGACACGCGGTGTTAATTTAATGTATTATTTTACATGCATTAGTAACTAAAAGAATGCAACAAGGAACACCTTAGGAGGGTAAAAATCATTCACGTTGTGAAATAATGCAAGTAAGTGTACGTGTTAGCACTGTTGTAAGAACACAATTCAGTTTCACAAAACAATATTCATAAAGAGGAAGTGACAATAAAAAGAGAATGAAAATTTAAATACAAAGAAAACGAAAAAAGAATACTCTATGACGACAAATTTGGTTTTAAACCATGAAAGAGCTAGAGAGTGTAATTAATAAAATAAGCTGATATCTGAATACGTAAGGATTTAACTATGAAAAGAAACGGAAGAAAAATAGTGGGATTCAATGAACAAATGATTGGTTACTGGAATAATTTCCAATAACGTCGAAAGAGTCACCAATAGTTCCATAGTCTCAGACGCTAAGGTAGCGGCTTAGATCCACTAAACTCGAGTAGCAGCGGTCGAAACGCGTCCGACAGCGTTCCCAAATCCACAGGCAAGAAAACACTGCCAATCAGCTCCGCTATTTTCCACTGCGCCCTTTCCACGTAGACTGCGGATCAACCGCGCCGGTCTGTGGGAACATTAACAGTCCGATACGCTAACCGTTACAACATTGCCGCCGCAAAATAACAGTTACACCTTCGCCACCGCAAACTAACCGTCACACCATCGCGGCTGCAAACTAACCGTTACACCATCGCCGCCGCAAACTAACAGTTACACCATCGCCGCTCAAACTAACAGTTACACCTTCGCCACCGCAAACTAACAGTTACACCTTCGCCACCGCAAACTAACCGTCACACCATCGCGGCTGCAAACTAACCGTTACACCACCGTGGCTGCAAACTAACCGTTACACCATCGCCGCCGCAAACTAAAAGTTACACCTTCGCCACCGCAAACTAACCGTTAAACCATTGCGGTCGCAAACTAACAGTTAAACCATCGCCACCGTAAACTAACCGTTACACCATTGCGGCCGCAAACTAACCGTTACACCACCGCGGCTGCAAACTAACTGTTACACCATCGCCACCGCAAACTAATCGTTACACCATCGCCGCCGTTCGTAGTGCGTGGCGCGTTGCTCGTGGCGTGTTGTGGGCAGCACGTGCGGCTGTGGCTCTAGGCGGCCCGCGTCGGTTGCGACACTTTGCTCACATCGGCTCCTGCGCGGCCGCGAGGCGGCAACGCCCCCAGGCCAAAGACCGAGTGGACTCATTCACGGAGCGACTTCATTCAATCTCCAGCGTCGGTTGAGTGGGAGGCACGAAACCTGGTGCTCATGAGGTGATGTTCACCTCCAGAGAAGGGATTCGAAATCGATGACGATGTTTTCAAAAACATCGAAGGTGTTTGTAGAAACATCGATGTTTTAAACTTCGATGCACTAACGCCGATGTTTTTTTAACATCGATGTTTTTCCCTTTCTGATGCTTTGTTTCTGAGAATGAAAAATTCCCTCGATCACACACCTGGAGAAGTTGAAATATGAAATTTAACGAATTAGAACTCTGTTTGTGTATTGCAACTGAAGGAACGCTGTACTACAATCATCAACTAAATCATCTCTCGCCCGAGATGACCTAATGCTCTTGTATTTCCTCTTTCATCTTCATTTCCCACATTGCTATGAGGTCAACAAATGCGCTGTGGTTGTAGTTTTTTCCCCTTATTTTTGTACCCTTATTCGGTGAATTGATAAATACAAACACTGTCAAATTAAATTATAATACACAGGAATTTAATGATAAGATGTTACGCAACCAGTCTAAAATCATCGATTTTGAAAGACCATTAACTGACAATACCATATTCACGTTTCTGCCGATGTATTTCTCCATCGCGGAAAGAAGAACTTAAAGAGGATGAGGGCTCATCCCAGAGTTGTGTAGCAGGAATGAGATAGGAAGAAGGTTTGGGATACAAAAATAGCATGAGATAAGAATACGTTAATTCATATTGTCCAGTACCTGGTACATTTTAAAGAGAATCTTAACCCATCAGGGCTGTCAGCGTCTGGAATTCTCATCGAAACAGAAATATTATTCGACCACGCTACTACTTTAAAATAAAAAATTTGTCACCGCCGGGATTCATACCTAGAACCTTGCAGTTTACGAAGCCTCTATTGCAAATACATAATTCAAACGTTACTCAGAGCATCCGCTACTCCTTATCTCATTCCCTCCCTTTATCCTGGGTTGCCCTATCTCTCTAGTCCCTCCTGCACAGTACACCCGGCACCTCTCTCTATACTAAGTCTCGGTTCCTCTTCTCCGAAAGAGTCTTCAGTTGAGATCTCACATGCGCCATTGAACTCTACAGTTTCAAATCTGCAGATCGAAAAACTACCCCCACCAAGGACAGCGGCAGGGTTAGGTGCAGCGGCGACCGCAAGTAGGTGGTCCGCGGGGCGAGGGATGGACAGCGGAAGGGAGGGTGGAGGGGTGGGAGAAGAGGAGGGAGCGGAGCGAGAGGCAACTGAAATGCCTTCAGGGGGAGGGGATGTGAAAACGGCGTGGGAGGGAGTAGGAGGCGGTGCGAGAGGTGGCAGGGGTGCGGAAGGGGCAATGGAAGATGGTGTGGAAGGAAGGCGGGGGTTGCGTAGGTATAGAGGAGGGGTGGCGACGGAGGGCGAGTGAGAGAACGCATGATTGAGGTAGCGAGAGGTGGCAGGAGAGCGAGGACGTGTTGCGGGAAGGGCAACAGAAAGCGGGGGGAAGATAGGCCAGAGATAGCCAACGGAAGAAAGAGTAGCGGGGTGGGAGTAGAGGAGGGGGCCGAGCGAGAGGCAACTGGAAGGCCTCCAAGGGGAGGGGATCTGAAAACGGCGTGGGAGGGAGTGGGAGGCGGTGCGAGAGGTGGCAGGGGTGCGGGAGGGGCAATAAAAGGTGATGTGGAAGGAAGGCGGAGGTGGCGGAGGTATAGAGGAGGGGTGGCGACGGAGGGCGAGTAATAGAACGCATTAATGAGGGAGCGAGAGGTGGCAGGAGAGCGGGAACATGGTGCGGGAGAGGCAACAGAAGGTGGGGTAGAAGGGAGGCGGGAAGTGACGTAGGTATAAAGGAGGGGGTGGCAATGATGAGGGGTAGGGCGAGAAGCGTGAGGGTTGCGTGGGAGTGGGAGGCTGTGCGAGAGGTGGCAGGGGCGCGGGAGGGGCAATAAAAAGTGATGTGGAAGGAAGGCGGAGGTGGCGGAGGTATAGAGGAGGGGTGGCGACGGAGGACGAGTGAGAGAACGCATGAATGAGGGAGCGAGAGGTGGCAGGAGAGCAGGGACGTGGTGCGGGAGGGGCATAAGAAAGCGGGGGGAAGAGAGGCGGGATGTTGCATAGGTGTAGAGGAAGGGGTGGCGATGAAGAGGAGGGAGGAGCGGGAGGGTTGCGTGGGAGGAGAGGGAGCTGCGTGGGAGTGGGAGGCGTCGCGGGAGGCGGAAGGGGTGCGGGGGTGTGGTGCGGGAGGCGGGGGTTGCAGGGCGTCCGGCGCACGGCCGAACATCTGTTTATTGATCCGCATTAAAAGGTGCGGAGCGGGCGGGCGGAGGGAGAGGCGATGCGCGCTGCTGCCCGTGCAATGCCCTCCTGAACCACAAACGCAACCCGCTCGGCAAACGATGCCAGGCGCACAGGGCATCATGTGGCACATTCCTTGAGTGATACATAAGAAAGAAAATTAATAATTTACGAAGCACACTTCATGCAACTGAAATTAAAGCGGAGGAAAATCCATTGAAATAAATATATAGGAAGAGTATGAATATCACTAATAATATTAAAATTTTAACAAAAGGGAATCCTTTTTTTCTTATTGGACAATCAGTAGACAAGTTTTCAAAAACAATGTTTTACTGTCTATATAATACACTGACGCGATGTTTCGCGTAATATTCATATGCGATTCATTAGGTATGAAGTGGGATCAAAAAATTTCATACCAATAGATCGATACTAACCCATGCTGATTTTAACGCGAAATTTGAATACTAGGAAATCATTGGTTTTCTTGTGTTAAATCAGTGGAAAACTATTAACACATGCTTAATATGTAATTTTATATTATAATTTAATTCATTTGCACTTTTTAGACTGTGTTATGGTTTTAAAATTTCTTGTGGGTACTTTTTTCAGTGTTCCTTTCTTCCAATATGGGTACAGTGAACGATGATCTTGAACAACATAACAGAAATTGCCTTCGCTCCCCATCTACATTCAGTTGTCCATGAAGATTTTGCATTAATTCAATAGGCCTTTCAGCGTAGTTATTCACAGATTACAACTTTACAAATAAACTTTGAGCTTCTAAATATGAAGAATTTCTTGTTCAGATGGACAGATATTCCTGAATAAAACTAATATCCATCTTCAAGAAAGAGAACAGATCTGTTCGTCGACTATTTTTTTCATTATATAAAGATTAAATTGAATTAGAAGATGTATTGTATATCAACATTTATATCACATCAATAATTATAACGTGTCAGTAATTAAAGATCAGTCATCGCAATATAAATGAGCTTACCACATTATTTTCCCTTGCAACTTCTCCACAAAGAGGAATCCCATTTCCATGTGTAGACTCTCTCAGGCTAAATTTGCTGCCATTTTGAGATTGATTTCTACGTCTACTTCATCATCAGATAGTGATTCGACAGACAATTCTTCTAATAAATACCACATGCGGTGTCTACATCTTGAAAGCTGCTTTTGAAATTGTGGAATCTATCCTTTCACGCCATTTTAGAACTTTTAAAAAGCAGATATCTTGATAACCTTTTACTGCTGCATTTTACTAAAACCAAGATTTGACAGTTACATTCAACAGAGAGACATTTTAAGGGAATTTTTAATTACACTAGATCGTTTACGTTCTGACCTTAGAAACATTTTAAACATTAAATAACTCTTACCATCGATCGAGCTCGATGCATCGCCCCGGGATATATATATATATATATATATATATATATATATATATATATATATATATATATATATATATATATATATATATATATATATATATAGTTTGTTACTTTCATAAAATCTAACATTTTTTTAAAATTCGGACTTATTAAAGAACATTTCCACATTTTCTTTGCAACTTTGAAAATTAATTGCATTAATAATTTCCCAGCTTTCGTTTAAATGCTAAAAAGTGCGTTTCTTGTGAAGCCACGTATTTTACACTCCAACACGCATTATAAAGTAAGTTCATATATGTGGTGACGGCACGGAAAGAGCAACAATTCCTTGTCCACATTTTCTTCAAGAAAGACGCATGCCCCTTTAAAACGTCAAGTGTTTCATGCCGTTGTATCACAGCAAAGAATGTGTACGTTGTCTTCGATACCCCAGTGCGCTAAAGCATTGCGAACAGCGTTAGTGTGCTCTTTATCACACGAATTCTACAATTTTGGAAACCTGATGAGCTGCTGACTGTCCCTAAATGTATGAAGAATTGGAAGTCTTCCTTCTTTTGTCTATCTGATATTTAATGCAGGCAACAGTTTACCATCCCAATAAACAGTAAGAATTTCAGGTATATTATACATAAAAGTACATTTTGATATAGACATATGTATCACTTTATTGAGACATTGCAATTCTAACGTTAAGTAAATAAAGCCTTATTTACCATCCATCTCCCATCCATGTTACCGTCCAACAATGAAATTCTTGGAATAACTTCTCAACTTCCATGACGCAGCATTGTAGGGCAACGCCACATGAAAGGTTATATTAATTACTGATAAATCACTATATTACTAATTAACTAATTAAATAACTAAATAAATCCTTTTGAATACGTATAACTTAATTATTATTTCTAATATCAAAGTCCAGATTTAATATTTTAAATCGAGGGTTGGATTCCAATGGTATTATAAACAATCAAATATCTTTATACTTTCACATTAAATAATTATTTTAATGTGGAATGTAGGTTACTACAAAGTGTTGTGGCCCAGTTGTGTCCACATCAGACAGAAATCAGCATTTCCCTTATTTCCTGTAGAATAAATGGCAAGAGTGTTTCTCTTATAGGGACATTTCAAATTTTCTACGGACTCGATTCTCTCAAAACATAATATTGGTCCTTACATAATAGTATATTTGTGGTTATATCATAAGAACATCCGCCGTACACAGGGAATCTCTTTCCGACAGTCGCGTCGTATTCTCCCTCGGCTAGAGCTCGTAATATCACGAGCGCAATACAGCAACAACTATGGATTAACCAAATCCTATTTGCGACGGAATCCCGCGCTGGGTAATTATCCAGGCGGCTCATTCGACAGAGCGGAGCTAAGAATGCTTGGAAACAATCGGAAGCCGCAGGCGAGGCGACGCCGGTCCACGTTCCCGGCCGCAATGCTTCCGGGAGAGCGAGGGCGGGGGCGGGGGCCGGGCAGCGCGCGGGACAAGCCACGCTTTTCGTGCATTCACAATGGCGGCGTAAACAGCTATGTACCGAGTGCAGAAGCCGCCGGCGGCGGAACAATGGGCAGGAAACAAAGCCGAAACCGAAGCGGGGAGGGAGAGGGCTGGCCGTGGGAGGGGGAGGGGGAGGCGGTCGCGACTCTCCGACCGGCGCGATCCCCACCCCGCCCCCCCTATCCTGTTCCCTTGTGACAGCGCCGTGGCAAGGAGAATGGTGAAGGTGATGGACGCAACTTCGATGCAGAGACCGGAGAGGAAAGGCCCATTCACAATGCAAACATAAACATAAGCATGGCGTTAACATTAAAGTTAGCTCTACGCTCATACGCGGACTCGTTCACGATGCGCTCGCATAAGCATAACACGTAAGACACGTTAACATAACACATAACACGTTAACTTAAAAGCTTCAAGCTTCTGTGCTTATGCTTAAGTAAGACATAAGAAATGAACCAATCACAGTACGTTAACTCAAAGTCGAGTATCAAAATGGGATCGAAGTTGATCGACGAACTCATGTACCATGGGCCATGAACACAGTCGATATCTTCAAATCGACTCTCACATCCAAACAATAAACTAGAATGACTCCCAGCCAATAGAAACGCTTATTTTCCTTATGTTTATGGAAGACATTGTGAATACATCAGCATATCACGTATGTTAATATGTACGTCTATGCGTTATGCTTATGTTTGTGTTTGCATTGTGAATGAGCCTTAACAATACAGGGCTTGATAGAAGCTCGACTTGGGCAAGGGTATTGGCCGTGTGCCACTCGCCTCTCAAACGCCGCCGACCGCGGCTGAACGCCTCCTACCCCTTGTGACAGCGCCGTGGACCCCGCCAACTGATCGACCGCCTCTCGCCAGCCTAACTCAACTCTTACTTCTAGGCTGTCCGGGTGGCGCCGCGGCGTTGGCAGATAGGCCGACGTTTCGCCTGTCATGTCGCAGGCTTCTTCAGGGTAGTGACTGTCTTAATTATTCAACGACGCGGCGCCACCCGGACAGCCTAGAAGTAATGGACTCGAGCCGCGGAAGCCTACGTGTACATTTATTAAATCTCTACGGGGAGAATATTTTTCAAGACACCAAGAAATTTACAGATTTTCGAGTCACTACCCTGAAGAAGCCTGCGACATGACAGGCGAAACGTCGGCCTATCTGCCAACGACGCGGCGCCACCCGGACAGCCTAGAAGTAATGGACTCGAGCCGCGGAAGCCTACGTGTATAACTCAACTCTCTCCCGTTGAGCTCGTCGATAGTTTGCGTTTTGTGTAAGGCTAATAGCGACAGGTGAAATAATTATGACACAACCGATTGCGGTTACATTATAAGAACATCCGCCGTACACAGCGGCATCTCTTTCCGACAATCGCGTAGTATTCTCCCTCGGCTACAGCCTTTAATATCACGAGCGTAATACAGCAACAACTATCGAGGCGACTCAGAAGAGTCGAATCCCATCACGCAAATAACGCTTCAAGTCTTCGGGAGTCAAATATACGACTTGTAGCATTGGTTATGATGAAATTATTATATGTGATGATATTAGGGACAGATTTCCTTGCTGAACATATGGCAGCAATCGACGTGAACAGGGGCACCGTCACTATGCATGATGTGATGATGAATATGGAGCGGGAGGAAGATGAAGAGATGAGTGGAAGTGACGTTTGGGCTGGGGAAATTGAAGGCGAAAATACAGAATATGTTGCTACCGAAGAGGTGAGAAATAAATTAATGCGAGCGGGAGAAGAGAGACTCCTTAAAGGGAAGGATGAAGCACATTAAGTGAGAGCGTAGGCTTCCGCGCCCGGAGTCAGTATTTACTAGGCTGTCCGGGTGACGCCGCGTCCATGGAAAAGATGCCGACGTTTTGGTCGCCATTCTGCGACCTTCCTCAGGGCGTATTGCAATACGCTCTGAGGAAGGTCGTAGAATGGCGACCGAAACGTCGGCATCTTCGCCATGGACGCGGCGTCACCCGGACAGAGCGTATTGCAATACGCCCTGAGGAAGGTCGCAGAATGGCGACCGAAACGTCGGCATCTTCGCCATGGACGTGGCGTCACCCGGACAGAGCGTATTGCAATACGCCCTGAGGAAGGTCGCAGAATAGCGACCGAAACGTCGGCATCTTCGCCATGGACGCGGCGTCACCCGGACAGAGCGTATTGCATTACGCCCTGAGGAAGGTCGCAGAATGGCGACCGAAACGTCGGCATCTTCGCCGTGGACGCGGCGTCACCCGGACAGCCTAGTAAATACTGAAGCACATTAGTTTCCCGCAGGGCAGTAGTTACAGTAGAATGTCCCGCGGATGTTGGAATCTTGATTAAAATTATATGCAACATTTTTTAACGTATACGAGGGACCCTATGACGTCCGGAGCATATTAGCACCAAACGTCGCGGGGGATGAGCAGGGAAGAATTATTGGGCAGTATAATTTCTTTAATTTACGTCCATGTTCTAGTTAGAAGACGACTTGAAGACCAATTCAGAAGAGTAAAGATTTTTTTAATGGAAAAAAATATTAATTTCCCAGGGGATAATAAGATGGAACTACTACATGTGGATTCGGAGAGTGAACGCCTGTGTGAACCCGAAGTAGGGCGCGTTCTAGGGCGCAAAGTAGGGTCGTGTTGTCGACTGGCAGGAGGAATAGGGGAGGTAGCCCTTATGTCAGTCAGGGGAAAGTAGGAGAAGAAGAAATGACCATAGGGCAGCTGTAACGACTCATTTTTCATATCTCAGCAACAGTGCGTAAGGTTGAATAATTAAAATATAAATGGTTAAGGCATCGTAATTAAACTGGATAGATATCAGAGAATATGTATTGTTAAAAGAAAATTAGGCAAGATGGACCAAAAAGACACAAAAAGAAATTAACACTGAACTCTAACAAAAAAACAACTGCAAAACACATGAAATATACGAAAATTATATTTTAAGGGAGCATAAAAGGTTACACAATTTAACGGATTGATTGTTGCTTCCTAGCTCATCAACTTCTACGGTAAATATTTCTTCAGGAGGCAGTGTTTCTCGTATACTGGATGGTGAGATCAAGCGTCGACCTGCAAATCGGCGTGCGGAGAATTTCCGCCTCCACTTCTGTCTTCCCAGTCGAGACAGGTATGTGTGATTAATTCAATGTACTTATGAGATAGGGGAGAGAATAGGGCAAGGAAGAAGAACGAAAGATCGCGCACGGTCAGTGGTCCGTTTGTCTGCAGTGTTCGAAAAAAACACGGAAAACTACCGATAAGATCTGCTAGACTATAAATATTCTCCACCAGATAGGCGCTGAATTTGAGAATCGATAAGAAGCAACATATAGTGAATAGGATGAGCAATATAATTCGGCAGGACAAAATATACTGTGTAGAGACGTCAGAATACCACTGAGATCGCACCAACTATTTGTGGGGAGCTGTCAAGACAAGGGGCAGGTAAGTTGCATTACAAGTGGGGACGGAAGGTGGTCAATGAGGAGAACGCAGAGTGATTGGCCGGTATGGGGGGTCGAAGGTGGGCGAAGGGGTTGGAGAGGGGAGGGGCGCGAGACCATAGGCGTGCGCAGGATATTAGGAATGGGGGTGCCTGACCTAACACTTCCGCTACCCCCCCATGAATCAATTATTACTTTTATAATCTTTTTAATTTTTAAATTTTAATAACTTTTTTATTTTTATAATTTTTATATTTTTTTAAATTTTTTTATTGAAAATATATGTTTACAATATATTTGAAATCTATACAACATTTAAAACTAATTTTACTTATAATTGAATTTAGTAACTAATTTAAAATAAATACAATCTTTAGAGTAACATTCGCCTTTCAAAAGGATCAAGTTTTTTAAATTCATTGATAACATAGAGTATATCAATTTCCATAGTTTTCGACTGTTCAGTAAATAATAACAATGAAGAAGATAAACGCTCTTGGCCCATTGTAGATCGAGCTTTGATTTTACTTTTACAAGCTTTGAAAAACATCGTTCGCATGAACAGTTTGTTACTGGAATCAGAGAAAACTTGATTAGTACCTCTCTAAAATTACAATACGTAGTCTTTCTACAATCTTCATCTAGCCAAATAAGCCATTTCTGTAGGTTATTTGGAGGATAATTATAACTTTTTCTGGCTTTCAGTAACTGAATTTCAGCTTGTAATTCTGAATGTAATGTAAAATGTAATGTAAATGAAATGTAATTTGAAAAAAAAGTTGTCGTGTACTTGTAGTGGGGGTGCCCAGACACCTCCGGCACCCCCTGTGCGCAAGCCTCAGCGCGAGAGTCCAGAGTCGATGGTGCTCGGGCTCCAGTCACGCGGGGTTGCATTTTTCAGGCGGCGCCGCCGCGGGAGCCGCGCGCCTTGTGATGGAGGGCGCCTCTATCTGCCCCCTCCCCCTACTCGCCTTGGGGAGGGGGGTGGACGGAGCCACGCGTTGAACTACCCGGAAAATTCGGCCGTTGAAGAAAGTTTGCACGGAAGATCAACGCAAGAAGGACGCGATGATACGCGATTCATAGGCTCGAAGTTATGGACATCGCAAAGTTATGAAGAGAGTAATGGAAATAGGAATAAAATTCCCCCCAAAAGAAGCGCTGATGGGAAAATATTTAACAGTGGTGGGGAGACTATTGAAAATCAAGAAATATAAGCAGAAAGTGAAAGATAAACTTAATCTATTGTCCTGAAGTGTCACCGTGATTTCACGAATATATTTTTTACATACTACTGAAACAACTCCACCATTTCGCTGATATCACTGACGTAGTAAAATAAAATAGCCGAGTATCTCCACCAGCGGGTTAACTTCCCAGCCGAGACAAGCTCTATGCTCCCGACCGGTATCCCGGCATGTGTGGCAGTGTAGTGCATGTTAGTGTAAGTGTGTGTAAGTAAGGGGTGAGGATAGGACAAGGAAGGGGGAGGTAAGATCGCGCGCGATCTGTTTGTTAGGGTACTGCACCTGTATTCGCCAGGTGTTGATCGGAGGAACCACGGATAGCTACCGATCAGAGCAGCCGGCCGCTAGAATTCTTCTCCAGACAACGACCTAGCTGACAAGCTACTGTCAAAAACATTGCCACTGTCAGAACTCGACGCCTGGGACCTCCCGGTCAGAGGCAGAATTGAATTGAATTAAATTGAAATTGCCTTATTTTACGTGGCGAGACTCGGGCCATCAGGCCCGCTCTTCCGTCTGACCACGCAAATTTCGCTACGCTCCTTTCACCAACTAGCAGAGGAAGGAGGTATTTCTTGGGCGAAAAACAGGCGATTTTGAATTTAGCTCAGAGGCGTCATTTAGGCTTGAGGATCTTTTACATGCCAGTAAATCTAACATGAGACAGCCGGCTTTACTTCCCCTCCGAAGGAAGGCGTACGATGGATTTTGTCGCCCTAAAAATCCACGGCTTCGATCGGGTTTGAACCCGCGAGCTTGGGTATAACAGTCCGGTACGCTAACCGTCACACCATCGCCGCCGACAGAATGGTACTGGGAGTGGAGGTTCAGTGCATCAGTCGGTGCATTGAGCCGCCTCTCCAGGCTGGTTATTTGTCGTACCCTTCTTCTTGTATCAGGGCGAGCGCTGAGGCCGGGGGGGGGGGCGTGGGTGGAGGAGGGCGCGTTCGAGATCCGGCGCACGGCTCACACGTCCCGCCGGGAGCGCTTTCTGCCTCATACCTTTTAACCTCTCGCCGCCGATCGCGGCCCACTTCGCGTGATGCGAGGCGAAGTGCGCTACTGATCGCGCCGTACGAACTGAATAAAATATGAACAGGAAAACCGGCGTTTGGAATTAGCACGAATAGGGACAGCGAATGCTGAGCTACCAAATTGGGAAAAACGTGTCGAAAAAAAGAGAAGCGGGCTTCCATGGTTTTAACAGTTAACAGGTGATTCAAAATTACTTTTCGATCTTCGAAATATAGTTGAGTTGCTAAGTAAGTTGTTTTTGTTTTTTATTTAAGGTCGCATCAACATCTAGGTCATTAGCGAACTCTATTGAGGTTAACGTTATGTAACTATGAAGATGACATGATACTGTGATGATTAAAGGGGATGTAAGGACGAACACAAATACAATCATGCCCGAGGGGGGAATCAAACCCGCGATCCTTCAGCCCAAGATCGCTACGACACGTCTGCCTTAACGATCTCGGCCATTCTGACGACAACGATGCAAGTTGTGCGTTATGCTGTTACGGAATCGAAAGCATTTTACTGCCGGTAAATAATGATTTAAAAAAGGCTCCATCATGATAAAACTTTATATACACTCGATCAGTCCGCCAGTTTGGCATCACAAACGGGACATCTTCTCTCTGTCAGTGGCGAATCTTGGAAAACATACAGAGGTAGGTAATTTCATATCAAACTCCCATTAATATTTTAGAAATAATAATAGTAGTCCTACTACAACCAGTACCATGACCATTACGATTATTAGAGTACGGAAATGTGACAAAATGAATTTTTGTTATTGCTTCTTTTTCATGCCTTTTAAGAATAAGAATAACATAATTGCTCTTCTGGTGTTGTTTTAGTAGAGTTTTGTTTTGCCTTTTTGCTATTTTGTCGCATTATTGCCTTCTGCCTTTTTCCTCTATATTTTGCTCTGTTTGCTGGTATTAAAGGCGATCAATGTGAATACACACCTACTAATCTAGACAAGACAAAGAAACGATCATGTTTTGTCTTTCTGTGGAAGAAGAGGCTTATTAAAAATCGAAATGAAAATGGAAGGGGAATCCAACCAAGGTTTTTTTTATTGATACCGACAGGGTTTGTGTGCTCATGAGAAATCAAATCATACTTCTAAGCTAGCTTCCAATTCCTTTTGAGGACAGATCATTGTATATGATATATCCTTGTCAGTACTGGCGATTACCCAAGTGCAAAGAACAAAAAATATGATTTCGCTTTTACTCATGCCATTTCAAGATTTAAAAGGGGGTCGACATTAGCACTTCGAAGAGACAGCGTCGTGAGTAAATCGAACTCGTGGCCAACATAGATGATGGTCATGTGGATTAAAATTACAAAGAAAATATCGTTTTCTTGCGCATTAAGTGCCAACGCAGAATTAAGAGTTCGAATAAAAATGTCAATAATTTTAATTATTATATTTACCTGTAATAAATGCCTTTCCATGCTATTTTAGGTAAAATAAATCCCAGAACCTCCGGTCTCTAACCATCACCACTACCACTACTACCACTGGTACGGTACAGAGTCCTATTTTACAGCTCTCGCCGTTCTTCGCTACCTAATTATTATTTATTTCTTTATCCTCTGCAGACTGCAATACTTTTATTCTCATAAATTTATAATATATTTAATTAATGAAGCAGGATCACCTAGAATCTTCGAAATTAATTTAATTTTAATGTAATAACTCATAAATTATAACCTCAGTAGGGGAAAAGCGAGTCTATTTGAACACTAACTTGATTTTGTATCACTTGCATTTGAAGTATACTTTCTATTTGAAGTATTCTTCACAAAATAAAGTGTTATAACACAATCGTAAAAATTATGCTTTCCTGTACATATGGAATTTTTTTGTTTTACTTTTTGTGTGACAAAAAAAACCAACTAAATTAGTGCATTCTGTCCTACCAGCCTCGCCCGTGAAGTACCTTTGATCCCTTACTGGACACTTTTAAACACTGATACATTAGTCTATTGAAAGTTAATGATGTCTGGTAGATTAGGCGACAGAATCTTCTCCCTAGAAAAGCTGATATTCAAAGCAAACGTTTCGAATGTTGTATTACAGTATTCAAACAGAGCACAAAATAGAAGGCGTATTCTCGTTTGGCGTATCAGTACAAACTCACTACACGTTCAACGGCTCACTCAAAGCCCCAAGACTAGTCTGCCCCTGTGGCGCCTGCTCGCACATTTTAAAGCAGGCGCCGCTGTAGGCCGGGAGTGCTCATCTTATTTCAACGTCGCTGGAGCGTGTCAAGTGTTTGTAACTCCTGCAGTCGCACCATCCGATACTGGGACTCGATAGAACGCTACGGGCCTTGGCCGAGCACCAGTGATCCAGTCTCCGGCCATGGGATAAAAGGGTTCGTGTGGTTAGCACGAAGTCATCCCTTCGGAAGTAAAGCGGGCTGTCGGGGAAGTAAAGCCGGCTGTCCCATGTTAGTAGATTTACTTGCATGTAAAAGATCCTCAAGCCTAAATGACGCCTCTGAGCTAAATTCAAATCGCCTGTTTTTGTCGCCAAGAAATACCTCCTTTCTCTTCTAGTAGATGAAAGGAGCGTAGCGAAATTTGCGTGGTCAGACGGAAGAGCGGGCCTGATGGCCCGAGTCTCGCCACGTAAAATAAGGCAAATTTAATTCAATCCCTCAAACCGTGTATACAGTTCTTTATAAACTTAGGGTGGCTTTCTCATCGTCATACAACAGCAGTAGATACTGGCACATTTGTAAGGAAAGCGTACAGTTATAATTTTCCCCGACCGGGAGTCGAACCGGGACTTTCCCGTGCCGTGGAAAGCAAGCGCGTTTATCAACGAATCACCCAGGTCTCTACATTACAGATACAGTGTGCACAAATAGCAATCTGACATCAGACGTGTCGTTGTCATCTTTTTTATTCATAAGACACACTATTTAAATTTCTCAGAACTTTGGTTTGATTTATTTAGTCGAACAATATTTGGTCACACGGGCTACTGAGGGCCGGATTTAACAGGTAAACCTCCCAAACCGCAATTAAAAATATGATTTGGACAAATTGCAACCCAGTATTCACAGAATTTGAGGCCCTATGACGACTCAATAAACGTTTTTTTTATACGACCCACAGTTTTTGTGTCAGGCATGATGGTAATACAGCATGACAAATATTGAGTGAAACAAGAAAACATGCTGATCCCTTCATATCATAATAACCTACGAAATTCTATACTTTTCTACTTAAATCTGTTGCAATCACTTCTGTGTTTTATCAGCTGTCCATCAGTACCATATCTCCGGTGTTGTGGATGCCATCTTATAAAACCTACATAACCATACGATTTTCTTAGAGTAAACAAGGGATTACACGTTATTTCTCAATTGCATTATATTTACTTCCCAGTAAACATTCACATACACCGACTACCGGAAAGTTAAGCTGTAAAAGAAAATGTTCTCTCAGTTGCAGCACGTGAAAGCACTATTATCATAATATCAAAGTGAAAATTGGAAAGTTGTATGTGATGTAAAATGAATTAACTCTGTTCAAATTATAATCATTGTTTTTTGAATTAATTCACATTAACACGTCTTCAATGAACGAGTATATACAATAATTGTGGTATATATAATATGTGGTATATATAATAATAGCGAGTATATATAACAATTTAGAATGTATTTGTAGCATTACCTTTAATACCAATAAAGAAGTTATTCAGTAACTTTACAAGTTACAAGGCAAAGCTAAATTCAAACATTAACACCTAATGGAATATTACATATATGACATGCAATTTATTATCTTAAAACATTGGAAAACATATGATGTTATGCTTATTATTTAATCACTGTTAGAGAAACGTCATTAAGTAATTATTTAAATATTCGATAAACTCATTACTTAGCATGATTAAAATTAATGTTACTGGACGTTTATCATTACGCTTGACATTACAGCATTTTTAAGCAATTCCAGCTAAACGTCCTGCATTATCTATAAATATCTAGTAAATGGCTCTTTTTGAAAAAGTAATTTTAGGCTAGCCTTTTATGTTATGAGATAAATAATTGATTTTGTTAAACATAATACTAAGAGAATTATTTTTTTGTTACAAAAATTGTCGAAAACAGTGCTTGGTTGTATTTTTATTTTGAATTATTGTTAGGAAAGATAACTTATTCAGAAAATTTGTAGATATTACACCTCTTACCTACATTTGTAAAGTTCTAATTTTGTGTCTAATATTACATTACAATGTCCTACCTTCCAATAATAAAGTCGTCTAATTAATTAGAAACATATTATAAGTAATATTTATTTACTCGTACTTACAATATTTAAAATTAGAGGGCGGAGGAGGAGGAGGTTAAGACTGAATGGGCAACATTTAGCCAAGTAAAATCTGGTCACGTTAATTAAAATCCAATATTTCTATGTATTTCTGAGATCACACATCTCTTAATCTTTTCAGTGTTTTTCTAGTAGAAGCAAAGTATGTTACTTGTTTTTCCAATAATCAAATCACGATCCAAATACCGACACCTCTTGACTGTTTTTAATGTCAGTATTAATTTTTAATGGGCCCTGGAAGTGGGGGAAAATGCCAAAAAAGCTGTAGACAGGAGTTCTTAAAGCCTTGTACACCCAATGCAGGCCTCCTGCAGTAAAAAGGTCTTTTTTAAAAAAACCTTTAAAAAAAATTTAATTATTGCTAGAATAATAGCATAAGTCAGCATTGAATCACGATCACATTTATTTTATCCTGATATAGCAACCGAGTAACCTGCGTCTGTCACTCACGGTTAGAGCTTTTCCGATTCACCAATCAAGGCAAATGGGTAATTATCCGACGCTTCTCGGTCTCTTGGTGGGAATCTGATCATTGTTTTGTGAACCCATGGAGATGGTTTTAAGAAATATCTCTAAAACTAATGGTGCTACAACAGCACACACTTTCTTGCATTATTCATAATGCTTTTAAATGGATTTAATTATTTCAACCAGCAATACGTTTCACCTGCTCTGAGATTATATCTCAGATCTTTCGAACCAACACGCCAAGCTTGTACCCGCTACACATCTCGCACAGATTTTACAGTTCGCTCGCGATGTCTCGAACAGAGAAGCTGTGTTCATCATCACGCTACATTTTCATATGGAATTCCTCTTTTAATGAAAATGTCGTAGAACCCCTGGATATAACTTCGTTAGTTCTCTTCTAATAAACCCGTGATATTTATAGCACCATATTACGCGTTCTCAGGGAGTGGAAACACGACCAAACATCTCTTTTACCCCCCCCCCCCCCCCGCCGACTAGAGCGTGACAGGACAGAACAGGCTGCACACAAAATCTGGCGCTGTACGAAAACGGCTGATAATGCCGTTGTGTGGGCGCAAATAAGCTTAGCACGAATCATGGGGTGGGGGCAGAAGGGGAGGGGGTCGACGGAAGCGCGGCGCTGCGGGGAGAAGATTAATCATCGCGTGCGAATTAGGGGGCTGGTCCGGCAGGGGGAGGGGGTTGGGGACAGAGATGCTGGGGCCGCCGCTGTCGCATCCTATGAAATTAAGTGCAACAGATGAGAGTTGGGTTCATGTGTCCGATGTTCTCTGTTGGATATGTTAAAGCGTTTCCCGAAAATTACTAGAACACTGTAGCAAATAGGAAATTTCAGCTCTTTTATTGCTTATAAAACATGACACATCAATTATGAAATTAGAGATTAATCTCTACAAAGGTATAGTTATTTTGAACACTGTGCAAAATGTATTATTGAAGACCACTTATAAAATAGTTCGTGTTATGAAAGAACGTACAAATTTTAGAAAAACGAAAGTCATATCAGGGATGATAAATAAAACAGATTATTATTAAGTCTACAGCACTTCGAAATAAAAAGTATTCCCAATTTACACCAGTCACTTTTAAATGGATTTAATGAACATGTCATGTTGGATCACAATGTATGAGATTCTTTTAAAAAAAAGTTAATATATTTTTAACTCTTGAAAAGATGAAGCTTCAACTCTCTCGTTTTACTGTAACAGTTGAGGCAAGACAAGTGTTATTCAAAAGAGAGATAACACATTAATTCCTACAAAGAAGGCATAAAATTCTTGGTCCTCCCCAATAGTCTCTCTTGGACACTTGGCCTGCCGAATTTGAAATAGATATTTTGATTTTTGGAAGTACTTAACACAAAGCCTCAACTATATTGGCAAAATTGTCGAAAATGGCTCCAAATTAAATGACGCAGTTTCAAGTCTTATTAAAGTCGAAATTTTAGAAAAGAAGTTAATTTCTTCGGCTAATTCCTGCAACTACAATATTGAAGATGAAGATTTTTACCTTTATAAAATTAGTTTTTTAAAGACAGATCTTTAAATAAGATTCTGAACATTTTTTATAAGCTTTAATAGGTTCCGAGTAGTATTGCGTGAAATATAATCATATTTAAACAATTTGTTCTGAAAAACGCTCCGAATTTTTTCTTTGACTTTCTTCTTCGGGTAGAGCAAAGGACGCGTAAAACGGCGCAGGTTCTTTTTTAAGGACACTCTGTGCATTTTAGAGAAATTGCAAAATAATTGATTCGTACAACATCGATGACATAAATATTTTTCTGCGATAAACTTCGTTCTCAATAATTAAATTATACAATAAGGACATGGAAAGTTTTTTGAATATACGCGTAATTTTCGTGTCATTTTGAGTTTAATAATGAAAAGTTAAATTGTTTTTCGAACCTATCTTACGATTTTAATTCTGAAGCAAGAAATGTATTTCTCAATGCAATATGTTTCTCGGTATTATCCATTAAATCATTTTATTACATATTTTTTCGTGTGTCATCTATCATCATCACTAATATTTTCAAATTTTAAAAATATCACCAACTACATTACTTATTTTTAATGAGCGCTGAAATTGAAAGAAAACTAAGGAGCTTCCGACCATTTTATGGGTGTTTATTTTTTCGTTGGTTATCTAGGATACCGGTAATTATCGAAAAGCAATAGAAGATTTTTGATTGTTATTGATAAATGCAAACATTGATTGTCTTACTCCACCCATTCTACTACTGCGCTTATCGACTGAATCTCACTGCTTACCACGCGACTGGCTTCATGCAACAGCAAGGACCCTAGGAGCAGGGCGCCTGCCATGAAATATTTGCTTTTTACGGGTTCCATTACGGAACAAAATATTTTGATTTTCTTGGTAAGTGAGAAATGCAATGCGTGCAGTAAGCGAGAATTGCAATGTGTATGCTATACCATTTTATGCCACTGCAGTATTTGTTTAAGACCGTTTATGTAAAAAAAATAGTTTATTGCAGTATAGCCAACTGATGAGGGTAACAAAACCTATCCGTTGTCTCACGTACGGGGTATGGAATACATTCGAAATATTTCTGAGACTGAGCATGTACTGCAGTTGCACAGAAACGTCGATTTCTCAGCGAAAACTAAACCGGTGAAGTCCCATCTTCCCCAGAAACAATCCCTCCGCCAAATTCTTTTCCTCTCTCCGATTCTTCCTCGAGGCGTCCGGAAGCGAGGGTGGAGGCGGTGTAGGGCGGCGATGGAGTTTGCGGTGGCGGGCAATCTGCAGGGAAGGGGAGGGCGAGGGCGAGGGCAGGGAGGGGAGGCGGAAGAGGTCCCTCCGGCGTCTTCATCTCGCCCCGCCCCCACCTTATTAGTCTCCTGGCGACACTAAGCCGCCCCTCCTTCACTCTCACAGCGCCGTCCGTCGCGTTTTGACGCTGATCAACGACGTATTTTCCTACCCCGAAAATGCTGCAGTGCTAAATCTTCGGCGCTCTCTTCCTCTCGTTCTGATTAAAAATCAAGAATTCTGGTTGAGTCGTTTATGCGATAGATAGCTATACACATTTAGTTCTTTTCAATGATCTAGTGGATTTACCACCCTCTCATTCTCATTCAGCGTAAACTTGTATGGTCTCTCAGCGAGAACTGTTGTATAGTAAAAGGAATCTTGATTTTTATAAATAAACATTGTTTTCTCAATAGAAATTATCGATAGAAATTAAGAACTATTACAATAAAGCGATGGGTTTTCAATAAAAATTAGTTGAGCGAATATCCCTTAAATAAAAATCCAACGACTAAAACCTAAATGTCTATGAAAATGAGATTTCTCAAAACTTAGAGATGTTATGCTAATTTATTATCAACATGGGTAATTTGAATAGTGTTAAAGAAAAAGAAAACATTGCAATGAAGATGGCCATTTCTTATAAAATATCCTTGGACACCATTTCTCATCTCGAAGATTTTACTTTCAATGAAAACTCATGAAAATAAAAATGCGGGGTAAGAGATGAATAATTTTTTGCTGCAAACCAAATAAGTTTGAAAACAATCAAAGCAATATTATTAACGATGCTTGTCATTTGGTTACGTCTTCAAGTTGACTCAAATGAGCAATTAAAATATTTTTAACGCATCCTGTTGTCCTTCCACAAGAATTCGCATGTTGAAAGAAGAATTTTCATTAATTAGGAATAATTTTTATTAATTTATTGTACTTTGCGATCGCTGAATTTTCGAAATCTTTGCTTATTTACGATATGAGAAATAGGAGTTTTACCAAATTTATGTACTATTTTAAATTATTAATAATAGTAGTAGCTTTGGAATTAAATAAGAATTTATAACAAATTTAAATCCATTATTTAGACAAATACTAGTTTCTACGAGCATGGCCTGTGACTGTATTTTCTTAATGAAACAAGTTGCCTGTGCGGAAAACAACACCGCAGAACCAACATTACAACCTGTAACATACTTCTCGTAATAAAAAACACACATGGCCAACCATTCGGACGTAATTAGAAATATTGCTAGAACTGAACAATATTAAAATGTACCCACTTCAAGACATTCATTCTCTTACGTAGCGCGAGAAAAACGAGCTCATTGTCCTCCAACGAATTTCCCCGTAGAAGTGATGGAGGAAACAAATCGTTTCCCGAAACACAGTGCACTGCGAGGGAACACCGAGAGGAACAGTGTTGCTCCTCAAGAGGGCAGGCCTGTCGCGGAAGTGAATACCTGGAGCGTCGCCGGGATAATTAGATATAAATTGCAGGTAAACAAAGGGGCTTTCGTGAAAATGGATGCGGCGACGCGGCGCAAGGGTCGGAAGAGAGGGGGTGAAAAGGGGGGGAGGAGGGGGGAGGAGGGGGGAGGAAGAGCGAGGGGTGTGAGCAACGAGCGCCCCAGGGTTTCTGGGGAAATCAGGCGGACTCCGTCGGTGCGAGGGGGGAGGGGCGAGGTTTGGGGGGCGGCGAGGGCGTGAGCGTGCGCGTTAGGCAAGGCGAAGCAGTGGGCAACGGGAGCAGATGCAGCCTTGAAGACTGAGACCTCTCGAGAGGCAGTGGGTCGCACGCTTGAAATGAGGGGCACAAGGAACGCGACTTCCAAGCAGCGTCTGCAATTTTTACCTCTGTGAATGCTGGCATGTTTTTCTTCACATTTACTAGATGCATTGCACTGATTACCCAGACGGTGCTTTCAACGGCTGCCGAATGAAATGGTATGAAATGAGACATTAATACCACTTACTAGTGAAATGTGGCGTCACCAACGCTGTAAACTATTTTTTTTAAATTGATCTGTTGAAATGTTCTTTCATACTTTATTTCTTTCATGCCTAGCTTTGTTCAAATATGTTCTTTTAGTATTTGGCACTGGACTTTCCAATGAATCGCAGTAGTTGATAATGTTATATTCTTTTTTAAAAGTTCCCAACAGTTGAATGGCCTTGTATGTTACCTTTATACGGGATTTGAACTGGTCTTATTGCAATTTCAAAATCATAATGGCTGTAACAAATACCTAAAGGTTTTGGTGGTACTAATAGTTAAATATCTGTTCAGCTACATGTTTATGATGTTTTGCTAATATGCAAGAAAATGGAGATCATTCCCAATTATTTTCGAAAATTCTGTCACATCTTTTACCACAAGATTTGATTCTTCCCCGGATTTCCCTAACCTTTCCATATTTTATCCCCTACTTTTTGAAGAGATTAAAACTTAACAAACTCAACCAAATTTGGGTTCACTTCTACTTCTGCAATTGTTCTATTAATCGTTTTGTATGCGAATCTAGTAATTTGAGCTTGAAAATAATGCATTTAAAAAACAACACTTTATCAAAATTTCTCAATTTCTTCCATGGATAGATGGGACGGTTAAAACAATAACGGGGATCTCAGTTTCGTTGAACTCTAAATTACCGAAAACTGAAAAAAATATGAATAATCTGAGAAAGTATGAGCTGTTGTAGCACCACTAGATCGGTATCGAGGACTCACCAAACACGGATTCTGACTACACGTGTTGGTGGAAGTAATGTTTCGCTTGTAACTGCCGCAGACCTTGGTATGGTGGAGCAAAGGTCGGTATATCCTCCAGATCGCCTCCTTTCTGACTAGTGGTGAAGAAGCCACCCAGGAAGGAATTCGCTCACCGCCTCTGCCCCGTCGTCACTAAGATGTGTGTTGAAAGTTGCTGATAAACGTCTAGGAGAAGCTATATCTCTGGACTACGACCCATAAGTCCCATTAGTAATATATTAAGATAATAGTTTCCTAAAATTAATTTTGACACAATTTTCTTTGAAAATTCATAATGACGATGGTAGTAATATGTTTGTTCCATATTAACGTAATAATGTGTTTGTTACAGAGGATCGTCTTCATCAACTGGTTTGAGTGCATATGCCCCTAGCTCTTCTATCAAGCCGAGACCATTAGTCTCTTTCAATGATGAGCGATTAAGAAACCAAGATTTCGACAAAATTCAAAGAGCGATGTTATTTGACACTTTTATATTTTTCTTACTCATTATTTGATATATTAGTTTTCATTCTAGGCATTATGGTTATACGAATATGAATACTCGTATATGAATACCGAGTTATTGGGTCATATGAATAAAAATGAGCACTTGCTCATGAGTACTTGCTCCGGAGCAAAGTGAGTCTACTCCGCGGCACTGAAGCAGAAGCTCCATTTCGTATGAATAAAAACTTCGTATGTCTCCGAAGAACTTACTCATGTCTCGCGAGCATTTGCTCGTCGTGAACAAGTGATAGTGCATGCTAAGAGTTTTAAAAATTGGGTTCTTGAGCAACAAAGAGGTTACATACGTTACGCACGTCGCGCACATTTGTGCGGAATAAAGAGCAATAGTTTGTTGTCTCATTCTTTAAATTCGAATATGAATAGCAGTAACGAAAAACAGGCGCTAGAGGCCCAGCTAATTTGTACCGAAATGCTAAGTGAATATAAAATTATTTTTGAAAAGAGCCAGCTTTCGGAAGTACGCTGTGGCCGAAACGAAACATTACAAAGTTTCAAAAAACAGTTCCCCGAAAAATTCCAAGTAGAAAAGAGCGATGGCCAATTAACATAGAAGATATGCAATATGAAAACACGCCTGAAAGCAAACGCCGATAAAAATCGTACCAACCATGCATCGTACTTTTCGATTCGGCAAAGATTCTAATAGTCTACATCACGAGAATTTCGCCTAATCTTGCATTTTTTTTAGTCCGCTGCATATGCATATCAACACACGGTAAAAAAATCGGCCAATTTAACCTTACTTTTCAAACGTGAGTCTGCTACTAAGGTCCATCCGAAATTTTGGAGCAAGTGCTCACTCTAGAGAGTAAACGCTTAACTTTATTCATACCAATTCTGAGCATTTGCTCGCCAGTTGAGAGTACGCTCAGAGTTGAAGCAAGTACTCAGAGACTGAGCAATTGCTTACCCACTTTATTCATACGAAACTGAGTAAGATCTCGGAAACTCGGAGCAAAGAGTACTTGCTTACTTTTATTCATACCACCCAGTGGATAAACGTATGGAATAAATTTTGCTTGGCAAAGCGAAAGCAGATAGACGGTTACAGACGATAGAATACGAAGAGTTCGCATTGAAATCGGTCTATAAATTACATTATTCAACTTGTACACGATTGTTACACAAAATAAAAATAAGTATTACGAGGCAGGTTCTGGTGAAACATAACTTGTGGGTACTAAACAGTTGGAGGGTAATAGAATAGCTCAATAGGACAACAAAACTACGCACAGTGAGACCTCTGCTGAATGAAGAGATTGGATGAATTACAGCTTGAAGAAACAACAAATAAATAAAAAACCCGAAGAAGCTACGTTGACGAGAAAAAACAAAAAACAAAATGACAATCAAGCTAAAACTGCCGCAATGAAAGAAGTAAACCTGACAGAAACTTCCTAGTGACAGACATCGAATGAACCCACGTGACACCCGGAACAAACGGCAGACAGCGCTCGCCAGCTGAGCTGGCTCGAGGTGGGGTTACGGGGAGGTGAGGGGGAGGCGACCACACAGGGCAGAGCGCGGCTTAGCGCGAGCGTTAAATATGTCACTGTTTCCGGCGCGGCGTGTGGCGAGGACTCCCGCGGCGGAGGCGTCGCGGCGCACCGCGACGCAGGGGCGACAAGTAAGGCGTGGGTGGAGGAAATGGCAGAGGTGTGGGCGGGGACGTGTTGGTGGAGAGCGGTTGGGGGGCTGATGTCGTCGGCGAGGACGACGGGGATAGCGGTCTCGAAGACGTCGGCGGGGATGGCAGAAGATGGGCCGGTGGCGTGGTGGGGAAGAGAGGGCAGTGGAGGGCGGCTGGGGCGGTGACGTCACCATCGAGGACGGCAGAGATGGCGGTGGTGCGGTAGTGGATACGACGCTGGCGATGAGGATGGCAGAGGCTGGACTGGCGGCTTGGTTGGGGAGAGAGGTCAGTGGAGGGTGGATGGGGCGGTAATGTCGCCAGCGAGGACAGTAGAGATGGCGGTGGCGCGGTGGTGAACACGGCGCCGGCGGTGGCGATGAGGATGGCAGAGGTTGAGCCGACGGCGTAGTCGGGAAGAGGTAGCAGTGGAGGGAGGATGGGGCGGTGACGTCACCAGCGAAGACGGTAGAGATGGCGGTGTTGAACACAATGCCGGCGGTGGCGATGAGGATGGCAGAGACTGGGCCTGCGGCGTGGTTGGGGAGAGGTGGCGGTGGAGGGCGGCTGGGGCAGTGATGTCGCCGGCCAGAACGACAGATGGCGGTGTGTCAATGGCGAAGACGACAGAGAGATGGCGGTGGTGGACACGACACCGACGATGGCGACGAGGATGGCAGAGGCTGGGCCGGCGGCGTAGTCGGGAAGAGGTGGCGGTGGTCACCGGCAAGGTCGACAGGGAAGGCGATGGCAACGAAAATGGTAGAGGTGATGGGGTAGGCGGAGACGGCAGCGGTGGTCAGCGCGTCAACACGACTCGCTTAATTGCGTCGGCCTCGGCTAATCCGCCCTTGCCGCTCTGCCTGCCCGCCGTCCGCGAACGCACTCACGCGTCGTGCTCCCCGGAAGCCGGAAGAGCCGGGCCGCTCGGCCGCAGACCACTTGAACACCACACACGACCAAGGAGGTCGCCGAGAACGTTATGCCAGACGATCGTCCCTCAATTAATTAAAATTGAGAGTAAACAAGACATAAAATTTTATTCAGTCAAAATACTACTAAAAATTTGAAGAAACGATCAATATGTATTGTGCGAATAGTATTTCTGTCTACGTGACAGCGGTGGAGTAGAGAGTTGTTGTCACTCGGGCGACAGACGCATGGTCGTGTGGTCGTTCTCACATCAGATCACAACAGCAGCAGTATCACGAAATAAATCGCAACAAGAGCACAGAAGACGAAACCGAACCGCACACACGATGCACAACCAAATAATTAACAGAGTTCTTCAATTGTCTGTTGCTTTGCGCTGTCATATTTTTTTCTTACGTATGGCAACACTGGAGTGATATCATCAGAATTTGAAGTCTCTGACAGGATAATGCAACCTCCTCTCCCTGCCAGCCACTAACTGTTAAGTCTACAAAAATATTATTTGAACATGTTTATTTCATGTCAAAACTGGCCTAATAGTCCGTTAGACGGAGCGAAAGCGTTGGATTGTTCAGCAATTGAATGTAAGAAAGTTTAAAAAATCGTAAATGAGAACAGATTCTGAAGCAGGCACTGAAGGTCGTCATGAAGGGAGGAAAAATACTCCCGTTTATGAAAGCAAAATCCGAATCTAGACAATAGTAAGTAGACTCACATTTCATTTTGTCTGTTTAAATCTGTCAAAGTTCGTTTATCCTTCACATCACACTAAAATGATCTTAATTCGAATTTGCATAAATTATCTACTGTTCGACGAGGAATATTTATTTATATTGTGAAGAGAAACTTAGTTGTATTTAATTCACAACTGATTGTATTAATTTCATTTCAAACACGTTTTATTGTCTTCTAATTGTCTTCAGTGTTCATTTCAAGCAAATTAAACCAATCTGTACGCAACCTCTCCCCGACTAAGTATTTGCACGTGCAATAAAAGGATCAGTATTCTTCCTTATGATTCCATTAGGCAGTATGACCATAGCTCGGGCATATTAAGTTCCCGACAAGGTAACTGGACTGCTAGTTGGCGTGCATTGCGTTCACAGCTACTGGCGTGGAATTTAAAAGTAAGGGTTGTGCAAATCGCTCCAGAGAGACTATTCATCATTGGATACGTGGAACATGACGGTCGTTTGGAGAAGTCTGTAGTTATTGGCCTAAATGTAATTATATTAATTCTCATTTCCTTTAATAAAGCAAAGAAATGATCTAATTAAATTAATTTAAAATTGTTAGAATAAAATGAAACATTTTGAATAGAACGTATATTGATTTTATAATGTTTACTTAAAAGATAAATAATTGAACTAACTTGCTACATTAAGTTTGGAAGTGAGTAACCTGTAAGTGATAACAGTTGTTAATGTATAGAAACTTGTTAATTTATTTCACATTGTTGTCATACACCACATGACAAATGAATGATTTAATAAAACATAACACACAAAACGAAAACAAATCAATTGACTATTCAAAACATATTTCTGGCTCTTGGCGAAAATGTTTTAACAAGGCAAATTAAAAATAAAAGAAACCCTAGGTAGTATTAAGAAGTAAAGAATATAAAAATAATACAAATCTTGGTTGATTGATAGAACAAATCTGGCAAACATATTTTCATATAAACCCACTATTATCCGCCTCACGTTGCTTCAACTTGCGTATATACACGCCTTTCTGAATTTGAAGGAGAAATGTGAGCGGAGTCAGGGGAAGTTGCCCATACTCATAGTTGCGGCGGGCTTACCAGGCGGTCATGTACGTCGTGTGGGCACTGTTTGACATGAATTGAATTGAATTGAATTAATACCTTATTTTACGTGGCGAGACTCAGGTCATTAGGCCTGAGTTCCGTCTGACCACGTAAATTTCGCTACGCTCCTTTCACCAACTAGCAGAGAAAGGAGGTATTTCTTGGGCGAGAAACAGGCGATTTGAATTTAGCTCAGAGGCGTCATTTAGGCTTGAGGATCTTTTACATGCAAGTGAATCTACTAACATGGGACAGCCATCTTTACTTCCCCTCCGAAGGAAGGCGTACGAAGGATTTTTTCGCCCTGAAAAATCCACGGCTTCGATCGGGTTTGAACCCGCCAACTTGGGTACAACAGTCCGAAACGCTAACCGTTACACCATAGCCGCCGCCAGGATGACACGCTCATCCTGACAGAGCTTCTTAATGGATATATGATGATAGAGCTTGATTTCTGGCGGAACGCGATGGAAAGCCGTTCCGATACCTCGGTAATAATTATATTATAAATATATAACTATTTCTATTAAATTAAGAATTAATGTGGGGAGCGTTCCGAGACCTAAAATTTTATAAATCAAGCACTGATTATAGTAATATAAATATAGAGCCATGATGAAGTAGATTCAAGAGAAACTGGAAGGAACGTACCGCAAACCAACTATATCCACCACAAACTAAACCTGGGACGAGCAGGTCTTCAACCTCGATACTGGCGCCTTCAACGCTCAAGCTGACCCCCTGGATGCTACGGTCGATGAAGAACAGTAGGAACTAACCTCCTGACAGCATAATTGCCTCCTGAACTTCAACTCCATTCTCACGCTTCTGAATCTCGATCTCCCACCCACTGCGTAAGCTACCGTCTGACGTGGGCCGTCGCAGTCATTCGCCAGCGCGTGCATCAGGCTGGCCATCGCCTGCGTCACGTGACGCAACGAGTCGGCGCCGCACCGCGTGGGGCCTGGGAGCCGCCCGCCGAGCCCCGAGTTATGGACCGGCGCCCCCGCAGGGTCGGTGAAGCTACGCCGGGGCGCCCTCCGTATAGAGCGCGCTGGTGTCGTTTCTACATCCAATGCAGGCTGACCGTTCGCTACCCCTCGCACCCCAGTGTGCGCCCCGCTGACGCGGAGATGGACTGGCAAGGCGGTAAGCCCGGCGTGAAAAGATTTAAGTGAATTAACTAATGATATTTATAAACTTTATGTTGGCACATTGGTTCAAATTTGGCGCCACGCTTGGAGCTCATTCAGTTTGGCAACTCTTTGAGGTATTTAAGAAGGATGATACATTTCAAACTTCCCCCATTCGAGTAATTAATTTGGCCCAAAAGCCCACGAATTCTCTCACAAGAGGCAAGAAGTCCAAACTCTTTGAAATAAACCGTCAAGCTGTTTCCACATGTGACCGGTAGATCGCACCACCTCCTGGCCTGTCGGCGAAAATGCTTTGCACATTGTAGTAACTTCCCGGAACCCAATTTCATCCACATGACGCGACCAGATCTCTTTGTTTGAGAATCTGAAGCAGTGAGGAGTTTCTTAGTATTCGTGTAGAGAAGCTAAGTAATATGCGTATTGAAAGTTGGTTTGTACATTGACTGCAAACGACCACAAGCGACACGTAAACAAGAGACCACGTAGTCTCTGTGAACCAGAGCTTCGAAACGCGGCAAAAACAGCACAAAGTGTGAATAAAGGAAGGAAAAAGTTTATTATGACAATCTATTCAATACTTAATGATTCTTACGGTAAAGTCTTAGTCTTGTCAATTATGTGTCGTCTTTTCAGAATATAATCGTCTAACGAGAACACAGAAAGGCGATGCACAAAACTTCTCATCGAAGTTTATGCAAATGCTACCTCAATCATCTAAGCAATACTTCACAGCCTCAACAGTAAGTTATTATTATTTTATAGTGTTCTGTAATCAGATTGTATAAACCTACCAGCAGAAATAATTTATATCTATCTACCTATATGAAGACTACGAATAGCCACAGTTGTCGCCAGCCTTTCCTCCATCGCCGACGCTACCTGTCATCCCTGCCCCACCCTCCTCAAGGAGACGACCGAGTGTTGGGCTGGGAAGCCGCTTAAAGGATGTAATCATGCACATAATACACTGCATTTTGTAATCAACCCGATGGTCTTCTTTCTCCCGTTGCATACTCCTTTACGTTATGTCTCATCGACAAAGGAATGATTGGGCGTAGCAAACGGATGTTAGCGAGTCATGCGGGTTCGCGGATGGGCAGGTGAGCGCATATAGGCGACTCAACACGCGCGGTATTCGGCGAATCCCGAGCGCCCGCTCGCCGAATCTTATGTAGCATGAACGGGTTGTTTGCTATTCGCCATTCATCTTTCTCCCTTTGCATGCTCCTTCACATTATATCTTGACGACAAAGGAATGAGTGGGCATAGCAAACGGATGTTAGCGAGTCACGTGGGTTCACGGATGGGCACGTGAGCGCATAAAGGCGGCTCCACACATGCGGTTTTCGGCGAATGCCGAGCAACCGGCCGCCGAATCTTAAGTAGTGTGACGGGTTGTTCGCTATTCCCCGAGCGCCGAACATTCGTTATTCGCCCTACCCACCGCGTGTCGATCTTCAGGGCACATCGAAGGGAGCGAATACTCGCCCAACACATCAGTAGCTCGGGATTGTTCGAGCAGTAGCTCGATGCTCGGCGAATGCCGAATGTGTGGAGCCGCCTTAACCAGCAATGGGCACTTGAAAGGAAGGACTAGTAAGATTGATGAAATGGTACAGAAATTACTCGTGTAACAAGAAGATCGAATGGCACTCACGGCCACAGTCAACACTTCGTGTTTGATATAAAAATAATGTGATATTGAATCGAGATTTAAAAAAGTTCATCTGGGAGTACAAAGTAATGTTAAATGTCATTGTAACTTGTATTTGATATATTCTGCATAATGTACTTTTAGATTTAAAAGGATAGAAACCAGAAATGGACAACTACACATTGAATGAAATTAAAATGTGATAATCCGGAAATTAATTGACAAGTAACAATGTTCAAGACAATTTTTGTTTACGAGCTTATACGAAATATTCCAGAGTATCAATGAAAAAGTTAATGAAATGAACGTGACAAGGAAACTGAAATTGCCAATAGAAAATGGTAGTTGTAAATTGTTATAAAAGAAAAATTAAAAATTGCCATACGTCTCACAGGCTTATTTTTAGGATTCCTCAACGCATTACAGAAAACGCAGGAAGAGGTGGATGGAGAAGAGAGCCACAGACAGACGACCGAACGTGGGAGGGACGGGTGGGGGGTGGGAGACGGGAAAACGGGCGGGCGCTGAGGCGGGCATTCAGCGAATTGTTCTTTTCTTCTACTACTTTCTTTAACATTTTAAAACAATTGGAGATGCCCGCCACCGTCGAGGAGCTCATGTATTCGCAACGCTGAGCAAGTCTTCAACAAACATAAAGAACTTCTAGGAAGGGTACTTCACCCAACACTTGTCCTAGTTTCTGTAAAAGAAGAGCGAACGAAAAAAGAAATTCGGAAAGACGCGAAATTCTGCGCACTCAGACCTCGCAGACGGTTGTTCACCCGAAAACTGTTAGCATTATGAGAAAGGCCCTAGAGTTACTCCGAGAGAAGTGGCTCAGGGCATGAACTGAAGATCACAGCCCCCTCCTGATGAAAAAATGCACAACACTTACGTGAATAATGGTCTAAGAAGATCGCGTTTCCGAAATCACTAACAATTAATCAATTCTAGAGTTACAGAATTCGATTCGTGTGACCGTCTCAAACCCTGTAACTTACTTTTAGTAACACTGTTCAGTAATTTGCCTATTAAGAACTTTAAATAAATTACCGAGCAATGCCAGGTGATCAACTAATAATAATAATAGTAATAATAATAGTAATAATAGTAATAATAATAGTAATAATAATAATAGTAATAATAATAATAATAATAATAATAATAATAATAATAATAATAATAATAATAATAAAATTTAATTGATTTCAGTTAATTGCGAAAAACTTTGAAGAAAAAATTCGTACTGAACCAGTCATGTGATAAGTCTAAAAAATAAAACATCAGAATCATTATCACCGTGGCACAACGCGTTACGAGGGGCGCCGTTAATGGAGCCGACCTGCGATGGCCTCCCCGCCCCTCCTCATCCCGCCCTGTCACGTCCCGTCCCGTCCCGCCCCGCCCAGCCTTGCCTCGCCCCTTACCACCCCGCGCCGCCCCGCACCCCCCTGCGCCGCCATCCCCGGGCCGCCCCGCGCCGCGACGCGCTGCCCCGCGCCGCCCCGCCCCGCCCCGCGCCACCCAGGGCCGCCCCGTCCCGCCCGGCGCCCTTTGCCAGGGGGGCCGAAACTGCTGACCGAGCGCGTTCTTCCGGCAATATCAGCCGGCGCGGCGCTCAATCGCCGCTGCCGATGCGCGCTCGCGTGCTGCGATAGCGAAACGCTACCTGTCACGGTGACGCGCGCTATTTGTCACCGGCAGCGAGGGCGCCGCAAACACGGTGGGAACAGTTTATTGAAATCTCTTGAGTTCCGCAACACGTTGTTGCAGAAAGTGAGTGTTTGTGCCAATACTGTGCGCTATCTGTTTGTTGGCTAATGGTGATCTGTGTATCGAGCGTGTCCGACCTGTGTGCCGACAGAGTTCGGGAAATTGCGAATACCCTTCAATGGCAACCGTCAGTGGAATTCGCGATGTGATATTTGGAGGAAAATTCACTATGTGTTCACATTTATGATACCATGTGGATATGTAGTTATTTATATCTTGATCAATCTGCAATATTTATAAAACTATCCAAACAATCTAAAGCTCATCTATTTCGTTGTTCTAAAATGAATACTATTTTTATATCTATATTTAGTAATAATGTAACGGAAAGGGAACCTTTCTCCCTTTTTATTTTCAGTTCTTCGCAGACCTTTACATGAAAAAGTCCCGCATCATTGTTATTAATCTTATATTAGTCATGAGTAAGTACGGATGATAAAATATGATTAATAAAAAATTAAAAATACCTTCAGAAAAAGCTTGCAGGAATGAAAAGTAAACAACATTCAACTGCATTACTTTAAAATTAAATTAATTAGGGAACTCATATTTTAAACTAAGAACTATGGTTGTAAGGTTAAGCAATCTATATTCGTATAAAATTAATGTTAGTTCGAGAAGGTTTTTATCTTATTAATTTCATTAGATGGCGCTGCGGCACTAGATACATTCTATTCCCAATCCATCTGAGCTTCATTGTTTCTGGGCGGTTTTTAAACATTATTTCAGGTTCTGGGATAGCGTTCCTCGGTTAAGCCAAGTTTTCGGCGAAGGACGCGTTTTTAGAGTAATTCTCAGTCTAAGCCTGTTTGCCTTGGCTTCACATGGCGTAATCTTCAGTTATACTTTATGGTAGGTAGACAGTAGTCAGTTGTCAAGAGGACCACCAGGTAGCATCTACGCGTACCGCTCACATCACACGCGCTCCTACGTCACTGCCAGCGGTCTGAATTGAGATGGAATTAGTTTAGAACGATGGTAGGTGCTATGACTCTTCACAGGGGTTTGACGAGCCCCTGTGAAGCAGGCAAAATCGGTTTGTTGGAACAAATTTCGCATGAGATTATCTGGCAATCAACCTCAGATCTCTTTGGTGAAAGGCAAGCAACTTTGCTCTGAGATATGAGAGGGAGAGGGGGTAGAGAGAGCAGGGCAAGGTGTGCTGGGTTCTGCCAATAGAATATAAATGTTTGAGTGGTTTTACATACACCAGATCCAATTTTTGTAGCATTGGTCAGCCATCTTTTACGTTTAGAACACATCTCAGAACCGTATTCAATAATCAATACAGTACCCTTTCAAATCTAGGACGCTCTCGTGGCTCCGTGGCGAAGTCGCTTGTCTTTCAACTCTGAAGTTCCGGGTTGCATTCTTGCAGAATCCCCGTAGAACCTCCTGTGAAATTTGTGAACCTCATGTGAAAAATGAGTTTGTGTGCTTTACAGGGGCTAGTCCAAGCCCTGTGAAGCGTCCTAAACCTTACCTTATTCCTTCCCAATTCTGACCGACGGCTAGATGACGCTAGCGTGAAGACGCTACCTGTCGGCGACTCCCTGACGTGACTTGACAATACAGCGACCCTCAGAGGGCGCTTATTAACGGGGGATTACTCCAGTGCGCTCAACACTCATTGCGGAGTTTGGAGACGCGTTGCGTTGATATAGACGCAACAAATAAAAAAAAAGAACTTCACGAACGTTGTTAAAATTACATAGCGCGCCAGGATAATCTCTCCGCACGAAGCCGTGACAGGACTTTGTAGTAGCAACTAGATCACCGGGAAAATGTGAAAAATTAGCTTGCAGTATATTGTCTAATTGTTGTTGGTTTATTTTGCATGCACTCATCTAGCCTCTTGATAGATGTGTGCGTGCTTTTAGGGACAATACAGGGGGAGTGCAACAATTTAGGGGTTATTATATTAACATTGAAGAGAGTTTTTTTTAAAAATCGTAAACAAACACCCTCAAATTTTCAATTCACATTTTCATGGTGGTTTATACAGATTTAAAAAATGTGGACGGTGGGTGGCGCAATTCTGACTTCAAATTCGGATTCAGCGCGTCAAAATACACAGAGAAACACGTTTCAAATTTTTAAGTCTGTCAACAACCCCTAAAACAAAAAAATACAATGTCACTATGTTTTCCAATTTAAATAAAATTGAAGAGTGATGGCGCAATTATGGCTTCAGATTCGGATTTAACCCGTCAAAATACACAGAGAAACACGTTTCAAATTTTTAGTCTGTCAACAACCCCCGAAAACAAAAAAAAATACAATGTCACGATGTTTTCCAATTTAAATAAAATTGAAGAGTGATGGCGCAATTATGGCTTCAGATTCGGATTTAACCCGTCAAAATACAAAGAGAAACATGTGTCAAGTCTTTGGGTCTGCCTTTTTTAGTACCTATGTTATATGCAGTCAAAATCAAAACACCTTAAATGGAAAGTTTTCGACAATGTGTTCACACAACATAATTTCTGTTGTTACAAAGATTATTCAAGACGTATCCGACCTGACGTAAAAATGGCGGTTGATTAAGTTCTAGAGCTAATAATATTGTAACCTCGGGGTACGTAGAATTTGATCGTAGGATCGGGGCTCTAGTATTGAAGCCTACACCGAAAAAAAGAACCGTTGGAGTGTATTCCAATGGTTCATTTTTTCGGTGTACTATGATACCAAAACACAAAAAAATAATCGAAGTGGTGCCACCAGAAAACTCATATAATTGGATTCCAACACTTTTTTTATTATTACATTTACAGAGTAAATACTAGAACCGGAAAAAACTTAAAACACTCCAAATCATAACATTAATATGAAACAATAAACAGGTAGTAGTAAACACACACTATTGTTATTTTTTCCCTTTACTTTTCCTTTAAAAAAATCACATCCCTCTAATATCTCAATCATAAAAAAGAGAATGAATCCTAAATTATCAACGATACATGCAAGTGATAAATCACGGATTAATTATGAGATATCTTCAAAATTGCATAAAGTTACTAAAGAAGTCGAATTCTACAAAATAAGGCAGAGATTATGAACATAACAATGTAAAAACGAAACACCAAGCACTCTAGTAGTACGAAGTCAAAAGTTACAAGGTTTCTGCAAAGTCTCTCTATTGCACGCTCCACTTCTATCGAACTCTTTTAAAAGGAAAGATTCTCATAAATGAGACTCGCATAACTTCGTTCTACATTATTTACACTAGTATTAACGTAAATGTTGGTGAGTGCACTTAAAGATGCCGATTCATGAAATTACAAGTTTTTCATAATGGAAGGCCTCGGGGCAATACAGTGCCGGTTATACCCGGATTTACGAACCCGAAGCTTCAAGGAGACGTGGTAGATCCATTGCAAAAAGGAAGAAAGATAAGAAAAGCGGTTGCTACCGACCTCTGGCGGGGGTCTTGGCTCAACGAAGCGACGGAGGGGCGAGCCGGTGTCGCAGACCCGACGCAACGGCGACGTGGCCACAGGAGGCGACCTCGGGGCTTGGCTTCGACCCCGGAGACGAGAGTGCCTCAGCACACACGTAGCGCATGGCCCGTGCGCCAAATCCTCACACCCCACGACACCTCTCTACTTTCGCGTCAGGCCCATTCAACTACCATTTAACGCGGTGGAAACCATTACAGTGGCGCCTTCTCTTGCAACACTAAAATACGAATTGCTACCAACGATACCTAAAACGTGCGTGGCTACTGCGGGGGTTCGCGAGGCACAAACAGGCCCGTTATGTTACAAAAGATAACGTTGATTTCGCGCTTTCCTCAGACGTTTCTTATATGTAAATATTATGAATAATTGAAAATTTAGAAGACACGTTTCGTATTTCTCATAAATTAGCAAAATAATTGTATGTAGTAAAGTTGGCGAGCCTAACCTGCAGCTGCGCCCGGAGAAACTAGCGCTTCCTATAGTAGCACCCTCGAACTTTGCCCCCGGTTTTGATATACAGTTGCAAGGCCCTCCGTCATCCGTTACGTCACGAAGGGGTATCATGCCCTTCCCGGATGATGTAGTCTCCTGCCTGCCGAGTCACCGTGAGCGCAGCCGCCCGCCGCATTCAAACCGCGGAACAGCGAAGTGCCCGGGGTTTGAATAACTGATAATAACATTTAACAAAGTATATAGAGGACGTGTAGCGTAGGAAAAACATTACGATTCTTTTCTCTTAAATCAAGTTAAATATTTCACTTTCCACAGGAAGGAAAAGATTTTTGTTAATGAGGTCTTTGTCTTTGCCGAACACTTCCCACAGAGAGCTGCCCAGAAGGTGTCTACATCGGGTGCCATCAACGCCTAGTGTAGGAGGACGTGTTCCACGGAAAGATTACAGTTACATGTGTTGTAGATGGGGGGAGTTTTATAACGCGGACGAAAACCAAGAGAAAGGTGGCAATGTAATGGCCGATGCGAAGATACATAAAAATCACTTCCTTATGCCTGGCAACACTGTATCAGGGATTCATGTAAAATTTAATCGCAATTAATTTAACAATAGTATGTGTCAGTGACTGTCATGCCCTGAGTATGAAGCGTTTAAGATGTACCTTCATAACTGATGATGGAACAGGCAATGCAGTGAACACATTTTCTGTTTTTCATATGGCCCAGCATACAACAAAGTACCAGATATTAGTGGCGAGATAATTGACGATAATCGAGTATTACATTGATTTAAAGTAGTCCGAAGGAGAACGGAAGATAGTTTGATGAGAAGTTGAGAGAATCACAAAAGAGAACTACTCCCAGAAAGGATTGCGACTCGATATACAGAATGTGAATTCAAAATTATTTATTTACGCAAACCCAATGAAAGCTACAGGTCACTGAGTCATTGGAAGATAAGCAGTTCGTGTATACGAATATTTGAACTCGATAGGATGCTCCCATGCTGCAAACTTGGATCTGACATACAAGTGGACATAAAGGTTAATTGGGAAGGTTGGATGGACAGATTAGTATTGACACAAAGTAGTTTCCAAGGGAGGGAAGTTGCTTGGTTTCACGGGGAGAGGGGGGTGGGATGACAAATATGAAGAAACTGCAATCGATTTTAAAATCGAATACCTGGAGGTCAGAGGAACGATTTTCGGAAAACACATGAATTCTGATATTTATTGCCGGTTGAAGGATGAGCAATGCGCTCACCGAAAAAGAAAAAAGAAAAAAGAAAAAAAGAAAGAAACGTTGGAGTATACCAGATTCATGATGTGTACTCCAGCGTTTTTTATTCGGTGTGGTCACCTCCCCATAGAGAACCACTCAGTATACCCTCTATACGTGGGAGATTAAAGAGGGGTGACATACCTGATTTACACGCGACGGGCACCTCAAAAACAACTCACTTGTGACCTGTAAATACTTCACTCTATCCCCAAATAACTATTCTCATTAAAATCACAATCAATACCTATAACAAGCTCTACAATCAAGACGCATTGCACGCTTCCATAGAAAAATATCAATTTATCATGAAATTAATAGATATCCAAGGCTACATTAGCTACCCAAATGAGGCAGGACTTCGTTATGAAAAGCACCCTACCACCTCCCCTCTAACGGAAGAATGCAGCTGGGCGTCGACCACCTAGCTAGAGTGTAAACCATAACTGCGACGTAAGTGGTACGTCATCGTTACGTAAATCAAACGTCAGACCGAAGAATCTGGCAGATTCAGTAAAAGGAAGCCGTCGGCTCCCAAGATACACAATTGACTATTCCTGTAGAATGTCTCGTAGAAAGTAGATTTTCTAGTACAAAGGTGAATCCATTGGAGGTGCTCCATTCCTGTGGTTATTTAACAACCAGTTAGAGCTACTTCCAAATATCATTGTTCATGTTGCATGAACACAAGATTGCAAAATCGTCATTGTTATTTTATGAAAAGAGTCGGTTAGCATATTCTGGGAGAGCAAACATGATGAAAACGTATAACGTTGACTGTCCAATTCCACCAGCAACCAGTGATTTTGGCTCCAGAAATAGAACAATCATGTGTGCCGGACAGGTAAGAATTAGAATCTGTTAACTAACACTTACTATTTCCAGAACTATATTATATCACCTGTTTCGGTTGTATTTCCTCGTTATTTACCCAATCTCCAGTGGTTCACGTCAGATGAGCCTCCACGCTTAGCGCGCGTGGGTGTGATAGTGTGCGTTCAAGGAGCATACATTAAGTAGCCGGCAATGATTATCAATTAAACACTAATATTTAAATGGCAACCAACAGCTCATGACTATACGAAAAAAGTCTCTGCTCCTTATAAGCGATGCAATACGATAACTAGAGCATGATTCGCTTGCGTTTGAACAATACTAGCGAACGGCGTATTTTTGTGAAATTTTTCTGAATTTTGGGAAGTCTCACTTCTAAGTGCGCTTGCCCGGACAGTGGTGTTCTCTAGTGGCCACACTAAGAAGTAGTGTTTTAAATGTAAAATATTACTTGGCGTGTTTTTATTCTCTGCGGTTAGGTACGCGGGTTTTGAAGTGAAATAATATTATCTGGGGAGCGCGATACTTGAAAATGCACGATCTTAGCCTACATTTTTCTAAAGGAGGGCTTATAACTGTTTATTAGAGATTACTCGTCAAATGTAAATAAAATGCGGAAGCAATATGGTATCGAACGACAAACAGCGGTGACTTTATAGACTCTCTCACGTCTAATCCTATGACGTTTCGTAGGCAGAAACTCAGAATCGAATCCTGAGAGATGCCATTTTTTGTATAGTGACTACTAGACCGCTCGGCAGCCCTGCAATCACGGAAGGATATGTTTGAAACAAAGTTTTAGGGTATTTTCTTTCTAAATTCCTAAGAGTGCAGAGTTTGAAGAATAGCGTAATTTCAAGTGGTGTCATAGGCTTTTTTAATATAACATTTTCTAGTCACAAGTCTTTACCTAAAGAGAACAATGTTGAAATTCCTTTTTTTAAGGCGACGAGATAGTCAAGAATTAACTGGTATCTTCTGAATCCACATTGAACAGGCGTAATCAGAATTCTGACCTCCAAGATCAAGAGAAAGCGCTGACTTACCATATTTTTGTAAATTTGCCTACGCAGGTAGTAGAAGACAGAAGGACAGTTTTGGAAGACGACAATAGATCTTCCTTGCTAACTGGAGGAAGATATTTTTAAAATAATGATTACCCTAATTTACAGTTCACATACGGAGAGCAATATATGCTGTAAGCTGGTATTTGAAATGTGCCAGATAGAGCAAACTGGTTAATTCGGTAAGACACAGTGCAAACTTTGATAACATGTCCCTCACCGAAGGGGCAAATTATTAATTGATAACTTAAAAGAAATATTAATACTAAATACTGAAGTACATGGCTTGAAGAAGAGATGAAAAGTAAAAATATAATGAATAATCACAATATAGGATATAAGCTTGGTAGGCTTACACTGTCACCATTTTATTCCTACATGAAGGGCTGTGTATTAAAACTGATCTTGGCTATGTAATTGCTCAAGCATGTTTCTCGTATGTCAACGAAGAGGAGAAAAAATGGAAGCTTATTTGGAATAGGGGTGAGAGTGAATTTTGTTTTCAATTGTAAAGAAATATGTAATTAAATGTAATTATCTTAATAGTAATCAATGTACAGAAATTATCTGCAGTGTCTATTCAGACCCACTGCAGCACCTTGAACGCAAGGGCGGGCGAGTACGGAAATTAATTCTGCGTTCTGATATTCCCCGCAGCGTTGTCACCACATAACAAAGTTTTTCACCCGCCCCTGTTGACCACAGCTGTGAGTCATGTTTCCGCTGTATCATGCAATACTTGCGTCGATGATTGGTAACCCAATAATCGTGATTCGCAGTGCTCTCTGCACGCTCTGTTTACCGCACTGACTCATGGACGCTACGCTCGCTGCATCGCAAATTCGTCGCAGGCGAACGATCGTTATCGAAGTGGGTCCGAAACGACCGTGCCTTCAGCTCGCGGCAGGCGCCTTCTCTGGAAACTGAGGGAATTGCAACTCCTGATTGCAAGCCAAACGGCAGGTGTCTTCGATGCGACCTTGAAATTCGCGGAAACTAGGCACAACATGAAACGCTGTTTCGCGGAAATAATCATTCGTAACCGAAACTGAGTACATGCCGCTTTTGCTCGCTGGATAACGCATTCAATAACACAGTTCGCGGGTTGAATGTCGGCTGGGGTCGTTGGTTTTCCAACTGGTGTCAGTGCAGTGCCTCTGATTAGGAGGTCTTACGTTTCACTCCCGACTGTGGCAAGATTTTCCACACTAGGCAGATAGCTTCGTCGAATTAATGTCTAGATTCTAGCGGCCAGATGCTCTGATGGAGAGTTTCTGTGGTTTCTCCAATCAACACTGGGCAAATACCAGAGTAGTACTCTACCAAATGGGTCACGGACCGCGCGCGACCTTTCCTTCCCCCATCGTTTTCCTATCCACACCCCTCACTTACATTTACATGCACTACATTACCACACATGCCGGGAGGCTAGGGTGGAACTTAGGGCCTGTCCCGGCGAGTGCGTTGCACAGCTTGTGAGAGATACCAGATTAGGGAAAACCCTGCTCGCCGTCTGTAAGTCCGCGCCGGATCGCGCCACCCAGAGAGATAAGATCACCGCCCCCTCCCGAGCAAAAACATGTACTACCCTTACGTCTCCGATGGCCTTAGTAAACAACCTTGGCACTGGATGCGCTCGGAATAATATTAATCAATCCTTTAATCTTCAGTATTGCGCAACCATATGGATTTTTGTTAATTAAAAAGTTCGGAAACGCCAATTCGTAACGTTTTATTATAGCCACGTACTGGTCTCGAATACGTAGTGTAGTAATTCTCCCATAATCTAGTTAGCCGTAGACTTATTATTTTTGATCCCTTCGGCCACGAGCTCGGCGATGTTAGATCCTCAGAGTTCCCAGGCAGTTACCCATCCAGAAACCCGCGATGCCTCGATTTACTAAACCACCCTGACTTAACGAAGCGCAGTTGAGCAATTCGGCTACCTACGAGTTCGTAAAAACGTTTGGTTCTCACATTCATTGTCATATCATACAAAGCTACATCTACAATGAGTATGTTTTCACAACATATTTTGAGAATAATGAACAAAACATAATGACAGACAAAAATGACATACATGTAAAACCGTCACATGTATTCTCGAAATCTTTCTATGAAGTTTAAAAATGAGCTTTGGACGTCCCATGTCGATCATTGTAAAAATTCTCGGAATAAAAACATCTGGAGGATTTGCCAAACTGGATCTCCACGCAAAATTGAATTGTCATTTGCTGAACAGTATAACGCGCGTCTCTTTGTCTCTCGAGGCTTCTGCCCACACGAAATCAATCGTCTCTCGTCAGCGACAACCTTTTGAACCTAACCATCAGTTTACGCATTTTACAAATTCACCAATAAAAAAGAACAAGAATTTAGCAATATAAAGGACAAACGTCGTTCATCTGACAAGCCGAGAGTGGCAACTTAGCGTTCTAAATGTTTTGATGACATTCTGTTGTTTTTTTTCAAGAGACATATGCAATGTATCAATAAATCTAATTTAATTGAAATCTAAACTTCCTTGCTTGTTGCATATGCGTTTCTTGTAAATTCAGATTATCCGTACCTCATGTCCGGGAAGGAAATACCCGATAACAAAAGTAAACAAAGCAAATAAAAAAGTAACCGTTTTGAGAAAAAATGCAGCGTGCTCTTTTGCACACTGAATATCGCAAAAACTACTCACTTTCCGAAAAAAACCGTCCATGAGTATTTTTTGAGATACATTTGAAGAATAGAACTGATTGCGAAAATAACCTCTTTACATCAATTTTTAATTTGTGGAAAGACGCTATTGGAAAATCAAAAAAATAGTAATAAATGAGAAATTTGTTTTTGTAAATTGTTGTATTTTAAGTTAACTGTCACCTTCCGGGATATAACGTCATTAGTCTCTCTCTCTCTCTCTCTCTCTCTCTCTCTCTCTCTCTCTCTCTGCATATATATATATATATATATATATATATATATATATATATATATATATATATATATATATATATATGAGACTGATGACCACTAGTCGTTGACGCGTCCAGAAACACGCAACAGAACTCCAACTCCACCTCCGTCATATACGTGTTCTCCAGCATCCCTCATCGCTTATTCCGCGGGCGTGGGGCCCCTCCTCAGCCTCCCTCCGGCCGTTTGCGTTGGCAACGAGAAGCAATCGCGCCGCGGCCACCAATCGCTTCATTCGGAGGTGGGAAGGGAAATAAAAAACTCCCGCACCGCCTCCGCCGCCTGCACTGTCAATACCCAAGCCATTAGACGGAAGTGACGACGCCCCGACGTCTTCCAGGAGAGGGGAGCTGTTTGCGAAAAGCCTTGCCCTTTCTACCACTCCCCCTCCCTGGGAGACAGACTCGTTCCACCCGCTCCCGGCAGTGGGGGGGGGGGAAACGAGATTGAACATATACTTAGAGTGGCTGAAGCGCCTTCATCTTTGAAGCAAATTAAAGCCATGTTTTTTTGCAGTCAAAGTAGCGCCCTCTAGCATTACGATTGGCGGTGGTTACGGACTGTTACACCCTGGTTTCAACGCCTCTCCTATGTTTTGACTTAAAAAAATGGCGGCCACTAGTTCGGTAAGCCTCCACCAGGATCGCTGAAACTATAAGGAAAGCCACTCTATGTAGTATATTCGATCTCGTTGGGTGGGGGACACGGAGGACCAATTGCAGCGCAATGCGAACGCAAGCTGGGCGCGGGTGGGCCGGTCTGGCAAAGGCGAGTGCGGGACGAGTTGGATCAGGCTGGGTGGCCGAGTGTTGGCGAGGCTTGCTTGCTTGTTTCCAGGCACGTCCACTGCTATGGTCGTTAGACCATCACTGCAGTGAATGTTTTCCGTGCTCGGAGGTCGTGGCATCCGCATTGATGTGATCCGGCGCTGACCTACACGTGTGATTGAGAGGAATTCCTCCTCCAGTAAGGTATCTCTCCCAGTAAGGTATTGAAGTTCTAAGATCCAGACACGTGTGGTAATGCAGTGTTTGTACGTGTGTGTGTGTGTAAGAGTAGAGAATAGAATGAAGAGGAGGAAGAGATAGCGCACAATTTGTGGTCTCTTTCTTAAAGTACCGCTCCGGTTTTGCCTGGTTTTGCTTGGAAGCCGGAAAACTACCAACCAGACAGGAATTCTCTTCCCCACAGCACATAAATTCAACCTAGATGTATGTACCAGTTACGGCCTGCTTGTCGAGAATCCGCCCCCGTCGGACTCGAAACCCAGGACCTCCCGGTCAGAGTCACTGCAGTCAGTGGCGATGCTGACTCTGAGGTAGCGCTTGAATTGAATTGAATTGAATTAATTCCTTATTTTACGTGGCGAGAATCAGGCCATTAGGCCTGCTCTTCCGTCTGACCACGTAAATTTCGCTACGCTCCTTTCACCAACCAGGAGAGAAAGGAGGTATTTCTTGGGCGAGAAACAGGCGATTTGAATTTAGCTCAGAGGCGTCATTTAGGCTTGAGGATCTTTTACATGCAAGTAAATCTACGAACATGGGACAGCCGGCTTTACTTCCCCTCCGAAGGAAGTCGTATGAAGGATTTTTTCGCCCTGAAAAATCCACGGCTTTGTACCCGCCAACTTGGGTACAACAGTCCGAAACGCTAACCGTTACACCATCGTCGCCGCCTTGAGGGACTAGAAGGATGGAAAAAGCGGGGCTGGCAAAAGTACGTCAAAAAGCCAGCGTTTATCCGGCGGGGAACAAGCATCGTCGACCAGGGACACGGGAGGGGGGGGGGCGAGAGCAAGAGAGAGGGGATGCGTTGGATGCGAGAGATGAGTCGAGCGGGGTGGGAACTAGAAGGAACGTTTCCCCTATTATTCGCTGCTCGTCGGCGCAGAATAAGATGTCCAAATATTTGTGTCGGCTCCGCGCGCGCGTTATGGAAATGCAATAAAAAAGCGCCGAGCGCCGCCTGCGCGGGTCCCGAGCGCCGCGCTGTAACGAGCGAAGGTAGCTTGAGCTCTCAAAAGAGGGGTGGGAGTGGAAGAGGTCATTCCGGCATAACGCCATGGAGAACGAGAGTCGGGGCATCTCAACAGAAGAAAGTTAAAGCAAATATCTAATGCGACATTTCTCACTATTTAATTATTATTCTAAATATCAGATTCTAATATGAATAAATAATTATATTTCGATTTTAAGTTTTTTTAAAAGAGGGGTTGGAGTGGAAGGGGTCATTCCGGCATGAGACGAGAAAGAAAGAGGCGGTGGAAATCTCAACAAAAGAAAGCTAAAGCCAATTTCTAATATGACATTTTTCACTATTTAATTATTCTTAAAATAATCGCATGCGTAATATGAAAAAATAATTATATTTCGATTGTAAATTTTCTAAAAGAGGTGTGGGAGTGGAAGCGGTCTGTTCGGCATGACGCGACAGAGAAACAGGCGATGGAACTCTCAACCTAAGAAAGTGAGAGGTAATAGCTAATGCGACATTTCTCCCTATTTTATTATTCATACGAATTGGTAATTTCTGAAAATTTCTTCTAAATAAAATTGTTTCGATTGATTGCAATTCACTACTAAATAAGCGGCCATCTTTCAAACAAAACAATAACATTTATTTATTGATCTAATTGAGTAACACGTTAATTCTTGAACTCATTTTTATATTTAATGATGACCAGTTCTTCTGTGCAACTCTAATTTATAACGTTACTTCAAATTATTAAGTATTTTTTTCTATTTATTAGATAAATATTGTTCTTTGCTGCTTACATATGAAATCACTAGCCAACGTCTCGGATGATTCCGTATCGTAGCAAAATGTCCGAAGCTTCTCTCTTCTTCGGAGCCTATTTATCGCCTAAATTTCCTTCTATTACCTCAGGCATCCCAGTCTACGAGATACTGAATGACGGTAACTCCTAATACGATTTAATTCCTGAAGAATTTCACAGACTATTAGCGAACACAATTTTACTTAGTATTTATGGAACCAAGAACGTTGTCGAATATTGTGAGTAGAAGGAACGCGACTTAAATATTAACTCTTGAGAAAAACGGTACAATAATACGTTGTATTTCGTTTTGCAAAGGGAAGGAAATACAAGGTGGGGGTATATTTGGAAGACGCTTATTGAGAAAACGTCTGAGAATCTGAGTGAGTAAACAATCGCCAATGAAACGGTCTTTGCAAACAAAACAAGCGTTCGGAACCCGGTTAAAGGGAAGTTTGCCATGTAAACAGCCACTTTGGGAATTCCGAGTATCGTCAACAGGCGACTGTCGTTTATGCTCGCAGTCAACCTTATCGTCTTTCCAGTCGCGTAATGCAGAGATTTCAGAGATTAAGGTCAAATTTCGTGACGGCTAAACATGTCGGTGCGACCATTTAAATCCTCGAATAACAAGTATCAACTCCTATCGTGAAATGAAAAGTTATCGTTTCTCTACAGACTCTGTAATACAATAGTTTTCTCCTTGTTTTATATAAAATTTAATTTCTTTTTCTATTTTTCTTTAAGACGTGATTAATCACATTCCAAATATTTGCGTTTTGTTACGCGTACTTCCAAGCTCAAACGGTGTTTGCCGTTGTCGTTCACTAATAGCTACCTTCGAGTCAGACTGACGTAACTACAATTTGTGCGATTTTTGTTTACAACCACTTCCAGAAAATAGTTTGAGCGTTTCTGAAAATGCCGAATTCGGAGCTAGTTTTCACACAAAACGGTTGACTTTTCGAGAAGTTTTACATTATTTAAATCATATGTACTCATAAATACAATAATGTGAACAAATTGCCGATAATATAAATACGATTAATGACGTGAGAAATCGTATTAATGACGTGAGGAAAGTCAAAAGATTAAATTTTTGTAATTAAAAAAACCCAACAATAATACAGCAATATAGGGTTTATGCCATCTCATAGAGTACATTTTGTACTATTCCTAACAAAAGTTTGAGAAATATTTTGTAGCCGTTTTGGGAAAATCTTTTGTATTTTTTTAAATTGCATATATTGCTCGCAATATTGCGTGAAAGCTACTAAAATTTCAAAAAAATGTACACGACTCTAATAAAATAACTTACTATAGAGAACAAATTTTATTTGAAGGAAAAATCTCTATCTTTCATTGTGTAGTTGTGCGAAGACGCCCGACAAATTTTAAAATTTTCGAAAATTCAGAGTTAAACCTACAAAACGGACCTATGCCACCTTTGTTTTTCAAAATCGCAGACCTTAGACTCAGGCCAGATCTACCGGTTTTTATTCCGTTTGGAAAAAATCGCAAGCATAGTTTAGGTGCTAGAGTTCACATACACCCGACAGACAGATGGACATTTCGTAAAAATAAATAATAATAATAATAATAATAATAATAATAATAATAATAATAATAAATGAAAAAAAGAATCACATTTTCGGTATTAGGTGACCCCAACTCTTATAACACATTTAGTGAACAATTAATATGATTATGATGGAAGTGATTATGATCAGTGGTCGGTGGCTGCATCACACCGAGGTCCTCCCTTCTTAGCGCGGTCATAAATCCGCCCAAACTTGAACAAAATCTATACACCGCCGCGGTCGATACACTTGTCTTAGATCGATACCCTTGCCGCGGATCCCCGATGCTCCTAACGGTTCGATGTGCCAGCCGTGGAGCGTTGCAAAATCAACACGTCTTCGTTCTTAGAGCTGGCGTGTCGTTACAATATGGAATGGAAATGTAAGTAACTTCCCTTACCACTAAAAATAAAACAAATATAGCCCATTTTTATTTTGAATATTTACACATTTCTTAAGATTTTTCTCTAACTGCGTATTTTAATGTATACGGTAAATTTAACCTTCGAGCGATCGCGCGGGAGGTATAAATGCCGCCTTTGATAATAAAACGGAGCTCAAGGATACACTTTTGAGCTAGTACAGAACAAAGTTCTACGGCTCATAGCACGCCCTCCGTTTCGGAAACGGTTGAAACTACTGAGGAAGGAACTTGATATCCAGTCCTTCACTCAATGCTTGAGGCCGCTTTCGTTTAACGAAGCCTATCAAGCCTTTCAAACAAACGAAGCTCCGGCAACGCGAAAACAATTAGCTCGACACGTCCTTACAATAGGGCAAAGAAAACAAGCACTCCCCTCTGATATTCTAAGGACGTAGTGCAACCCAAAAGCCGATTTGACTATTGACTAAGGTCCGACACGAACCCACACCACCAAAACAAAAACAAGAACGGAGCTGCCCGTTGAAGTTTGAACTCAGCATTGCGGGAAGCTAGATATTCTCGATTGATCTATTGAGAAGAGATAAAGATAACATAATCTCCAAGACCCACTCACAAATTGCGCCAAATTCGCACAAAATTGACCGTCATCAGTCTTCACTCTACGCAGCATAAATACCTTCACGCGATCAAGCCTGTTCCAGTTTTTTTTCAAGAGTATGGTGAATATATACAAATATTTTTCGTATATTTTGCAATAAACATGTCATAATAATACTTTTATTATAATTATTGTGAAGATAAAAAGAATTGGTTATTTATTATGTGTAATTAAGTCATTTCAGTGGATTTTACAAATCTAGATTCCTAATACTCACTATTCTCGTAGTGTAACCTCAGATACCTACTCATTCTTTTTCCCTCTCTTCACCATTTTCATCATACGCATTAGATTTTTACATTCCTATATTATTAAATTTTAATTCAGATTTATTTCATTTTAGTTTAATTTTTTATTTACTACAATGCTCACTCAGTTATTTGATAAATTCCTCATGACTGACGATCAAGAGAAGCTGTAATACTGAGAAAAGCAAAGGGTGTTCGTCGGCGGCAAATATACCGTTTTAGGGCATTTGGTTTGCTGCCAAACTTTTCAAAAATGTTTGAAAGAGCAATTTTAGTCAGGATTAATGAATTTATAAATCAAAGTAATATTCTTCCTGGTAGACAATTTAATTTTAGTCACAACTATTCTACTACTAATCAATTGCTACGCGTAACAGACAATTTTACCACTAATCTCCAATAACTACCACATACTCTTCTTATATTTCTGGATGTAAAAAAAGGATTTGATAAAATCAGGCGTAATGGACTATTTTTTAAATTGAGAACTACTGGTTTTCCAAATTACTTACAAAATATAATAAAACCCTTTTTAGTTAATCGAGTATTCAAAGTACAAATAAATAACACCTCAACTGATCACAATATACAAGCTGGACGTCCCCAAGAATCTCCATTATCACCTACGCATTTCAATGTTTTATTTCTGATATTATGCCTTGTCTTTTACATTGAGACATAGCCCTTTTTGCGGATGACACTGCAATATTTACAACCCATAGCGATCTTCTTTTAGATAGAAATAATCTCCATGATGACCTAAATCTCCTTATTTCTTAGTTCAATGATTGGCAAATAAAAAAAATATCAAGCTAAAATCTTCGCCTTAAAACAGATTCTTCCTACTTATCCCCTAATTATTAATAATGACGCAGTCAAATGGCTTCCAAATGACTCTCCTGTAAAATATCTTGGACTTCAAATAGACACTAAGATAACCTGAAAGAACCACATAACATCAAAAGCTAATAAAACACATACAAAAATATTAAAATTATATCCATTCATAAATAGAAAATCTAAATTATCAATAGACTCAGAATTTATAATATTTAAATACATAATACGACCAGGGCCGGATTTACCTACAAGCAAAACAAGCAGTTGCTTGGGGGCCCCCATTCACGCATACCATATTTTTTTGTCTGTGAAATAATTGTTAATCAAGTTGTCTACTGTGTAACAAAATGTACAATTTCAAAACCTTTTTTTAAAATATTTATTACATATTAAATTAGTCTAATAGAAACTATACTTTATTTCCTTTACTTATAACTGAATATGTAAATTTTTTATGCAACCTCAAACTTTTTCATGCTTGATGATATCAAACTGTACTGGAGAACTTCATTCAGTAAACTGAAGCGGATAAAAAACTATCTACGTACGACTATGTCT